>LUCH01000197.1:230029-250548 GCA_013368495.1 Paragonimus heterotremus | reverse complement strand
CTCTATTCTTGAGTATTTTTTTCAAAAAAAATTCTAAAGCCCCTTGTCATATACAGCAAAAATAACTTCTCATTTGAAGACTGGCTCACTAACGCTTGCTATTTTTGTGAGAGGACTTGTCATTGTTCAGTGTTGTTAACTACGCAGCGTCTTACATTTGACAGACAGCCTGTTTTCACATTCACCTTTTTACTTACATGTTGCTTATTTTTGGTGCCACCGTTTGTTCTTCTCTTGAACGAAGCTGCATATATTGCTCTTCAAAACAAACGATATAGTTGTAGGTGATCATCAACAAAGCAAGACTGTGTCCACAGGTGAACGCTGATGTACGCGAGGGACAAAAATTCTGGCGAACTGTCGGACTATGGAAGACTGAATTGCAAGGGACACTTGCTTATCGAATGCAAGTAATATTAGAAGGAATCGCAAAAGGTGGATCGAATGCTGTCAGGGAGCTGGTGCTTAAACTAATCCACCAGCAAAGCTGTCCAACGGAGAGGACAAGCGAATGATGACAACAACAAAACTGGACCTTTCGACTTTGGACAGACGCAATGGAAGTTAGTTGTTTTCTGTTACTCCATGAATACCTTAACGGCGATTGGAAGGTAACAGTCTAAATTATTAGCTTATTTAGGTCTTAATTCTGGAAGAATTTAGGAACAAACAGCTTGACGAATAGAAGAAGGGACGTTGATTTTTGCACATTCGTCCAATGTGACGGATCAATTTTTTCATGTTAACGTTTTACTTACCAAAACTTATGATTCCTAGTCACCATTTGTTGTTTGTGTAATACCGATTTACACAACAGAATCACCATATGGTGTTTTTCCTTTATAGAACCTATGGTGGTCCATGCCTCTGAGCAAGAAGAAACATCACCAAAGAAACACTTCATCTCTTCCGCAAATGTGGCAATCGCAGGAGAGAGAAATGCTGCATCTTGCGAGTGGTAACATGTTGTGACCAACCTGTTTATCATATCCGGTCCCAGTGAGCCTGTGTGAGAGTGTTTAAGATGTAAAATAAATTAATTTTGTTGCTCAGTTTAGGGAACTTAATAATCTTTTCGATCAATTCATGACCCAACCTACGCAACACTCATGGCAATCGGTTGTAGGAAACAGTGCAATAAAGATTTTCGAAAAGAAATCGCGGCGAGAGGCAGAAATATGAGGTATTAGTCAAAAGCAATATTCATATGTTTCTCCGGGATAACTGTGGTGATTGTTTCAGCTTGTTTCCACTTACTTTTTGTAAACTATGCTTGGGAATGCAAGCAGTTGCGAATACCGTGAACGTGAATCGAGTATGAATGATTTTTACGGCCACATGTGTCTACACCCAGAGTTGATATATTTAGAAGTTGTAGATTCAGTTCCATTGTTTCGTACCGTTTCGCCAAAAATGTTCTAGTTGTTAATGATTTATGTTAGTCTTGTCGAAGTGGTTGGACGAATTATTTTATTTTACCTGTCCAAACTATCATTTTATTCAACACACTGAATGAGCTGCTCACCTTTGGTAGGTCGAAAGCAGTTGTTGACAAGTAAGCATTGCCAGACTCAATGTTTATTTCAATATGATACATTGAATCTGTATTAGGAATGTACGATGCATAGAAAAATTACTGGCCTAACAGCCTCAATTTTTAAAGAGCTGTTCTGAAAAAATTTTACCTACCGAAACTGTTAACAGACTATTAGTTCATTGATTGCGAGAAGTTCAAAATGGTTGGAATCTAGTCAAGAATCGTAGGTTTTCATTAACGGTAAAATTTTCCTGGAACTAGTTAAAGTATGATCATGTTCGACGTCAACTTGGACATCAGAGTGAGTGTGCAGTTGTTCAGTTTTTCTTTTCAAACAGATGTTCACTGCTGACTTCACACTAGTATGCAGTTTCCACTCCAGCTATCGTGGACTGTTGTTGCTAACTAGGCAGAAACGTTGTATCTAGCTCACATTTGGCTTGGTACGTCACACAAGAACGCATGTTTGACGATGGATGCTTATCAAGAGCTCTTGGAGCTGAATTACGAGCAAATTGATTTATCGTGTGTATTTGTTTTCTCACAATCATTTTGTTTCTAATTTTATAGAAAATGTTTGTTTTCAGGATCAAGGTAGTCAGATGACTGATTAAAAAAGACACGGAAAGCATGTTGGATCAAAGGCGTATGAAAACTAATTGGCCTTTTTTGAATTTACGGAACATTCCAAGTGCTTTCATTTTCAACGAAGTGACAAATCGTCAATCGCATACAGTTGTTAATAGCTTTATGTAGACAGTTGAACAGCCAACTCGGAGTGATCATTGAAATTGAGTTCGTCTACAAAATTATTAAACAGTCTGCCACCTTGACTGAATTAAAATGTTAACATCCTGTTTTAGTTTGGAGGTTATACTTTTCCTGAAGCACCATCAGTTGACAGAAGATACGTGTGTGTGTGGAAAATGGCAGCAAACAATTTATTGTATTTTTATGCTTGATCTTAGTTGAGGAAAGATGTTGGACTAATTTTTGCTCTAGTTAACTCACAAGCTAATCCTACACTTGGGCGTTTGTTAATCTCCTAATCGCAGCCGTGATACGAGCAAAACACTTCAGGGTTGGTAATGTGAAGGTTTACTAAAGGGTTTACTGAGTTTGTTTATATCATAGGGTCGTATGAAATGGGATGCAGGTTTGACGAGGAAAATTGGAAAATGTTAACAACACTCCGGCTTTTGACCTACTCAGCAAACGGTGGTCACTTTGCTAATAGATGAGTAAAATCCATTCTAGCTCTGTTGGCAGAAGTAGTTGTATTCAGAATCCAAATCACCCCGATAGTCGGTTGACAACTTACGTGGAAATACTGTGCATTGTTTGTCGGTTGCCTGTTCTGTGGTCGAACTGTTCGAAATGAAGGTGTGGAGTAAGTTGTCACTGGCTGGGATAACTGATTAATAGTTTTCGACGTTGGAGGTTGAATCAAGTAGGACTGTTTATTGCTAACCGTTGGGTTGATGTGCGTTGAAGTTGCTGCTACAGTAGCCGGGACCAGTGAAGTTCCGATTGCGCCACAGTTGACGGTTGCCAGCCCTGTTCCATCCGGAATGACTAGTTTACCTCCATCGCTGTTATCAGTTTCGGCCAAGTTGACCAACGAATTCAGATCCAACCCGGCTTTCAAATGTTTCTTTCTGCACATTGTTTCGTTCAACAAGTAATACCAGCCTACAACCTACAAAGAGTGATTGAAAAATGAATGAGGTAAGTAATCAGGACAAAAAGTTTTAAAAAACATGTTAACTAATGACTTTCTGAATAAACGAGCAGCGGTAATGAGTTTCTCGCATGACTACTCACTAACACGACTGTTCGCCAATAATCAGTTGAGAATTATACTTTTGCCCAAAAGCATTGGACAAGTGTGAACTGAGGGTATCTCGCATGTACGCATTTCTAAATGAAACAGCGAAAGTCAGACAAAACTTGAAACCAGCCTGACTGCTGAAAACAGCAGGACATTAGATTAAATGAAAACTTGAAAAATTTACCTTGTGTTGACGAAAAGATAAAATTCTGCACGTGACTTTTTATGAGCGGTCAGTAATCATCTTGCAGTCCAGTTTCTTAGCTGGTCCAACAGCACACTTTTTTCCTAGTCGATTTCAGCGTCACAACCCAACAAGTTGCAAAGATTAACAAAACTGAGTAGCTCTCAAACACTTTGGACTTTGGACGTTTGCCCACGAATACAAAGGCAACACAAAAACAATTCTAGCGGTTCATTTGATGGTTTGTGATATTGGATTGAAACCGCTGGTACACACGACACACAATGTCAACAACCGACGATGGTCGGGAGCCATTGCACAATGAATGATGTCGACTGACAATTTCGCGCTTGCGACGGTAGCACGGTCGCAATCTGTCTCTTCAGATAGTGAATTTGGTTCTAAGTAGGCTCCAGTATAAGGTAAGAGCATCGTATATTTGTTCCCTCAAAAACTATCCAAAAACCATTGTGAATCACAGAGTAAATAGTTGTGTATGAAACGTTGCGGTTTCCGATTAAACAAGTTGGGTTCGTTCTTTGAAGGCCGGGATCACGTAAATCCTTCAAAAGTGTTCAGCATATGATATTTACGAATTGTTTTCTCTCATATGGTGATCAATACAAAAACCTTTCACTTTTAATTAAGATGTTTTTATCTGGTGTTGTGCCAAACTTAAACTGTCAGGAAGCTGAACGTAGCATGTGAGTGGTCTGAAGTTTTGTTGGTCTGTGGTTTTCGACCAAGACGTAATCAGTGATTATTGCCAGTTTACCGTATGAAATTAGGTTGTATAGTTGCGATCGAAAGTGTATTAATCAACTTTAGTAAGGATGCTCTGATTTAAAGTAGCTAGCAAAAGCTTACTCTAAATAATATGAAAATACATAAGATGTATTTTGGCTCCGTGCAATTTAAAAAATTTGGCAAAAAGCGTAAGAAAAAGTAAACTTGGAAACCTACAGAGATATTTGTATGTAGTCCTGTATCATGTAAAACATTCTTGTAATTTACAAATATAACTGGCCAACTCAAAATAAGACATTTACAGTCCGATCTGAATAAAAACATAGTAGAAAGAAGAAGTTTCTAAAGTATCGGCTAATGAAAATTTGTGAAAGACTGTCTGCAAAACAAGTTGACATTTGCTATTTATCAAACAACTAAACCTATTGACTTTGGTACCATCATGTAAGCTAATATTTTCTAGTGTTTCCAGAATGTCGAGATTAAAGACAGATATTCGCACTGAAAAATAAATGTCACGTTAAACTAACGGTTACGGGGAATAATGAATAAAATGCCATTCATTATTTACTTAAAATTTTAAGAGAGAAAACTGACATTTCAGTGGAACAGAAGAGAATAGTGTCTCTTGTAGCAATCATAGTATGAAAGAGAAAAGCAAAAATAAGTTTTGCTTGCATATCGATGTTTGTAAGTTAAATACAATCTATACGTCAAACAGCTTTGTTACGAAAGTGATTACTAGAAGTGCTTCAAAATGTTGGTTTTTGTATCATCCATGTTATCATCGATAGCAAAATAACCCACCTAATGTGTATCGCGGGAAAGCACAAAAAATCTGCATATCATTAAGGAATATTGATGAACAGTGGGGGATTTTTGGATTTCATATAGATTGAACATTATTCGCAATCCAGATGAGAATAAAAATCCCCTATTACTCATCGATAATCAAAATACCAATCAACAAGCTAATGATTTCCGTGATCTCATTTTCCACGAGGCCCTAGTCAAGGGATCATGGATCGGAGTTAACAGGACAGTTACTGTGTCTTCTGTCGAGGCGATCGCGCAACCTGATCATTATCGACAAGCGAAAGTGGTTGAGAGTTCACATATGATAATTCAGTCGTACCTAATGTGAGGTCAATGGCTCAGTGGTCAACAAGGTTGTTTGATAAAAGCGTGGCCAGAGTTCTAGTCCTGGCCGTGGCAAGGACATGTACTACTGACGAGCTCTAATGAGAGCGAAACTCGAGTCTAGTGCTTCTTTTCGAAAGAGATCGACTGGGAAGTTTATGGGAATGTGACAGCTGCAGTCAATTGTGGGTGATGTTCAAGTTGTATGAATAAGGAGTATGTAGAAAGACTGTGTCCAGATGTCAAAAGAATGAAGTAGACTTTAAATTGGAACGATGGTTGTTCGTTACATTATTGGCGTTGACGAGGTGAGTTTCTCATTGTGCCTAACAATCAGACTGAGACTGTAATGATGTCTACATAAGGATGAAGGAGACCAATTCCATAGACCTCACACTATTCCCGTTTTAACCACATGTCACTATACCAACTACACGTAGATGCGCGGGCTTTGTCAGTCAACTGGTAGACAACTATTAGTTACGTACTCAAATTATGTTTGACCTTCACCTTTTCTGGTCTAAAAGTACATCCGTTGGCATTGAAATTCACTGAGTCCCTTTTGATTCAGGGTCAGCATTTACGTTCAGTATCCAGAACCCGCCGACAATCCCATTTATTTAAAACATTGCGTTCCCTTAATCCATTTAGTCAAAACAGAGAGAAGACATATATCGCGAGATGTTAACATTTCGATTTACTCTCATCAGTCGCCAACGTAGAACTAGCAAATTTTATACAAACTGCGTATAGCAACAACAATCGAACGAACCAACCACACAGTTCTGACCTTTCACACGCTAATAGTTTAATCAATTCGAAAGGTTAACATCTCGCGATATATGTCTTCTCTCTGTTTTAACTAAATCCCATTTATCCCGGTTTTAGTTTAAGTCCTAATATTGTGTTAGACATCACCACTTTTCAGTGTTTTTGTCGGATTTTTCTCTAAGAAAATTTAGTCATGGAGCAGGGCATTGACGTTCCAAATGGATCAAGATAAAAAACTATTCGTTCCATCTGTGGCTTCGATTGAACAATTTTTGGTTCAAACTGCAATCTCTTCATCCGGTGTTAACCAAAAGTAATGAGATCGTGGTGTGATCTGGGGCGGAAATTTTGGTTACAGTTGCCCCAAGTTAGTTAGTCAAACTGAATATAGGTCCTCTCTCTTGGGCCCAAAAATGTAGTGATCGCCAATTTTAAGATTATGGTAATGAATTCAGACCAATATTTAAGAAATGCTGGGTAAGGTATACGATAATGTGATCAATACAATGTAACAGTTGCCATTAGGGTATTTTGTAATGTGTAAATATGGAGAAAATCTAATGCGAACATCCGAGGAAAATTGGACTAAAGGTGATATAAAATTGTGCGATTAGGAACAACCAGTAACCAGATTTCTGGAAACTGACATGTTTCACTTAACCAAAGGTAATGAGTTTATACAAACGATGCGGATATTTGTGTTAGACCCACTTTATGTCTTTACTGACGCTTCGTTTCTAATTGTGTGACAGTTAACTAGACCGAGACATTTGGCCATTGCGTGATCAACGACCTCATACAGCCAAACAGACAAATCACTGTTTATAACGACGCCAGTGGCATGTGTGCCAAAAGCAACATTTCATTAATGGTTCGTCGTCTAGGGAATTTTAGGACGTTCTTTCAAATCGTGTTTCCGCAGGCGGCACATCGTAAAGCTATTCTTCCACAAGGTCTAATGCCAACGATATTTTTTACAGCATGCAAGATTAACTGCATGCAGTGCGTTTGGGAAAGGGCGCGTCTCACTTCTAGCAATACCGTTCACACAGATAGTAGTTCACTTCTACGATCAAGAAGTCCGGCTATCAAGCGTGATCTACTGTTTTGAAACATGTACTGTGAAACAGGATTACATTTTGTAAGCAACTCACCTGTGTTTTCGATATAATTCCGGCAACCCCAAATGACATTCCACCGAGGAATTCACTGACCAATCGGAATAAAAATATAAGAAGATTAAATAACCTAATACGAACAAATCACAATGGGCGTTTTAGAGAGAGTATTCGCTAAGGATAAATATACACGCAAAAAGTATTGATTAATGTAGATTATTTGGAAACGGGACGAATTATTGGTGATTGATGAGAATCTCGGTAGAGCTCTATACTGAAAGCAAAGTAAACACTAGCTTAGTGACCGCCTGCTGACCTTGAACTTAAATTAGAAGTTTCCGATGAGAGCAAAACCTGAGAGCAAACCAGTATTTCATTCATCATCAGTAAAATGGCGGACAAATAGTTCAAGCTATCAGAGTCCCACTAACTACATGTATGCTCAGTACCAGGGTCAACCGTCTTTCCAGTGATTGTCAATCAAGCAAACTACCTAAAATAACTTGTCTTAAACCAGTCAAGAATCGTGATAGATTACTACTGTTTTGTAAGCTAACCACACACAGATTTCAATCCACACGAAAGCGGAATGTCACAGTTTAAGAAAATATCTCGAGTTTCACTAGACACTCCGTGGTCTTCTCAGTATGTGAATGGACTAATACTTCGACCCCTGCACACTTCTGGTCGGTTCGATTCCCAATGGGGCGTTGCGGACAAGCTTCTGACCTGCTGTTTGTGGCTTACGGGGACCAACTGCTCATAAACATTTCTCTCAATTTTTGCAGAGTATACGGTGGATGCCAACTGGTCCGTAAGTCATCTGGCTGAGAGACCCCAGTTTATAAAGAAAGCGGGTGAAAACGATAAAAATTAACAACTTAGTCTTTTGACCAAGTGACCGCGGAGAAGGTACTATCACTTTGAAATCTAATGCTCACGAGAATGGTTGAGAAGATGGAGCACGTGAGTAGGTGTAAATATTTGGACAAACAAACGAAACAACTGTTCTTTACAGACAGCAGATTAAGAATTCAGTCACTCACGATACTCATTATCATCATCATCATCATCCTAGACAGAAATACATCGGTGGTTCGCACTACTGCTTAACTGCCACACAACCACGAAAAACAAAACTCTACATAGGAAGAGAAAGGAAAAAAGAAGGGGACGAGAGGGGACCTAACTACTAAAATTAGCTTCCTCTATGTTCAGACATTCAACATCAGAGTGCATACACCTTACAGACAAACAACCAAGTTGTAGGTGAAAGTAAGGCGTTATCAGCGAGGCAGCTTCATTATGGCTTTCACTACCTCACGTCATTAAATGCACACAGTTTACAGACAACTGGGTCAAACAACGACAACATTCACGCCACTGAACTCGATTAGTCACTATCTCACACAAGTAACGTCAGTGCTTTCGCGATATACAGAGCACATCATTGAGATCATACTGTAATAAAACCGCAATCAAAGGTTTTCGAGAACACCAAATGGTAGCACGCAACTGATTTCAAGACTTAATTGCCAAGATCTGTACAGGTCACTAACCTTCAATCGGGTGTCAAGTCACATAATCCAATGATTGTTTATTCCAATGACCTAGTGAAAGCTACGGTTACCAAAACATTTGTGCAAACATTAGTTTGAGGGCAAATCTCAGGCTGAGCACAATGATGAGGACAACTTTAATCATGGCATGCTTCTGCAGTTGTACGCTTCCACTATCAACGTTGACGGGATGTATCTTCTGATTTGGTTTTCCTGATTAAGATTGTATTGACTGATATCTGATAACGGGCGTTTACCCAATTGACTTATTTTAGGCGAACACGTGAATTGATTGTTCAGGGGATACAAACGTCACGATTAGTATTTCGTCAGGCCAGAAGCAATAGTTGTTTCTGATAAATCCAGTGTGTTATTCTTATACGCATTCCTTGATAACTTACAGGGACAAATGGACCTCTCGAGCGAACATTGAGCTAATAGAATATCACTTAGCTAAAAGTGTGCAAAACGCTTTGCAAATTAGGAACTAACGATTCGTTAAACATCTAATCTATTTGCAACAACTAACCAGTTGGGGGTTACTTGAACGTTTACTGCTGGATACTATTTTCAGTTCATCCGAGTATTCAAATCATACATTCACCTTCACACTTTTCAATAGCTCTATAGCGTATGTGACATTCAAAATTTAACTTGCGTCATGAGGAATACGTAACAAATGACTAAGTGAAACTTCGTTCTGGCGTTGACAGTCGTTCTTGTTTTTATGCAAACGCAGAAATCAGATGGTTCGGCTAGTTCTGTACATCTGACAGTATGGCTTCCGGAAGTACAGACCTATCATTAATCATTCTATCTCTCTCGGGTTTTCATGATTAATTGTCGACTGATTAGAAACATGAAACAAACCAACTTCCGAAGATCAGGTTCGGTTTATTCCAGGAGTGAGGTGAACAACATTTCAAATTTTGCCCAACAACCATAAATTGTGTAGGCTGTTACTCCAGAAATAAATACAATAGTAATGTGATCGAAGTAAATGATGACCGTACAGTCAATCACCACGCGTAGATTTCAGCTAACCCATCTTTTAACGACCTCCGCTTTAGCATTAAATCGGCATCAATGATTATTCATAACACACAAACGTGCCTTTGAAGAAATCAGTACAATGAATTGTGTTTCAATTGCCTTTAATGAAACCAAAACTAGCCGCAAAAAGTCATGCTGGTATAATTAAGACAAATAGCAATCCGATTTGTTTTTGCCCTGAAACATCAGAACTTCCATTTGTTGTTCCGACATATTAACGATGACGGATTGTAACTAACTAATACGTATGACAATCTATATTTGCTCCTGAATGAGCAGCAGCTCAACTGTCAAGTTGTTTGTCTGAGCGGTTATTTATGCTTCAAAAATTAGTAGACTATGCAATTCCCCTACCGGTTCGATTGCAGTCTAGTCAGTGGGGAATTAGTCCTACTCCCACAAACCGGTACGCAGGAATCATGGTGGTGTCCTGCGAACGATTAAATTTCCTTACTGCTACGAACAGATTTACAGGAGCAGAAGCTATTCAACTATCTCAAACTTCAAGTCTCTGCCTCGCTTATGATTCAGTATGACCAACTTACTCGCTACAACGGCCTAAAATGTCCCATTTGCTATTGTCCGAGTCTGTTCAGTAAAGCACACTTCCCCCCCTGAGATCATATTAATAGTCTCATCATGTTTTAGACATGCCGAATTATTTTCTTCGCTTTGAGGAAGTAAGTGCGGTAAAATTGCTCAGTTTGTAAGGTATAGGTTCCGCACAGTTTGAGTGTCGCTGCAACGGTTGCCTCCCCAACGAAGTTGTTTCAATCGTATATTTAACTCTCACCTCTCTTTGGCTATTTAGTGTCTGCTGCAAGATACTGGTAGAGCCTAGACTCAATTATGGATCTGAACGGCCTGTTGTTCCACTGGAAATGAATGTCAATATGGCGAAAATTTGTTCAATGTAACAAGATCTTTATTAATCACTGTGCAGGTTTTCACGCCCTTCGTTCGGTGAAGCTCAGGAACCGGAATCTCAATCACCATCGCAGTGAAGTTTTCAGTTAACCTTCTTGTAAACTCCGGCCTGGTTATATGCTTGAGGTTGACGTTTTCCTTAGTAGAGTTTTGCATATCTTCTCTCGTCCGTTCGGCCATATGTGCTCAATGATGATTAGCATATTTCCCTTGTATTGTATGTAATCCAACCATTTTTAGCTTCAACCGCATCCCACAGAAGCGCTGGGATGTTTCGACAAATGTCAGAATGGTCGACGGGTCACCCAGCACAATAGCATTATTGTTTTCTCTTCTTGACTGCTCACCGATAACTTCATTTAGATCGCACGATGTTTCCTTTTCTTAACAGAGGGCTTATATTATCGTCTACAGTCCTTCAAAGATTTTGGTGATTTCTCCTACGCTGTTCAGCTTCTTATGCATAATCAAAATATCTTTCATCTTACATATCAGCCAATATACTTTCTCAATTTGGACGAAGAAAACATAGAAGGATAAGTTGATCATGGTGTAAACGACCGCGTAACCGTGAGTTAATGCTCACAGCAACAGTATCCACAATGCTTACCGAAAACTCCTACTTACTTGATGTCTAAGTCATCTGACTGACGCATGACGAGCTAACGTTGGGTCAACAGTTTAGTCTGACCGTTAGCAAGGCAACCTTGAGAAAGCCATCTTCACCACTCACTTTCCAGTAAACATGTTTAAATAAAGTCATGTCGTTGTTTTCAAACCCTACTGGTGAATAGTACAGATCGCGGTTGTTGTATTCCCTTAGGCATTTTAGTCAGCCATCCCAAAAAAGTAAAACACCCAAGTTTAGCTCTTGTTAAAATTCGTCAGTAATTCACACTCTTGTCACTGCCGAGATCAAACTTCGACTACGTTTTCTAGCTTGCTGAGATGTATTGCTTTTTGATGTTATAGCTAGATGTAGCGATTATAGTGACTGCATTGAACAATCCATCGGCTGGATGTCTCCTACCTGTCGGTGGTTCCATCGAAAATACTTGTGATCCAGTCCACAAGCGATCCTCATTTGATGAATGAGCCTTGTTGAGACAAAACCTTTAATAGAAATACTGGATGAAGTCATCGAATGTGTATAATTCAACAGTTGTTCCCAACTATTCGCTAATTTCTGGCTTATGCTAACGTCTGACCTAGCCAGTTTCGAAAGTGACAAAAGCTGAGGTTGCACGTGTTCCTCAGAGCTTACCGGTGGTGTGCATGCTATCATAAGTTTAACATATGAGATCGCGTGCACAAGTGACACGTGCTTGGCGAGCTCTTTCAAGCATTCCTTAATCAATGGATTCTTTTTTTCTACCGTCGGTTGATTCGACCACAGAAGTGCATATCAAAGTATCCCTAGTGATTGCGGTTTGTTCTCTGTTTATGTAAACCGTGAATACAAAATCTTTTATTTGGTAGCACCACTGTCCGTGAGACAGTCGAAGTCTTGCCTAGTAAAGGTAGCAAGAAAATTTTCTAGACTACTTCGCTCTGTTTTACCAGTTAGAGTTACTTGTGCATGCAGCCCCTAAAGATAAGAGAAACAAATACAAAAAAACAATATACGTTTAATTTGTGCACGATGCCTAGCTCGCACGTCCAAATTTTGAGGACGGTGTTTGCACTTCGAGATGTCCGGTATGTCTGTTTTATTAATTTCAGTAGTTACTCGTAGGACTGGGATTGCTCAGCTGGATTTAGCAAACTAGCATTTTTCAGTCTACTGGAATCTGGTTTAAGTAGTTTCCAGACAGGGCGGATCCTGATTGTCATGACTGACTGACTGTTATTCAGTGACTGGACCAATTTCCCCAAAAATTTCATTCGAGACATGGTGGCATTAATTCCTTGCAAGTTTCCGGGAATAAATTTACTATTGAAGGTATATCGATCATTGGGATGTAACAACAACACTACTTGTACATATTCGAAAGAGATAACACCCGGACAGAATACGATTATCACTCTAAAACTTGCAGGTTTTTCGTTTGTGATAACCGTGACTGTGTCTGATCAAATTACTGAGGCCTACAAGGATACTAAATTAATCATCAAAGAAGAATTGTCTGTTCAGCATGTTTTTACATTGCAATAATAATTTTGGTTTGTGATGGCCGGTTTGCCATATAAACTAATGTGGCTAACGGAATACGCTCCGAAACCACATGTACGTTTTCGTTATCCTGCTAACAAAAAAGTATCAATCACAATCCTCCCTCGCATACAATTGTCCCCCTTCTTCAAGCCTTTCATACTGTCTTGGGATTGAACAGGAAATTGCCACTTCCTCAACGATCAGTATCTTGCACCTCGGAAATTGTCGTCAGCTGTTCCATTGGATCGAGGCGTGTGGTGGCAGAAACCAGCTAACTGTCACAAGTCAGCGTGTTGAATATCAATCGATATAAGTGCTACCAGTCGTGAAAATAGAAACCAACCACACTTGGTTAGAGGCTTCACAGTCAGAGAGACATTCTAGCAGACTGTTTTCGACAAACAGTCCCAAACGCAGACTGTGATGTTATTAGAGCCGGTCAGCAGTACACAATGTACTTATCCCGGGAATTTGACCTCCTATTCACGTTTTCAGAAAGCTACACTATCGACCTTTTTAAGGGTTGTTTGACACACATTATGGATGAGTTGCCACAGGTAAAAACTTAATCTTTTGACTTGTGAATAATGCTTGGTTAATCGAGTCTACCAGAGGAGAGACAGTAACTGTCCTGTTAGTTGCAGTTTATAGCCCAACAGGGTGTTCTTTCCAGTCAGCCTAAAGACGCAGACTTAAGTGGACTTTCAGAACCGTGTGTTAAGTACTGATACGTGAACCAGGATCTGGCCGAAGTAAATTGAGAAATAACTGAATTTGGTCACAGTCTGCAAAGGCAAATAGGTTTTAACATTGCCATAGTAGAAGAGCACTAGACTGGAATTTCACAGTCTGCACATAACCGGATTTTGATTTCATGTTAATGTCTCAACAAGTTATTTCGTTGGTCCCTTTATCATTTCTCTCACACTCGCCACACGCGAATGGAAATACCTTAATACTCACCCACAATCGTTTGTGATTTTATTCTGACCAAGAAACCACCAACCTAGAAAAAAGTATGACAACTGCACTTGTGTTCGATGTTTAGACCGTAACGAAATGCATTCCACAACTTGTTTGCTTGGGACTACTACACTGTAGTGGGAATTTTGAGCGTTTAACTGCCTTCAGTTATGGGATTTTGTGCACGTCTTAAGTTCATGTATAGCATGAGTGTATATAAGGACTTCCGCAAAGAAATGTAATGACTTGACCAAGAAAATAATCTCTCTTTAGTGGATTGGGTGATCTGAAAAGTACTCACCTGAACTTGTGACCTCAATTTTAGCTAGGATTATTCTATATTAGCTTGGGTCAGTCCGGTGGATGGGTAGGCAGCGCACCATTCTCAAATGCTGGATGGCTAATATTCAAGTTCGACTGAGGAGGTTGACATGTACTTTTGGGGAAGAAGGAAATTGTATATTGGTGTCGTCCAACTGATTGCAATTTTTGCAATATGTATCCGTGTCGTAAAAATGGGTGAATGAGTTGAACATAGCAAAAGTGGGGCAGATCAGATTATAGGCCTAATTAATTTGATCACAACAATCTTGGACATGATAACAAAAACACTCGGATCACATAAGCACACACGCCAGGTAACGATGTGAGTGTCATCTGCAATTATACACAAGTCAAACGGAAACCGTTTAAGCTTAAGTGTTTTAAAACATATGCTTTCATTTGTTAACAACTGAAGTTACGATTTCCAAAAGTTCATCCGGATGTATGATTTAGTGCGAAAGCATGTGACATTCTGTTGTCATTGTGATAGGGTTCCAAACACTGTTGCCCATTAAGTTTACGTGCCAAAAATTATTCAGTGCATCCAGTCCAAGTCGACTACTGGAAGAAGATAAGATCATCAGTCGTCTGTTTTCAACTGAACATTAGAAGAAATGGACTCTCGGTTATTGTTAGAAGTAATTAAAATAATATTTTATCCTCTTCAGGATCTAATGTTTACAATAAAACTTTAGTGTGCTGCTGATCGCTGGGAATAAATACTAATCAGGCTTTCTCTGCGACGTTCTCTAATGAGTTTAGTCTGGTCTCAGTCCACCTGAGTTTAAAAGATTTGACAATGACTTAATCTCTCTATGTTTGTTGTTTAGCGTAGGACACGGGCAACTAGTTTTCGTCCCAATGGGTTGTGGCAGTCAAGATGTCATGAAAAGAAGCTCTGCATATCCCATTGGCAGCTCTACATTTCTTGTCGGACTTCCCAAACGCTGTAACAACCTTCAATCTGGAGTCCTTGTTTGATCTATTAGGGACCGTTTCGGAGTTTTAGTAGATTTGTGCTTACTTAACACCTGATCTTACTCTCGTACCAGTAATTGCTGTAATTACCGACAGCAATATTTCACACCGCTTCCTGGGACTGACTTTCAGGTCACTGGCAACCAAACTAGATATCAAAATTGGTAAAGGGCCTTTATCTCTTGAGAGTGGAACTGCAGCCTCAGACACAAGTACAAATTATTGAAATAGATTTCTTGAAAATTTACCATTAAGAATGCTCATGGTTTACTTTTTCGTTTTACTTTTTCACCAGCACATGCGTCGGACTGAACGTTTGTCTGAGCAAACACTGTCTTGCAATCTTTCAAAAAAAAACACTAAAATACTCGTATCAATAATACTAGGTTTTAATGGAAGTGTTTCAGTAGGGTGGTTCACTAGCACTATTCGTACACGAAATCCCATTAATGTATTTTTGTCCTCCTAATAAGCAAACTACCTTACGCCCCATCAGTCAATTTGCTCCAGATCTATCCGTCAGTTGTTGGGACGAATTTTGATAAAATTCCGAACGGTGTTTGTAAAATCATGAGAGGGTTGTTTGATTTTCGTAAAGATGGAATTTTAACAATGAAGCAGTTGAACAGATTCAGACCAGCTAACAAACAACAACTACGTTTGTAGGGCCATCAAAACACCCGAGTTCATTGTCACATTGAGACCAATTCTACCATTTACCAATATCAACATGTCAACTGAATTCTGTCAGAAAACATTCCTCGTAAGGTTTATTGAAATAGATCTTGAGTTGTTGCGTTGTATAAAAAAGAAACAATTTGGTCACAAAAACACGTTTCCTGTAATGGTTTGCCAACTGGATCCTGTTCTAGCAGACTTTTCTTGGTTTCGAATGAAGGTCTGCTGTTCTTAAGGGAAATACTCCGCTACAAAAATGATACTTAAATGATACTGTGGACATCGATGACAGTCGCAAGAAGCAAACACAGTTGTTCTCAGCGAAGCACGCAAAATGATACTTGGAGAAAATTAAATTTCTGGACATCTTGTTAATTCGAGGAGACGAGAACTAGATCGTACAGTCAGTCAAGGGGAAGTCAACAGTTCCTGGCCAGCAAAAATACTTCAAACATTTTTGCCTGAAACTACCAGCAATATGTGTTATTGACAAGCCAAAAAAGACTGAATTTCCGTATTCCACTCTAGAGATGAACCATTATTTATTAACGATTGTCAAAGAAGCAAGTTATGGGAGTTTATCCGCCGGAAACCTCCACCGGAAATGTTTTCATCAATGTGCCGTTTCTGTGCAGTGTGATTGCTAAAGACTTGAAGTAACACCTAAACTCAGCCATTTCATCAACTTACAGCGTTGCACAAAGTTTTGTAATAAGGCGAAGCGCTCAACTACTAGTGTCATCGACCTGCAGGAATCAGACCTGTGAGGTCCCATTCCATGTAACTTACAATTTCTTAAGTGAATGTTGCGATGAACTTTGTGTAGGAAAAGCTAATGGTTCTCTGTTTACCCTGATCAAAATAGTATGACGGTTCAGCTGGGCTCGCTCACTGTGTACGCTGCCTGAAAATACTAAAACTCATTTCCAGTGACAGACCACCTACTGAAGAATGCCAAAGATTATCAATGCATTCAATGTTTTGTTTCTTACTGAACATACACGCATTCGGCGATTTACTAAGGCTGTATATGTGATACATATCAGTCCATCTTTGTATGTTCAGAAACAGTTCATGGTTATGTCCTAATTGATCTGGCGACACAACATGATGTAGCAATAAAAGCTAGAGGCAAACTATCATCTCTATGTGAATAACGATAATGAGGTTGTCTATCTCCCGTTTTGATGTAGGTTCCATTATAACCTAGCCACGTGTACTTGTGTGTTCTGACTGAACAAAATATTGACCCAAAAAGCATCTTGCATAGCATGCCGTCTGATTACTTCGCTGAAGTTTTAGAATAGGTTCGTATGTTTACCTAACTGTTGGGTCCGCATCCTGAGCCAAATACTCCAGTCTGTCCCCCATATCTGAGGGAAGAGAGTGGTAATATTAGAAAGGTGTAAACTAAGTCGAAGTGAAGGTGAAACTCAATCGTTCAATCTGGGACAATTGAAAGTTGACTCACATGTGTTGGAGAGGATCTTTTATCAACCACACTGTCACTATAAAACTCACTTCTTGTCCAGTTCAGCTCATCATAACTGAACTCGTTCGCCTAAGATATGTTACATAAACAGCTCAGTTTTCTGGTCAATTAATTCGAACACAGACTGATTGGACACATGTGTAACACTACACAATGTCTTCAAACAACCTGATCAGGGCAGTGTTCAAATTCCCACCGTCTCTGTTGAGTATGTGATTTTGTTGCTTACCCGGGGTGGTAGTGTCACAGTCATTTGCTGACTCAGTGAATCGATTTTACTAAACACACTGTGCACCTTGTTACTCAATGCCAGAAACCTTTTGCATGGACACTTTTATCCTTCTCTGTGTGTTTTTGTGGAGCCAGCGATTTCTAAAAAACACAGGTTCCATGGTAAACCTTTACTCATTTAGTAGGATCCGAAACAATTATCACAGCGTTTGCGTTAGTAACAATGAGTTGCATAAGTTACTTATTAATTAAACGTTTGTATCTGAAAATTGTGCGTGGAAATACAATTTCAGTTTTAAAGCTCACTGACTCCGAATTGTTAGTCTTAATTTAATGGGCTTGACTCTCATGTCAACAAGATGTCCGACAGGGATTTTTCTTCAGTACTGTCAGTGATGAGGCTGTTGTTGTTAATCTAGCAGTGAGTCGAGCTAGCAGTTTAAAACACTTACCGTTGTTCGAAATGATTTTCCGAAAACTGATTTAGCCTTAAAAACTAGAGTGTGGGAAGCTGTCACTGTTTTCGATATAGATATACATAGAAAACTAAACGGTAAACTCAGAAGTTTTGTGGACTGAATGAAAATAAGCCAGTACAATACAAATATTCATAGGGTTTCAAATTAGTTGATGCAGATTAAAGCAAGCGATCGAGTCGTACTCCTGATGGAAACTGCAATTTAATAACAACAATATTCTTGATACGCAACGATGGATTATGTACCAATGCAAAGATAGGTGTCCACCTATATACGCGTGAAAAATGTTAGGTAATTAGGTCATCGAGCAAAGTTTTCCTCAAATAAATTGTTACGCTCGAAAGATCAAAACGTCTCCTTACGTAATCTCTCAGCAGTGAAGCAATACTCCAGTTTCGATCGTCACACAACATTGTCTAACTGGGGTAAACCTACAAGGCATTTCGGCATTTCATTAATATATGACCTTAGTGGTATACATTGTTTGCGTTCAAATCACAGGTTCAGTCGATCAGCTTCTGCCTCACCTCTTTGTCAGTTCAGTCGGAGTAGTGGACACGCTTTCCTAATACGATGTTATTAAATGCTGAGCAGATGATCAAGGACTGACCACGTGCTAGAGAATATGGTGTGTGGAAATTATACTTCTAAGAATTCTAATGAGATTTCACCTTTCAATCCTTGAAAACGATACCCCACAGGTAGATTTGCAGTATATTCGAAGGTGTATTCATGAACTCAAACTAGCAATGTTGCAGAGAGTTATGAGTGTAAAAATCCTCCAGATAAAGGGCACTGAAAGCAATCAAAAGTTACTTTATCCTTATAGGTGAACCTATTAAAAGTTGGATGGTAGTGTTTACGAAATACAAGAATTAGATCCGTTGACGTCACCTATGTGGATAAAGAATAGGCGTGTTGTCAACTAAAGAATATGTCAGAAATAAGATATCTGCAAGAAATAACTGAAATAACAAAGCGGAAGTACCATCATTAATTAAGTCAAATTGTCCTTTTCCAAATGTCACGATTACTTGTCTAAACCATGAAATTCTGTCAATAACTGTAAAAAAAATTCTAAAAGACGCTTAACTGTGCATTTGTATCCGAGTTTTGGAGCGATAGAACTGAAGCTAGTGGGCTTACTGAAAAACCGACTGGGTAAGTTCTTTCTGCTCCCAATGCTGTTTAGCTCATTGCCATGTACATTGCTCGCTTGCTGGGATGTTATTACAAAAGCTGAGACGCAGTTTGAATAGGTGCATCTGTGGGCTACAAACCGACATTTACATCATTTTTTGGCGAACAGTCATGGACCGTGTCATTTAGAGTAATTGTGCATCAGTATGAGAGAGAAAATGTCTTACAAGATTAAGTACCACACCCCCACGTGAGATCTTTTTCAGTGACTGTATTGTTGGTGGTTGCTAAGATTTTTGTTACTTGGTTGACTAACTGTTATTGAATTTCAGCGTGAAGTACAAGGTTTGGGCTTCCAAAGTCAAAGTTAGCGCTGCATTTGGACTCACTGAATGACGTATCTAGGAAACTGTTGCTCCAAGCTGAAGATGAAATTTCCAACCTATAAAGACATCAATCTGTACAAAGTTGTATCAGCTAAATGTGCTATATCTGAGCCGCTGTCACTTGCAATTTTTAAGGGACATTCTGGGGTTTAAGTGGCTGGGCATGATCTCGGGCACTGAATTATTTCATTCAACAGAGGCGGACAGACAAGAACTCACGTTAACGATCAATCACCTGTATTGATTAGGCCACGACCGTCTGATGACCGACAAACGAAACCCAAAACAGCTGTTGTACGGCCAGATAAAAACTATTAGACGAAGTCCTAATGGGCAGAAAGCGGCGATACCAGGGAGTTGTCCAGGTGAACTTTCACGTATTTTTGTGTGTCAGATCTGAAAATGATTCTTGTTTAAATCTAACAGTGTGGCGGATTACGTTACGGATGGATGTTCGAAATTTCAAGAAAAGTTGCGCTGCGGTGAATTCAAGAGCGTGATGCACATCTGACCTATGGGCACCATAGGTCGTGCTGACGTAATCATCTGACGTTTTGACGATTCTCACTTAGAATGCGCCGGTAATCTCAAACTGTTGTTACTGACGTACTCACAACAAACCGTCAACACGAAGGTGGCACATGCAAGCTGTCAGTTGTGTATATTTTCTTTCGTATCACCCAACACTTCCCGAAGTTCGGCAGACTATCATAATGATCTTCGCTTTCTTCTTTCTGCATTTTTGTTGATGTCAAGGATTTTGGTCAGATTTCCGTCCTAATCTAAAAGGTACTTTTTTCTCCCACATGCGTGCGGAGGAAAACAG
>LUCH01000197.1:180400-208082 GCA_013368495.1 Paragonimus heterotremus | reverse complement strand
AAAATATGGAATCTATATTAAATTGATTTAATAGGAACATCAAGAAATAGACTTTAGTCACTGGTCGCAAAACTATTCTCCGTAATCTATGAACCTAGCTAACCAACAAAAAGTAATCATAGAATGCATTCAGTTCACTAACTGATTTCCCCACCTAAAATGCAAATATTTCTCACTTTATGTAAAAACGCGTGCCTGATGATGGATATTGAGGTTACTGTGCAACCCTTTAGTGGACAAAAACAAACTGTTGAGCAAAACTCATCGTTTTCAACATCTATTCTGAAGCGACATAACAGGTGAACCAGCCCCCATTATGTCAACTGAAACCGTTGTAGTTGAGCCAATTAGCAAACAACAACTAGATCATACTAGGTTTCCGCAGCGAACTTTTGTATTGACAATGAAAATTCATACTCGGTTGGCATTTATCTTGGCGACTGTCAGACTACTTTTGTTATATACAGGTTTGTCTCATGATCCTCAAGCAACACAAATTTGTAACCTAAATCACTTATCTATGTCTTGGACGTCAATGGTCGCATGCTTTGATTTTGATCTCCGCAGCCCGCTGATTTATTAAGATTGTGTAGTTTGACTTACAAATACTCTGTTGTTGACCTGTACAACGATACTTTCTTATTTCAGTGTTTCCGCTTTTTTCTATCATGGCTGTTTATCTTCGGAGATCTTAGAAGTTTCGGAATTGTTATCTCCCTATTACTTTATGTCATATTTTTAAGAGGTACCTTGAAGTAACATATAATTCTTGCACTGTTCCTCACTCAGAATTGACCTTCCTGTTATTCCACTTGGTAAATACTTATGGTGTTTTACTGGACCCTCAAAGACTTTTACCATTCATTCTGCTATCGTATCCTCGATCGTTGCCCGACGCACATATTTTCCCGTAAGGATGGACGCTCTGTGGAACAGTGTTCCTCATCACAACCTTGTTGGTTTCACAACATTTGCCATGAAACAAACGGTGCGGATCAAATAGTTGCTCTGTTCACCATCAACTTGCGAACGATTGAAAACTTTCTTCTTGCGGCGGTACTCAGCCTACACCTTTTAGCTTTGATCTCTTGACACAGGAAGGCGTGCACAAAAGGATAACGGGATATAAAGTTATGGACAAACTTAGAACAATGTGAACAAATGTCTGTGAGGTTAATCTCCCAAAACCGTATCTTCACTAAAACCAGCAATCTGATTTAGTGTTTATCATCTTCGGTTGAAAACTGCCAAGTAAACTTAAACCCTAAATAGTTACAAAATTTACATTCTGTGATGAAACGCGCAATACGCAATTAATCATCTTACAGACGCAAATTACTCTAAGTTTGTGGTACACACACCACACCCACACAATGGGGGTAAGACGTTGTGGCGTATTTTTACATATACAACATTGAACTACGTAGCCATTACTTCGATATAAATCCAAGTTCAGTGCATAAATACCGTTGTCAATACCGTTGTCATAAAAGTATGACTCACCTTCACGAAATAACGCCCGCCAGTCTGGACGCTCGATCGTAACCCCTTTGCTTCTATTTCTGAAAGAAATTCGGTTTTATTTCTGTTGGTAACTCGGAGATTGTCATAAAATATTGTCTGTCTATGTACATTGTTCACAAGAAAACAATAAATCAGTATACGGAATTATGACAGGAGGAGACTGTACATAAATCCGTAATTTTACAACGCATTCTTAAGAATTATGAAATTTGTCTGCTAACAGATGAAAAATTTATACAAAAATACCAAAATGTTTTTCATGAAATATTTTTCTAGAACAGTCTTTAAATGAGCAACACTGAGAATTTATGGTAGCCAATCTTGTCAGACATATGTATGAATCCACAAAATCACACAAAAGTGAAGTTCACTCAAGATCCGTATTTGCTTTGTCAACAGTTCTTGCCAACAGTTATGCAACGTCATCTATACTCCATATTGATGAAATTCTACAAAACAACGAAATAAGCGTTTCAGTCTATTCTTTTGAGTTAACCAATAGTTTGGCATTCATTGAGACAAACAATTTAGGCCACAACACTGTATTTTCACCGTTGGTGAACATTTATCCACGAAAAGTTATACAAAACGTAATGGTCTAGCAATTTTTGTATTCAATATGCTGCATTAAAATTTCCGTAAAATCACTGAACATCAACTTCACAGAATCGTCTATATTATATTGAATCGTGCTTGACTGAGTGGCATGTCTAAAACAGCCTTTCAGGCTGTTCACTAATGCAACCTTATGAAATAGACCAGATGAATTCCCCATCAGGTGATCCATCAGTGACGATGTGTTACCAACTAGTGATAGCCGGTCACGAGTCGTTTAGGCTTACTGAACGGTAGGTGACTGTGTTTGGTACAGTAACCGGATCGCTGTTAAATTCTCACTTACAGAAAAATCAAATACATATTATTTATAAAGTTTGGTCAATGAACAGAACTCAAGTTCAACATTCATTTTTGAGCATTGAATGGATCGGAAGTGTTTCATGGATTGTGAAAGCTGAGATCGAATGTAGACAGCGATGTGTGTATACAAAATTACGAAGAATCTCATTCAAACTTGGAATTATCCTCATAAATGAACAGACGTCTGCATACGTAAATTAGATTGTGAACTGATGAATATAACTGTGAAAAATATATGTGAAACTTTGACTTTCTAACTGTTGTATATTCGTCCAAATTGTTAGTAGGCTGTCTTAAGTTACGATACTGTGGCCTCCGAGCAGAGCTGGTGCAAACTAAACGCGGTAATCCAACGGATGTGTTAGGCTACTTTCTTGCGATTACTAGCCATCACGCAATTGACAGATATGTCGTCTACCAGGGGTACAACCGTTAGTCGACGGTTCTAATTGTATTTAGTAAATCAAGTTTGGTTTTAATGCCTAGTATTCGAGAAGAATTCAAAGTAATTTAACCCACAATTGACCATCACCCAAAATTGTTCGCAGCTGTCACATTCCCATAGACTTTCCAGTCGGCCCCTTTCGAAAAGAAGCACTAGACTCGAGTTTTGCTCTCATTAGAGTTCGTCAGTAGTGCATTGCCGCAACCGGGATAAGAACTCCGGCCACGCTTTCATAAGACAACCGTGTTTACCACTCAGCCATTGACCTCACATTAAGCGCGACCGAATTACTATACGTGAACCCGCGACCACTTTCGCTTGTGAGTAATGATCATTAATTTAACCAGTGTTATGGCGGGGCATATTCATATGTGACTATCGGGACAGATTTCGTGATAGGGAGAAAAAACGTCGTTTCGCGTCTGGTAGCCTGCGTAATCGATCACTCATCATTTAAACGAGGATGCCATAGCACAGATCCCCTTAAGTAATTCATGATTCTGTTGAGCAAAGTTTCAGTCTTTGTGATCTGATGAAGATTCCGACAATCACGAACTTAAAGCCAAGCTTATGTAATGAAGAGCAGATCGTATGATAAACTACCTTAGTGCTGACATTTGTTCTGTCTCAAAATGACTGGTTTCCTTTGCTTGACCTTACAGAACACATGTTCGTGACGGTTGTGAATATAAAAACAGTCTTCGTTATTCGATATGTATCTTTTGTCAGATTAAACGGACTAGTGGTTAAGTGCATTCTGCATAAATTTGAGATAAATCAATCATTTTGAAACAATCAAACGTGGAAAAGACAACTGCTATTTAGTCGGAAGATTCATTGGTGCATACTTTACCTTTTATGTCTACTTATTAACCATGGCTGGGAGACCAGGTCATTTTAAGATTATAATTTTATTTCGTAAATCGTACACTAAATTTTTAGCAGTACACATCATTGAATGGTACAGCAGACACAGTTGGGATCTGAGCAGATGTCTGCTAATTGTACAGTTGCAATACTGGTTTAATAAACACAAGCATAAAGTGAGTGAGTAAACTTTGCTTTTGGTAAGATTCATCGATATAGCCTACGGAGGGGTTTACTGAGAGCATTCTCGATTACCTCGGTCTGTTAGACATGAAAAAGCATACGAACTGAACAGTCAAGGAGTAAACAGTGAATAGTTCGATGTTAGGCGAGTCCTTCACAAACCTATGGGTTGCAGTTGCTTGGTAAAAGATTCATTGTAAGTTACCGTTAGTTACTTTGAGACTGTCTTAGGTGAGTTGCATTTTCCCTTGAATAGTTTGAATGCCTAGTTCGACAGCAATATGATTTATTTATTTTCATGACCCCATAAATCGTGATTTAAGGTCACGCAATTTGCCTCCCCCAGGTCTATGTTTTTGTTGATTGCTTGTTTTCTGAACTGCGCTTTCATTAACGGGGACTTAAATTTTGAATTTTGGATGTCTGTTGACTCTAATTTTTTACAGTTTGATGCTAAGTGTGCAATCAGATACTTCTTTCGTGTGTATTGGGTTTGTGAATAGTGCAATTCTGCACCGGTAGCCCAATACCGCTTACTGTTTGGCTTAAGTTAGTGTGACATCAGCCAGGAAAAAGCAAGTTGTCAACCGTGAGTTTATAATAATGAAAGTTTACTTATTCATAAACTAATATGAATACATACAGTAATGTCAGCCAAAAAATCCCATGAATGTCCACATTACACTAATGAAATTTTATTCACTATAAAACATGTTCTCTGAATTTTATAGAAAAACATTTTTCGGACAACTCACCAGATATGTGAATTACCCCATTTTGGTTTGCCACTTTCAAATGTAACTTCCCTAAAATGAATGGAAACAAAGGAATCTCTTGAGGCATTCTCTTGGTTTTTAAAAATCGATGTAAAACTGGCGAAAATTAATTGCAGTTTTCCGTCATTTCATAGCGCAATCGTTGACTTGTTCCAATGGTACTTTTTCCGTACGTTTTATACATTCAACTGTGTCTCGTAAACCAGTAAACAGAATGTGAAAATTTTGCGACATCATAATGTTAAATACCGAGGCCAGATTCTGCCATCAGGGGTGATTCGCTCATCGTCATAAAAGGTCAATAACTCCAGAAGAAGGGAATCTGTATCTGCAGTAAATTACATGGAATACGTTTAAGAGAACTGAGGACAAATCTTTTGAGATCTTGCTAATTCAACCAATCACCTTTTTATAATATCTCTTGGAGGAATCTCACGGAGACGTCCAATGGAAGCGCCTAGTATTCAACAATGCTCCAGGGACTACACACTTGTTTCTGTTTGGCTGCTTTGAAAGTGATCCTCTTTTACAGTTTCCCACACACGAGGGGCACAACCCTAAGAAACAATTGACAGCATAGTGTGCCACCAGAAATCATCAAGCAGATCTCAGTCTACGAGGGAGAAATATCATAAAAATCAAACAAACATCTTTTTTGAATTCGCTAATCATGATTTCTTGCGGTATGACCAGATTGGAAATAACCAATCTTGATTCAGTGATTTTGTTTGGAATCAGATTGACTGCGCATTAACCTCCAGGATCATTTGTCCAAGTGCGCAGTGTCCGCAGTCCGGTGAAGTTCTTTATGGCACACTATTCTTCCGTAATTCATGTGCACATGTGTAGTTGAAGGGTGACAGTAGTATCAGTCTGTGGGACGATTGCCAATATCACTTTCGCAACACCCCACGTCACAGTAGTTAGAATGGATGACTATTAAATGGCGCTTTGTTGTTGCAATTGTGATAAACTTCTATAGTATCACTGTTCAGTAGTCCGGGATTTGGTTTATTCCAAGTTGAACAACATACACAATTGATCGCAGCTTTTGCATTCCCATAGACACTCCAGTCGACCCTTTTCGTAAAGAAGCACTAGACCCAAATAATCTAGAATATCAGTAGTGCGTACAGTTGCCACAGCCATATAGATTGGATATCACTCACAAGTGATCGTATGATTGAAATACATGTGAACGCTCAACCACTTTTGCTTCCGAGTAATGATCAGGTCGCCCGATCTCCTCGAGAAGAGACACAGTAACTGCCTTGTTAACACCAATCGGTGACCCCTCCACTAAGACTCCTCTCCAAGTTGAACTCACAGAAATCATCAACTTGTTGAGCGCTATTTTGATTGCTGATTAGTAGTTGGGGATTTGATTTATTTCAGATTGAGAATCACCCACTATTGATCACAGTTTTCGCATTCCCATAGACTTTCCCGTCGGCTTCTTTAGCATTCTACAGTACACTTTGTACTCTGTGATGCAGTATGGCAAATGCCTTGTAAAATATTCATGGATCATGTGAGATGGGCTTGTGCTGTCCGTCAGTGCACCAGGCTGAACAATCGCATCGGAACATTTGGTCATGATTCAATAGTAAGCAGCTCTGAATTGAGTCAAACAAAATCCGCAATAGGTTCTAGCAGGAAGCTAGATTGTGTCCAAGTGTTGTTTTAACAAAACAAGCGATAAATTAAATGTTTACAACTGTTGGTCCCTATTTTAAGCAAGTCTACATTGTTTACTGTACATCATGTTAGACTTAGCTCGAGGCGTGTTGGAGTTTGCTGCGTTACAACGAGCAACTGAAACACAATACAGTGATATCTTACTATCGCTATAGCTTTGAGAGATTGCCGAAGGACTGATCTTTTACATCAATCCATGCTTCTCACTTGAGGTCGTCTGAATTAAGATCTTACCTTCCTGTCCGTTTGTGTGAACAACTTCTTTGTCCAGCACTGTTGGCTTGTTAATTCCGAGATCAATTTGTCACTCGACTCTCTACTGAAGTTTGTAGGCAGTTTGCGTGCTTCGTTTTTCAACAGAATTCAAGCTGGTATGAAATCCTGTCCGTTACTGCATTCTCCTTCCGAATGATTCGGACTTGGTGTGCGTACTTGGAAGGTTACAGGAAGCTGGTCATCTTAGCAGCCATAGTCAATGACGATTTATCAAAATCACTGGTGGTGCAGGACCTGACGCATCTAGCTTAGTGATTCTGACATATGTGGAGGGTTTCGATAAGTGTTAAACAGATGTGAACAACGAAACAAAAATCTTGAACATGTGTAAATGCGGTTCACTGAACGAATCCAGTTGACAATTGAACTAGAATAGACGATCTCATAATAATGGCCACATACTAGAACCATATACAGATTGAACACTTGATTGAAATGATAACGCTGAGTCATCTTATTAATTATCGTTTCATCGTCATGTTTAGAACTTACCCAGCTATGGACAGATGTTAACCAGACTCATCAGAATTCGAGCAATCACATCAATAAGCCTCATCAATATTTATAATTGACTAGGCTTACATTGACTGGAAGGTTTTGTCAAAATGTTAGCTTCAACTTTAGATCATATTTCTTTCACTTACCTTTGCATGGAGCCAACACACTGATAGGTGATCGCATAAACTTGTTAGAACAGAAATCTGACTGAGTAGGTATGGGGAACCGTTCTGGATCCAACCGATCTACCAGGGGCATTGATTTGGTGTCAACCAAATTGATCTGTGAGGAGTTGATAGGACTAATCGGTCCGTTTGCCGTGCCAAGCTCACACAACCTGTTTGTTTCGTCTTGTCCGTATAGCTGTTGTTCCGATGCAAGCTGATGGTGGGAGCGTGAGCGAATCGCACATTTGCGCGTCAATTGATCTTGGCGGAATGTGCGTCTTACACATTGGGCGTCCATGTCTATTCTTGTCTCATCCGCAGCCGCCTGGATGACCAGTGGCGTAGACAGTGCACGGTTTGGTTGAACTAACGAGTTTGTCCAACCGCTTATTGGATTGCCCAAGTCTATCACGCTTATTTGGCCAGGAACTGAGCTAGACACGAACGACTTTCTGCTTTGGGAGACACTCGGACCTAGAGAAAATGATCTTCGCTCCGCGTACTTCAGTATCTCTTTTTTCTCACCAAACTCGAAGGTGGTAGAACCACTTTCGTTCAGCTGCATCTGAGATAAAGCAGACATAGTTTGGCTTTTCCTAGCCTGAATTAGACGCAAAAATGAGTTGGTGTCACTTTGTTTGCCGGTTCTGTGGTCATGCATATTCGGTCGTTCATTACTTGCTTGAACTGATCTCCGCTGATTTTGATGATACTGAGCTACGCGTCTTCGAAAATGCCTTTTAAAGTGAACACCAATACCTGGATCCGTACTACTGGTCTCCAGATTGACTGTAGGGTAGAAAGACCGGCCTTCCTTAGCTTGATATGGGGAAATGATCTGTGGAGATAGAGTGAAAGCAGATGAAAACTGGTTGTTGATGGGCGCAATACTGCTGGTAGAATTATTTTTACATAGCTTCTGTGATTCGTTCGGTTTTCTCGATTGTGCATCTGGATGACCGGCCGTCTTTTTGAGATCATTCGGGTTTGACCAGAGAGGACTTTCGTCTAAATTCGCTGACTCAATATTTCGTGATCTCGGAGCGCAAATTGACGATAGGTTAGATGCATTCCATTGATCCGGACCGATATCCTGACCACTGAACTTGTTCGTAAACACGCCTGGGTCCTTTTCGGGCCACTGGATAGATGTAACTGGTAGCAGAACCCTCAGTTCCCTTGTCCTATCCACGTCAACAATACTCATGCTTTGAGCTTTCCAAAGTGAAGTTTGATTGGTCGTGCAGCAGCCCCTATGATTGGTGGAAAATTTTTTTAACTGCTCTTGGTGACAAAAACAAGCACACAATAACTGATGTATTTCTAATCGACTTAGGTATACATACAGATATTAGCAAGTCATTTGAAGTGAAACATTCTGTCAGTCCTTATAGTGATTAACAGTAAAGATTACTATTCTGGGGGAATTTATTTTTGCTCAGCAGATTTGTTTATGAACAAATGCTTTAAAAAAGACTACAGAAACTTTGTGTACACAAAACTGATGAAGTGGTTTTCATGAATATAGCATAACCATAAAATCAGAACAGGCGAATGAAACGACTTAAATCTATCGTGAATCTAACAAAAAACCTAGTTTATATGAATGTTTCAAAGAGGGTGGAAAATTTAGAATTACCGTGTTGAGCGGTAAGGTGATTCAGATAGATTTTTCTTTTCAAATACGGTTGTTCTGCTCATTTTGAATGATCGTAAAACGAAACACCTTTCTCACCAAGTGAGTTCTTCCGCTAATTTGAGTAATCCATCACGAGGAGATTATAAGAGTATATATTTAGACGGGATGCTACTTCTTCCAATGATAAACTGCTGCAAATTCACTAAGCCGATTGCTTGAAAATAATTTCCACTCAGTGCTTCACTCGAATGCAATAGTATAATGCACAGCAGCTATTATCAACGGTGAAAACAAACAACATTTATTTTCCGTAGTTGAAATGAGATAGATCTTTGGCGTCTTTGGTCACCAAATACGAAAAGAAATCCTATTAATTCCAACCATAAAAAAATATAACCTTTGGACCTGCGATATACTAGTAGTCGAACCCACTTGTTATTTGTTTTATAGAACGGGCATCTACCCTTGAATTTAAATAACAGCTGTGTACTTTTGTCAGGATCAGGATATTAAATTACGTAGGGGCTTGTAGTTCAAACGTTGACCACCAACTGGTTGAGCCACCGCTCATAATTTCCTGTGAGTACCGCTCAGGTTGCTTGAACCTAACGAACCGATACCAACTGACCTTTTCGTGAATCATCGTCGATGACCTTAATATCTGGGCTACTTTGTCATGTTGGACCAATCAACTTCGTCGGACACCGCTTTGACCACAAATCATATGTGCCAACGAGGATTATGTAAATGGACGAAATTATTTAAGCATGATGCCAGACTAGCTATCAAACGGACGTCATACTACCTTTGCTTTCAGCGTGGGAATTTTTCCAAAAATGTGGCCATTTTGATGTTGACTGTCTGAGGTTAGAAACGAGGGGTAATTAAGTAATCCTGATGCCGACTCCATTAAATTATCCTTCAACTAGCGTTGATCTATTTTCCATCTCACTATTAGGCTTAGGTAAATTCACATTGTAAATCGATGATGTTAGTTTGTTTCAGTTGAGAGAGATGATTTATAAATAGCCCATTTGGAGGAACAGTTTGACGTATTTGGACCTTGGTCTAACTAAAGCCGGAATCAGTTATTATCAAAAATTTGTATAATCTGCACATGCCCTTTGTAGTATGTTATAAAAGTTTAGCAATCCCATCTTGTATTCTTGAACTGTGTGAGAAATAAAGTTACTGATACTAACAAAGACTAACGAGCGTTAACGAATGTTATTTCGAAAAAATTCCTCTCGTTTTAACTACAAGTTGTCTAAAATTTAACTAAGATTAAGTAAAATTCTGCGATTTCCCACTTTCAGAAAGACAATAACGCTGGTTTCTCCACAGATTATTACAGCCTAGTCAGAAATATTACTTTGAGACCACGAAGTACTGATGCTAGTTTTGTGAACTTCATTTGCGCGGAACTATCAGACTGATCTTACTATTGTGCTTACCGAAACCGTTGACTAAAAGCTCGTGCGATCGATGCTAAATTTGTTCCCTAGTCTACAGAAAAATCTGCACTCATTCCACAAAATTAGTTGCTGGTCCCAGCAAATCCAGCAGACGGCCATAAAATCAGAATGACATTTAAGCGGATTGACTTTTACTAGTGAGGCTACGCGGCGTATTTAAACCACGCTAGTTTGCATAGAATTTAATGGCACATTAGAACAGGCTGTACTTGTCATCTACAAAGTGTTGAACACGTTGAGTCCTTTTACGGTATTTAGACGGGATAACTGAAAAACGAAATTTTTTTCACTTATTCTTTCTTGTTGTGGATGTATGGTCAACACTTAAGGAAACCAGCAGTCCAGACGTGGAACGTAAAAAGCTGCACGGACCGTGTGTGCTGTTCACAGTTATTACCAGGGCGAACAAAATTTGTCAGACAGTTGCACCATACACGTGGTTCTGGCTGTGGAAGCTAATCAGTGTGCACACTTTTTCAATTCGGGATTGATTAGTTATCAGTAATCAGCAGGATAGTAGCCGATTAGGGACTACTTGCCGTCTGACATACGACTGATATAGCTTAAGCCATAAACGACAAGCACAAAAGTCCGTATTAATTTCAACCTTCAAATGAAAGTGTTTCTACATCTGTTGTACACTTTGACATATTTTCCTAAGTCACGTGGAGTGTCCTGCAGCCACAGGAAAACCAATGGATGCGGTGGACAGCAAACATCATGAGGTAGATTTTTGGTCTGAAGTTATGATCGAGTTGGTGGTTTATGAGGGCAGACCACTGTTTGTTGAGTTGTTAGCGTGTACGAATATTACACTAACTTTCTTGCTTAATGTTTTCGGCAAAACGTTTTCTTTAAAGGGAGTTCGCGGAAGCCTAATTGGAAGTCTTCACAAGTAGATTATCGATGGAGCTAGTATATATCGAGGTAAAGTTAACACCTCCTCGGCTAGCGGTAATTTGTCAGAACATAGTCCTGACTATACTTTATTGTATAATCATAAAATGTTTCATATTGCTCAGACACACACTGACGACCTGTTTTATTGTTTCTGCCTATTTACCATCCCATATCAAGCAATAAGTTGGTCAAACAGACAACACTGTGGAATTTACCACAAGCTAGCCTGTCCAAACGAAAACAACTTCACTCGAGACACATAAATAACGTTCGTATTTTTTCAGAAGAAGATATGCGCACAAAAGATTATAATTTTTCTTTTTGTTTTCAATGATTGCACCTACCGAGAACATCAGAGTAACGGACAGCCTTCGTCCTCTATGTTTGTTTATCGCGCTAGGTACATTTTTACAAGCCACACCCCCAAACTAATGTTCAGTGTAGAACGGCTATCCCCTTCACCTTATTTAGAAAACGTTGAAAGCTGTTCAGCCTAAGTTAAAATCACTCTCGTTGAATAGGAATTGTATTCCTAACAGCCGCCATTTCAAAGAAAATCGGGTCGATAAACTTATCCATAAAAGACAATAAAGCACATCCGAAACAGCTCAGTTTACAACCTTATTTTGGGCGTCCGTTCAACCCCCGTTATAATGTTTTGGCTGAAAGACAAACGTTCACGTTCCACAATCAAATTCAGCGTAAACTCATCTGTCTGTTTATGACAAGCATCGTACAAACCTAGTTCAACAAGATGACTTTCTGATTACTCTCATTAATCAATCATCGAGGCATACAGGAAAGTTTCAAGCCAATCTGATCGATTACACACTGGCATTAAAATCATTTACCGAGACCCTAGAAATCGTTTGAAAACTATGTACGTTTGAATGTTGGCTATAAACACGGCCACCATTGTCGTTCATGTAATAATGACCCTTGTATATAGAAGTTCGTGCAAACACTGAGCTTCTCCTGGCACACAAGTGGTTAACATCAGCCACTGAGTAACTGCTAGCAATTGTGTTATTTGTCAAGTTATTGAGAACCAGAAAACAACAGTGAAGCGAACAAGCTTCTTTTCGGTTACTTATCATCGGGCTAATTACATAACAATTTATATAAAACAGAGTTGTCAGGGCAAAACGGACAACTTAAGTAGCTAGTTTGAGTGAGGTCAGACACGTCATCGGCAGACACAAAAACAACGTTTTGGCATGATTACGTCATCATTATGACGCCACTGGTACCATGACGGTTTGATCGGTCATGGTGTGTGTAGTTGGCCATGGCAACTTCAACACCTGAACAAAGCGCTTTTGTGCGCACAAAGGTGGATTTCTTAATCGAATTCCAATCGCTTCGGCTGTGACTAAAATTCGGCATCTGACAGCTTTTGAGTGACTGACAGTGACTCGGTAAATCGGACGGAAACAAGAGTCCAGGTTGACAGTAGGGTAGTGTGTCAACGAGGTGTGAAACAATGGCGCTCGTAATTGTCTTGGTGACTACGCTGCTGATCCAGGCTGGATGGTGCTCACGGATACGTTCAGATAAACGCCTGGTCGTGCGACCCACGTAACTAGTTCCACAGGAACAAGTAAATGAGTATACACAAACCGTTTAGCCCACTCTGGTATACAATGTTGTCACTTTTCTAATATGGCAATACATGTCTTCCTTCTGTCACAATGAAGTAATGAAAGTCTTTCAACAAACCAAAACACAAACTAATCATTTTTACCTCATCGAGAACATAAGGCTACCGAACATTCATCTGAGGTGAACATTAACTAGTTTCTTGACATGTTATTCACGGCGTGTTCAAGGTGAGGTCATTGGTGCTGTGGTACACAAGGCTGCCTCATGAGATCATGACCAGTATTCAAATCCCGGTCGTGGCGAGGGTCTGTATTACTTGGGAGTCCTGACATAAGTAACATGCACCTGATATGTAAAATATCTCATGAGCGCTTTTTGCCTCATAGGTCAGAGTAATACTGATTGAGTGGCATACTCATGTACTAGGAATGCCCCAGAACCCTGAGGAGTTTGTAAGTTGAAACCCGTACATCCAGAGTTAACTCAGAATAGTATCCTGTGGCTTTCTGAAGTGCGTGCCTGTGGTTACTGAGTCAGTGACCACACCACATATTGTAAACCTGATCAGACACAATGATGAGTCCTAGTGCATGAGGCATCTGTATCCACAAAGTATTTTATTAAATAATTTTCACTGAGCAGTTTCAAAATTATTACATTGAATGTCAAAACATTCCCCCCAAACCTGCAAATCTTGGTTGCAACTGAACGAAACACATTCTTATCTGAAACCGTTTGCCTAGACAACTACCTTAGTGGATTTGCTGACAAACCTGTTCCCGTGATGTGCCAAGTTCATACTGATGTATTCGTGTTTATAGAATTACGCTGATTCGCAGGATCACTGAGATAACGACCGCAGTTTTTGTCTACCTACGTGAGTGAAGTTGACTAATGAAAACGGGCAATTCCGTTATGAGTATCTATGTGCCACCAATGAGTCATCGTTCATAGGCACGCTAATTCGGTTCCATCTGGCCACTGGGACAGTTATACAGGATTTTTCTACACAGTATATCGCAAACTTCTCTAAAATGGTTAGTTCCAACGATAAAATTTTAAACCACACGATTTCATGGGCAACGGGATTAAACACAACGTATCGGACGTGGACATCTGAAAGCGAAAACTACCTGACATGTAGGAAATACTGCGCAATAGGATTAGAACAGTGAGCCAATCCATCTCTGGATGGATTCCGTCAATTACGTAATATTTTTCTGCCGTGCACATACACTTGACAAGCCTCTTAAGGACGGGTAAAAATCATCTACATCACTTGCTACTGTCGTGGTTTCGTAGCTCAACTGGTAGAGCGCTTGAAGCGTTTGGGCATGGTGTTTCTGTCACTGGTTTGAATCCAATCGAACCACTTACATTTCACAATGGGGTCTCATCTAAAATCATATGCTTTCATATTGTGTTACATAACGTCGCATAGTGCGTTGCAGTCAGTGGTATGTCCATATTCGTGGTGCGTTTGCGGTCTTATTAATTAGCCATTTTTAGATATGATTTGTTACACTCTGCTAATGATGGCCTCTGAAGTAATATTACCCTTACATAATTTTCTAGCAATTGCATAAAACCTTTGTTATTATTCAGCCTAGACAGAAGCAATAGGTTGCTTTCCATCAGGCTGCTGGAGCATAAACAAGTCGTGAAAATTTCGTTAACCGGCACTCCAGTCCTTAGCCATTTGTTGGTAGATAACATCATTAGCATTGGCTAACCAGTAATCATAAGTACGCGGCAAAATTGCAAATATACCTACATTTTACCTTATATTTACTCCTGTTTTGGAAGGTGGACTGTATATGTGTGGCTTCTGTGCGTTCATCCATATACACGTTTACATAACACGTGATAAGGAGGACTGAAGCATTGAGTAAAAATCAATAAACTTCAGTTGCCCCCAATTATTGAATTATTATCTATCTTTAGCCCTATGGGTTCTTCTATTACTGCAACGATGAACTGATGTTCTATTGAACATATAACAGCAGTTGGTTTGAACTTGTCGGCTTGAGTGTTTAAGTTGGGAATCACTGCATGACCCGGATTACATTTTACAGACGGGAGGCACTTCGACTCTGTCTGTCCCACATTACGGTGTCCATGGTTTTCCAAAGTTATTTTCATTTGACCTTAAACTCAGTTTTAGTAATGATTGAACCAATCGAGCTCAGTATTTTCTATTGGCAGTCAGTCGTGAAGACTGGAAACACTTATTCAAAACAGCTACCATTCAATTTGTGTTGGGTAGGTTCAAGTCACATGAACTTTATGAGTGTAGAACAAAACCCTCACAAATAAGCCCGCCAGGGATCAATACACTATGGTTGAAATCCGCTTTCAAATAACACTGGTCAGGCTGTAGGCTGACCTCATTTGAAATTGTTACACATCTGTCTACTTACAATGATGAATTAACTACTGTTTGATAGTACTTAGAATAAGTTGATGTTCCTGGTGAAGTCCTAACAAGCTTTGCTTGCATGATATTCGCTGAACATAAGTGATTTGTTCAGCCATCAAGTCCCGCTCAATAATATGCAAGACTTTCGTAAATTTGCGCAACATCTTACAACTCCACTACTGTTAGCACATAGACAGATAAAGACTGGTTTGATCCGAAACGCACTTTATAGGGTCAAGACTTCAAATGACAACACAGACCTCGCATTGCCCATGGAACACAGCACCTACAACTACCCGTGTTGGTGTGTTGCACATAAACACTGCAATCACTTTCAAGGAGTCCGTCGGTTAATGGTGTTTATTTTGTTCGAATCCGGAATATGACCTGGCTAAGTGAAATAAAACAAGTAATTTATCATAAAATCCACGAAAATGCAACTTTAATGAGGAAATACGCATTCCTCCATAAAATTCAAAAAGTATTTTAGATTAATTGGCACTCTCCTCGCAGTTAAATTTTCCATAAGCGTGTAGCTTAATCCTTCTTATAATGTTTACTCTGAGCTCCATGTCTCATTAAATGATATTACAGATGATATTGTTACTCAAAAGTTAGCAAATAAAGGTATGCAGTATTTCCAAAGTGAGGTAAGTCAGTTATAAAATCAAATAGTCTTCAAGCTGTGCACTTTGTCTTTAACTGTGTGACGCGATTTTCCTTAAAAATCTTTAGTGTTTTGATCACTTTCGGCCATCATGTTAGGCGTAAGAAAAAACATTGCTACGACTAGAAAATCGAAAGTTTTGCTAATCGTCGGGCAATATGTATTGACTGAGTTCAAGGCTGATTTTGTTACAACTTTGCCGTGATACTCATTGTGAACTGGAAGATAATCTCTCGTGTCACGCAGACCAGAGTTCACCGAGATTGAACAAGGGCATCTCAATGTTTGTACAATGCACATGGATAAACACACTTTCTGAATCTGTAGACAGGCCTCAGTATCTTTTAGCAAGCATCGAAACAGAAGATGGAAAGAAAATGAACCTTTTAGAATACACGAAGTACAGTTTCATGGACGATGTCGTATGATTTCATCAACATTCTGACAGATGACTATTCCACGTTCATACGAAACGCATTGCTCTGCATCATTGTTGCCTAAATGGCGATGATAACAACTTGGAAAACAAATAATTACTTACGATCATGTCAGGCATGTACCATAAAGTATCTGCCTTCCAAGACGGAAGGATGTCATCAACGGATTATCAAGGACTGTCAAACGAAAGTGGTCGTCATTACCAAGGAAATCCCAACCCTTTTATTTTCGAGACCACTGCACCAAAGTTAGTGTGCTCGCTAATACATGTCTTCACCATACCAGGTGGACCACTCACTGATAAGATTAAACCATATTAGTCTTACACTCGGAGTTTCAGTTGCAGAAGTACACTTCAAATAGTTTGGTTTCAACCATTGGAAATTGTCGAAAGGTCGACTATCGGTCTAGCTGATTAATGTTTTTCAAGTGAACAGAATTACCCAGATAATCCGGTAGTTACATTTGCAATCATTGTTGGTTCATGTGGTTGAATAATTGGTTTGTTTGTTCTCTTGTAAACAAAATGCTAGAAGTCCCTTTAAGGCATAACGGTTGTATATTACTAAGTGGCGTTGGCAAGTAATACAACAATTGTTAAAACGGGACACTGGGATGTCCATCGGGGACAGAAAAAACGCGAATTTCGGCGGGATGATGACACTGCGTAGTAGGTACGTGCAATGTCGTTAATGCTGCAAATTTTGCTTTGTTCCCACGAGATAAGTGAAATGGGTGTTTGAGCTTTGTAGGCAGAACACGTGACTTCGTGATTGATTAACGATTGGAGGACGAAGATTTTTGAGTGTCTTTCAAGGTATGCAAAAACTTGATCAGCACGGTTGGAACCACGACCAATAGTATGGAGTGAGCAGCTCTGCGCATGTTATGTTGGAACTGAGTGAACACACCAGTGGGAGAAAAATGAAGGGGCTTCTTTATGCCTAAGTTGGTCAGCATAAACCAGTTGACAACTCACAGTTTGCGCGGTGGCAGGATTGGTACGTTTGATATTCGTCGCTAATATGAACAGGCTAACCTGCATTTTCTCAAGAATGCTGATATCTGTTGCTAACGAAACAGCAAATTGAGGATCCGTGATTAACCAATCGAAATAATGTATTACTAGTGGCATGTACTATGTGGTCATAGACAACCCAGCAAAAGGTGTGTGGAAATGTGCCAACACAACCGCAGGTGCTCAGTCACATAGATTACTACGTTCCAGCGTCTATTACTAGTGAAGTAAGTCTCCTTGTTGAGCCATAAACTGACAGTCAACATACGATTGCAGCGTCGCAGGTTTTTCTGACACTACAGCTCACCAATCTCCTCATGTATGATTCGCATGCACGTAGCAATGGTAGCGTAATGAAATCACTTTTGAAGGCCGAATGGATATGATTACCATAGTAAACACGTTGATTTTTACTTTGCCGGAGATTAAAGCAAGCGGGTAGAATGGATCAGACTTCCATTAGTTTACACATACGATTTTTAAAACTTGCCCTAATAATTGTTTGTTCCATTCAGAATACTTATTCCAATAAAAGAAACTGCTCCTAATGCCGAAAATGTTTTGTGGATCTTCATGTTCACACAAGACAGCAACAGTTTGTGTGTTATTTGCTTACTAGCTACACAAAAATAGATCGAAACAGGCACACAGATTTAACAATGGGCAAAAAATGGGCACAACAGCAAAGCAATTAATTTAACGATGTTTTGTTCGCTATTACCGGTATCGTCATTAGGCGGACAATTCAAGTCTTTTAACTATCTCTGTAGGGATTGAAAGCCCGAGCAATATCTTCAACTGGATCAGAATGTTTGTTCAGTGAAAAATGATTCGGATTTTTTCGGCTTTGTCTCATTATCCGAAGAACCAATTCATATCATGAGCACGTTTGCCCTCCAATTAAATCCTGAGTCAGCACACAACAATCATCAGAGTATCAAGAATTCAATTATGTCTACAATTCCAACAAATTCAAAGGATGGGTTTGTATTCTAAACTTGCAAGGAACAAAATTAACAATAATAACAGAAAGTAAAGAGATAGAGCAAAGTCTAAAGACGAGTATTGTCAATAGCATTCAGTCAGTTAGATGGAGTTGAAAATTACCGTTTTCGTTCGAAATGTCTACAATGTCTACTGATATAACGCATGAGTAATATGACTGAACATTTTCTTCCCTACGGTGACAAGGGACATTTGATTAATGCCGACTGCTCGTTCACTACGTCCTCCTTCGGACTGATCAGGCTAGGACACAACGTTTGTAACCTCTATCCTGATTCATTTAAAAAGGTTCCATCTGAAAGTTCATTACTGTATAATTTACTGGTTTAAACACTTCATACATTTTTAGCTCAGTAGTACAAGTGATAGTCCAAATTTTGATGAAACTCTCCTAAATAAACCATGCTCGTCTCAGTAAAGGTCAACACTTGTTCGCAACCGTCGCGCTTAAAATTAGTTACATTTGAGCATAACATAATTTGTTTATAAAATATAACGTTGCTTATCTAAGAACATTTGAAAGTAGCGAAATTTCACTTTCACATATCATTACGTTTTACACTATCTGAGCTTCGGGATCAGTTTCCACAATCATTTTCAGTAGTAAATTTACTGTTCAATGTTATAAGTTTTATCGTGTCTCTTGTGGACAGACTATGTTATTTTATTCCCAAATGTACAGTTTTCAACTAGTCAGTCTCCGTTATTCCAAAATTTGTTATAATTTACCTAAACGTTTAATTTGGTTCGGTTGAATGCGTTTCAGACACTGCAGCTTTAAATCTGTTTATCATCCAGTACCATTCATTCATATCTTTCATTCTCACACCTGTCAATTATAAAACTTCATAAAACAATACATTTAGCCTGATTAAGGTTTATCCCAGTGTCTAGTGTTGCATTACTTGGCTCAGATGATTTTCGTACATAACTGCACTTTTTAATTCGTGACGCGGACATTCATTTCGTCTATTCCGTGGATGTCAAATCTTGGCAACTCACTTTTTTCAGTTATATTTACATTATAATTGATATGCCTGTTTACTTTTCTGTTCCATTCTGGAATTGAAGCTTACAGTCACTAACGACTTATATGTCACTGCGCGAAGTAAGAAATTTTCCAAGGTTTTCGGGTTAATTTGCATCGCTGTATGAATGTCAAGTAATGTTGTTCAAAAACTAATTTGAATACCGAACATGTGTCTCGACAACTAACAACGTGAAGGTTAGGCTATCTGAGGGTTATTTATTTATGAAAGTAAACTAAACATCACCGAGATGAATACTGACGCACTGATTGCTTTTTTTGGTTGGTAGTTTTGACACAAAACGGTGTGAAGTAAATTTCCATTAACCGTATGAACAAAAGACGCCAGCCTCACCAGCTCATTATACTATCTCAGACGGATATCATTACAATCTGAAAAGTATTGTCATAAAAACTCGTTCGTCCTCTGTTTGCTTTTTACTGCTTTGAATGATCAACCAAAAAGATTCGAGCAGTACAGATCGTCTGTACACCATTTTTCTGAGAGTGAAGTAACTTCGCAAAATTCACTGAACAACTGTCTAAACGTCACCAATCTTTCTAGTCTGCCATTGTGATTCAGAGTATGATGCCGTAAATGATTGTAAGCAAATATTGAAGTTTTGTACTAGTTTTGACTGATACATTTGCCATACAACCAACCGTGCCTGAGTACACTTCCCAGTCAAGTTAAAGATATACCTTGTAATTTAACTCAAATCACGAGATGAATTTAGAGGTTATACATTTTTCTGCTCAATTTTAACTTTAGACTGTAACTTGTTATCATGTGTCTGTCGGTTTTCGTGAGAGTGACGTTCACAACTAGTGAAACAGGAGAGTGTACATGCTAGTCGAACGCAACATCGTTGTAACAGATGTGTGCTCAGATTTTGCATAAATGCGCTGTACTCGCATTTTACCCAAAAACCTTACGACGTAATCCAAAAGGAGCGCCTATAATCTCCCAGTAAATCTTAACCAGTTAGATAACCTATGTTGATGACAAGAAAACACAATCCGGCGAGCTTAATCAACAGCGGAAAAGTTCAACTTATCACAGAAAAGAATGCCCAATTTATTCTGGAAATATGGCTATATAATGGTTTTAAAGAACTTGATAAACTCTCTGAACGTAAGTCGGCAGAACTTAACATCATTTGTAGGAAGAAGTCAGCAATACCTTATCTCACAAGTGATGTGGCACTTTCTGTATGTTAAAAAGTTGCAGTTCGAGATCACTGTTGTTATGATCACTCCTCCGTTACACGTCTTAAAACTGAAGGAAACGAGAAAGACGTTTAGAACGAGTCTGTCTGTGCACAGAAGCGAACGAAGTATGTGCATTTATGGATTATACTGACGTTTACACGATGGTAAGAATTTGGCAGTCCGTTATGAGATTTGTACAACGACAGACGGGTAGCTTTTTTCGAAAATCTAGGAAACATTTTACAACAAATATCATATACACTACAACGCGAGCAGTAATGTTTCAAGCCAAACGTTATTAACATGTTTTACAACAAAAAAACACAGACGGCGACGATGTCTAAACTACTTTGCTGTTACTTAACTATGAACAGCTCAGTTCAGATAAGTGCTGTATGAAACGTCTTAGAATAATTCTTGAGTGGGCATTTTGGTAAACAGTGTTAAAATTTCCTTCTCTCACGGATTAGGTGAGTCGTCATGATAGAGATAAACAATTCATTCTGGATTGTGGAAATCACAACCGCCGAATAAGCACCAAAAGTATGAATTATTTAGTTTACTGTTGTACAACGTAACATTTTGTAGAAATATGTCCAACATTTTCTTGAATTAAAGTGTACATAAACTGTGGGCAACTTATTATTTTCAACCACTCATGTTTTAAAACTCAGTGTCGGATAAAAAAGTACCATTAAGTGACACATTCTTGCGGTTGTTGAAATAACTCTTGACATAATCGGGGTGCATATCACATCATTCTGTTCAGTACAGAATGAGATGACGTGATCAGCTCTCGCAAGTTCATTTAATTGCATCCACGATGTATAAAACTGATGTGATGGTACCACAATGATAAACATTAATATATCTCCAGTAGTGTAGAACGTGGAGAAAAATGTTCATACGAATGGTTGCTCAAATAGTTTTATTATCATTAATGGAGAGCAGAAAATGTCGATAAGTCTACTTCAATTCGTTTTAGTCAAGAGGGTATTTGGTGGCTTGCTTTATGGACGAGATAAATCTGTCCCATAATGCACTTACTTTGCTTGACGAATCATTCTCTATGGACATGGTTGCAATTGTCTTCCGTCTACTCTATCAGTCTGCTAACAGTTGCTGCAATGAGTCTAGCGGGGAATGAGATTTGACCCATGAAAGCAGAGTGCAGAATATTTCCTCCAGAGTTCACTGAGAGCAGTGACGAAATAAACGTTAACAACTCAAAATATCAGACATAAACCTAACATTTTCGATCGCAACACATGCTGAAGACGTTTCAGTTAATTTATCTCGCCGGTTCGTTCGATTTATTTTCACGTGATTGAAGCACGAATATTGCCACACTAAAGAAAACAGCGTTGATCAGATGGCTCGCACCCTTTTGTGTACACTTTGATGGAGCACACCTTGTAACTTCTTTAGAAGTGATAGAGTCTTTTCTTATCACACGGTTTCTTTCCTGCGGACAGTGCGACCCTTGAAAGATATAGTTGTGTACCCGTTGCCTTCGGGCCACTTGTGATTTAATTTGTATGCTTGCGGTCAACGGAAATAAACGCCTTGCTAATTTCTCGCGATGGTTGTCTGCTTACAGTTTTTGTTACCTGGACAAGTAACATTTCGTGCTTAACATGGGTATTTGGCTTTCGTAACTGTAGTTACATTTTCAAGCCCGTTTGACGATTGCTTGGTGACAAGGTCGCTTTCACGCATGCAGAACTTTCATGAACACCGTCAGTGGAAAGTTGGATTGCAGTGAATATTGCAGAATGCTGGCAGTGTTCCACTAAAACTCTTACGTAAGTTATGTCAAAAATGAGCATAGCATATAGACTTGTATATGGAGGACTATTTCTATTGAAAATGTGACATCCTTCATCCAACGAGCTTCATCTTAAAGTGCCCGACAAATTTTACTAGGTAAGTGGTCCGAAAATCAATGAAACTTCTTATCCAACATTGCTATCGATAATTTGGGCACTTTTAGTTGGCCTGATTGGGAATTTATTGCGCTAGAAATTGAGCATCCATGGAAGTACAAACTCCCATTTCGCAAATGAATGAGTTTGTGACTGCATTCTCAAAGTAAAAACATTGTCAGTTTACATGGTAGGTAACTCTTCAATAGCTTCCGATATCCTGAACGTTATTTAAACCAAATGAAGGTTTGTGGAACGGTGAAAATAACGTTATCTTTACTAGATCTGCGGTTCTTAATACGTTGCGGACAAGGGTATTTAATGCTACTGGCAACCTCTAAAAAAAATACAAGATCACAACTCACAAAGTATGACAGATCCGCTCCTCTTAGTATGAGTTCACCAGTGCAACACTCGCTACAACTCCCTCAGGAGAATGTGGATTAGAGTTCACACCCCAATCGTAACAAGTATATGAACGGATGAGTAGCACTTGCTAGAATGCAGATGATGTCCGCTGTAAAACACTTCCTAATTTACTCGCGTCCACTAATCCAAGCATGTCACAATTTAAGCTAAGTCCAGTTTGATGACTTGTGTCTAAAAAGTTCGACCTTTTCAGAAGTTGGAATGAAACGATTAGAGCACAAACCTGGCACCTTCACAACCTCCTCCATCTTAGATGGTATCTACCAATTTACTTGTAACTGCAAACAAAGTTATGTAGGCAGAACTGAGGCATGCTTGATCTGTGGAGTGAAGGAACATTTAACTAAATGGGTGTAGAAATGTGTAGTACAGGAAAACCACAATGTCGCAGAAACACGCCAGCAACCAGTGTCCACAGTCACAGGACACATCCTGACTACCGGTAACGTCATCAATTTAGCTTGTACAACTGAGAATCTTATTACACCATCCTAATCCAAGATTCTTGCGATTTGCTGAGATTGTCGCAGTCAATCGACTGAAGCCAGCTATGTGTTTTAAAAAACAATTGTTAGTCAGCGTGACCCTACCCTGGACTTGCTGACCTCAGTTATCCATCCCACTCCCCTAACCTTGTGATATGAAAGAGAGCGTTTCATGTTATTGTAAATGTGGTACTGATGAGTCAATACGATATGTTTACATTTTCCAGGTTTGTGTTTCAACGACATAAGTGTTGGTAAGTTGTTGCCTTTCAGCGGGTAATTACAAAACGCTGTGAAAACATCGACTTTTCAAAATATAGCTGCAACTTCCGAGGTGAGAAAAGAAACATTTTAACACACAAGGAGGTTCAACCTGAACTGGCCAGTTTCATTGATTCTCTCACTTTTCTTTTCTACTGATGAAGGCATTGGAGCGTCTTACAGTTGTTTTCCGTGTTGCCAATGTATTCCATACGTCTCAGCTTCACTTTTCTTAGAATACAATTATAGTACAACCAAGCCAAGTAACCAGTACATATTATATACTTCGATAACAGGACCCTGAACATTTTGCTGTGGTGAAAATCTATTCGATCTACCCTTCATTCAAACGCTGACAAGATAAGTAATCTGGCATCAGACAAATTTAGTGCCGCTTTGGGATACAACATCAGGATTGGAAAAACATTTTCAGTGTTATATCCTTCGATATTCGCAAAATGCTCGTTCCGTTTCGGACCAATCAGATTGCAGCTTGTGGCGTTGTGTATGCCATTTATACCAGTGATTGATTTTGATTACTTTACTACTGATTTGCATTTATAATTTCGTGTTTTTGTCCCAGAGAAAACAGCTGCCTACTGTGACCAGTTAGATGTCTTCTCCGTCTTACACGGGGGTTTACAATCGAGTAGGATTTCTGGGTCTATTCAACACCCGTAATTCCGAGCTTTACATACATATAATCCAAACTTTCAAAAATATGGCACCTACTTCGCTAGGTTTGGACTTCACAGTAATATTATGTATACTAAACTTTACCGAGGCTTCAGTGAATAATCGCGATTATTGTTAAATGAAAAACTAGAGCTTCGCTACGGCAACTGATTCATAATTGAGTCAACTATGCTAACACAGAATTTGAGCATTCTAAGGAAACTAACGCTCGGGTGTAAGCAAATCAATGTTGGGATGCATGAAACCACATTTGGAAATGCCCGATTGAGGAAGTGAGTTGAGTCAGGAAGAATTTCAATGATAAACACTTCCACGATAGTGAAATGGTAATAAACAAAAAGGTAACAAATATTTTCAGGATAAACAAAAACTCATAAAATCGCACGACAACAAGACGAAAGTAAAACGGATGAACGTTGCGTCAATTAGGTGGCATAAAAAGATCGATGAAGCGACTGATTACTCGGTTTGCAATGGAGACAGAGTTCAATCGCTGAATATGAAAAGACAAGCTTTGGATATTAGTGAAGAAGAATCTGCTATACTCATGTATTCACAAAATGTGAAGCCTACTTGAGACGTGTTTCTCTGCCAAAATATTTTTATCAGCCGTACTGTCTGCGTGAACGTTTCGCACGTCCGCAAGAATACCTTTCATTTCGGACTAATAATCGGCCTTGTTAATGATAACTGTTCCAGAACCTTTGCCTGGTTGGAGAAAAGCCATGTCTTTTAGTTCTCGTAGCTATTTCAATGCTCGGTGGTGTTTAGATGTCAAGCAGTACTGCTGATGCACAGATAAAGTCGGGAAACGGCACCCGATAGTACGGCTTGAATTAAAATTTTGGTGGGAAGCATATCTCAAGGAAGCTCCAAATTTTACTACTATGTGGGTAAATCTAAGAGCTCCGATAGAGACAAACATAGCCACTCGGCACTCAAACGCTACAGTTAAGAGGTACTCAAAAAGTTCATGATGGTCGTTCCCCACTGAGGTCAACCTTGTGTATGGACAACTCAGCTTACCACAATCTTGCCAGATTGTTTGCAGATATTCTCCATCTCCTCCACCAGATATTTACCGTCGTTGTGCAAAATATTGTTCCAAAAAGGCACTGGATTTACGAAACGTATCGTTGAGTTTGCACAGGATGTATTCTGTCGATAGTTAATCTATTTTCAAACGTTCTTTTCCAAGAAAGTCCACTGTCTCTACGACTTTCTTTCAATTTCGGAGAATCATCTCATGAACAAATAGACAGTGTAGTCATGGCTAGTCCACTGAGCCCGACACTTACAGACGTATTTTTAGGAATGATCGAACTGCAACTACTTGATGCTGTAGTTGGTGCCAGCTCCCGTAAGCGACATGTAAATCACTTCTTGTGTTTTAACACTAATATTAATTTTGTCTCGCTTTTAAACCTTTTTAACTTAGTTCATTTCAATTTTTTTGTTTCTTGCGAATAAGAAACAAACGACGATTTATATCTTCTGGACACTTCATTTACTAGACGGCAGGATGATTTTTTGCACCGCAGGGCTATTTATAGCGATCAATGTCCGTAATTTGCCTCTTTTGCACTGGCTGTTTGCAAACGATGTCTGATACGAACCCTGTTTCACAGTACCCAATGAATCTGTACCGACGAATGCTTACAAGAAGAGAAGGAAAGGTTAAAGAAGGTGCTTCTGGTAAGCGAATATCTAAAGAAGTTCATCGACATTCACAACCAGAAAAAGACCGTTGAAGATAGCTGTGCGTACGGTTTTTTAGGAACAGATTTTTCTCAACCTACCTTTCAAAGGCGGCCAGTTTATAAATGATGTAAGTCGAAAATTCTCGTCAGCTCTTACTCGTACATCCTCCGTAGCTGAATTGTGGTTGATGCTTACAACTGTAAGTGTTGCTCAGCTTGGTCATAGTCATGACCTACCAAAATATCTCGTCTCACACAGATAATCTGTCGGTTTCCTTCCATTTGCGGTGTCATCTTTATTGGCAAAACAAATCGGTACCTACGACAAAGAATGGTGAACATATGCCTGAATGTACGCGAGGAGACTCAACAGATAGTAGCAACAGAGCAAATGAACGGAAATCCTCGCTCGTCCACTGTCAGACACATCATGAGAACATGTCGTTGACCAGCTTCAATCCATTTGACGTGTTATTGTGCATTTGGAATCCGAAACGACTGGTGTTCTTCAAAGCAGTGCTAATCAATACTCGCTGTCCGGCCGTATGTTTGCATTAACTATTGACTCACGCAGTTTGCTCGTCCTGGAATTGAAACTAGACCTTGTTTCATACAAATCCATTCGTCAAGTGTTTCTGTTTTTTGTTGCCCTCCGCATTTCCTGTATATTTTGCTGTTTTATGTTCGTGACTGAAGACAGTAACCAACACGTTCACATCTCTCAATACGCTTTATGTCGTTATTTTTCAACGGATTTATAACAACTCGATGTTTCAAATTAAGTCCTCATCTAAACTTAGGGGTATACCATGATATGATCTTGAGAAGTCAGCTGTTTTCACACACTAGCAATCTGTGACACATGTTTTTACATCATACGTCAAAACTGTTCTCACTGATTGCACACATCATTTACCTAGTGCTTGTCTACCTAAAAAATAAACATATTTACATATCTGCAACTACTGACCTTACACGCGCTTCATTTTCACGAACCAGTAACACATATGCATACTTACAGGTAACTGTGAAATCAAGTGGCCAGCTAATAACTGTTGTGCACGGCCTACTCTACTCCGTCGAACTGAACCAACTGGAGCTCCCAGACAAACTCTAGGAAGAATGTAGCGAGTGAAACGGTTTTGTTTCACAGTCACGTACTCAGTAACGAGGCACGGTTCGGATACCTAACACGGGATCCTGAACAAATGATTCTGTTTTATGTAGGGAACGGAGTTTTGCTGATAAGATGGGGAAAAGTTTGCTGTCATCCAAAACTGCTAATTGGTACCAATTACCATTCAATTATACACGGGGGGTTATGGCTTAAAGGGTATTCTGACCTTATCTGCTAAGTTAGCGTTTGCTTGATGAATCACGGTGGCAACGGATAAAGTTGTCAAGCAAGGAATATGGTGGTAACCTATCGCAG
>LUCH01000197.1:165328-180300 GCA_013368495.1 Paragonimus heterotremus | reverse complement strand
AAAACTCATAAAATCGCACGACAACAAGACGAAAGTAAAACGTATGAACGTTGTGTCAATTAGGTGGCATGAAAACATCGATGAAGCGACTGATTACTCGGTTTGCAATGGAGACGGTTCAATCGCTGGATATGAAAAGACAAGCTTTGGATACTAGTGAAGAAAAATCTGATATACACATGTATTGACAAAATGTGAAGCTTACTTGAGACGTGTTTCTCTGTCAAAATATTTCTATCAGCCATACTGTCTGCGTAAACATTTCACACGTCCGCAAGAATACCTTCCATTTCAGACTAATAATCGGCTTTGTTCATGATAACTATTCCAGAACCTTTGTCTGGTTGGAGAAAAACCATGTCTTTTAGTTCTCGTAGCAATTTCAAGGCTCGATGGTGTTTAGATGTCAAGCAGCATTGGTGATGCGCAGATGAATTCAGGAAATGGTACGTCGACAGTATGGCTTATATTAAAATTTTTATGGGAAGCAAACCTCAAGGAAGCTCCAGATCTAACTACTATGTGGGTAAATCTAAGAACTCCGATACAGGCAAATAAAGCCATGCGGCACTCGAACGCTACAGTTAAGAGGTGCTCCAAAAGTTCATGATGGTGGTTCCCCATTAGGGTCATTCCTGTGTATGAACAACTCAGCTTACTACAGTCTTCCCAGATTGTTTGTAGATGTTCTCCATCTCATCCACCAGATGTTCACTGTTGTGTAAAAGAACGTTCCATAAAGGCACGGGCTTTACGAAACGTGTCGTTGAATTTGCATAGGATTTACTCTGTCAGTATTGAATCTATTTTCAAAAGTTCCTTTCCCAGAAGATCCACCGTCTGTGTGACTTTCTTTCTTTTCCCTCTGTGTAAACAAAATATCGTTTGCAATTCTGGAGAATCATCTCGTGAACAAATAGACAGTGTAGCTATGGTTAGTCCACTGAGCCTGACACTTACAGATATATTTTTACGAATGATCAAAATGCAAATGCTTGGTGCTGTAGTTAGTGCCAGCCTCCGTAAGAGATATGAAGATCATGTCCTGTGTTTTAACACCAATATTAATTATGTCTTGCTTTTAAACCTTTTTAGCTTAGTTCATTCCAATTTTTATGTTTTTTTACGAAGAAGAAACAAACGACGATTAACACTTTCTGGACACTTCATTCACTAGACGGCAGGACGGTTTTTTGCACCGCACGGCTATCTAGAGCGATCAGTGTCCCTAGTTTGCTTCTTTTGCACTGGCTGTTTACAAATGAGGTCTGATACGTACCCTGTTTCAAAATACCCAGTGAATCTGTACCGACGACTGCTTACAAGAAAAGAAGAGGTTAAACAAGGGCTGATAAACGGGTAACTAAAGAAGTTCATCGACATTCAAAACCAGAAAAAGACCGATCAAGATAGCTGTGTGTACGGTTTCTTAGGACCAGATCTTTCTGAACCTACCTTTCAAAGGTGACCAGTTCATAAATGATATAAGTCGAAAAGTCCGCTCTAACTCGCACTTCCTCCTCAGCTGAAATGTGGTTGCTGCTTACAACTGGAAGTTTTGCTCACCTTGGTCATAGTCACGACCTACCAAAATATTCCGTCACACACCTATAATCTAACATTCTCCTTGCAGTTGCGTTGACGTCTGTACTGGCAGAACAAATCGGTACGTGCGACAAAGAATGGCTCAACATATGCCTGAGTGTACCCGAGGAGACGCAACAGACAGTAGCAACAGAGCAAGTGAAAGGAAATCCTAGGTCGTCCACTACCAGACGCATCATGGGAACACGTCATTGTTCAGCTTCTATCAATCTGACGTGTTATTGGGCATGTTGAATCCAATATTACTCCTGTTCTCCAAAGCAGTGCTAACCCATAGTCGCTGTCCGGCCGTATGCTTGCGTTAACCGTTGACTCACGCAGTTTGTCTGGCCTGGAATTGAAACTAGACCTAGTTTTATGCAAACCCGTTCGTCAAGCGTTTCTGTTGTTTGTTGCTATTCGCATTTCCTGTATAATCTACTGTTTTACGTTCGTGACTAAAGACAGTAACCAATATGTTCACGTCTCGCAATATGTCGTTATTTGTGAACTGAATTATAACAACTCGATGTTTCAAATCAAGTCCTCATCTAAATTTAGGGGTATACCATGATATGGCCTTGAGCAGTCAGCTGTTTTCACACACTCGCAATCTGCGATACATGTTTTTACATCATACGTCATAACTGTTCTCACTTATTGCATACATCATTTGCTTAGTTCTTGTCTACCTAAAAATAAACACATTTATATCTCCTCAACCACTGATCTTACACACGCTTCACTTTCACGAACCAGCAACACATATATACATATTTACATGTAAATGTGAAATCGGGTGACCAGCTAATAACTGTTGTGCATGGCCTATTCTATTCCATCGAACTGAACCAACTGGAGCTCCCAGACAAACTCTGGGAAGAATATAGCGAGTGAAACGGTTTTGTTTCACAGTCACGTACTCAGTAACGAGGCACGGTTCGGATACCTAACACGCGATCTTGAACAAATGATTCTGTTTATATAGGGGACGGATAAGATGGGGAAAATGTTGCTGTCACCCAAAACTGCTAATTAGTACCAATTACCTTTCAATCACACACGGGGTAGTTATGGCTTGAGTGGTGTTCTAACCTAATCTGCCAAATTAGCCTTTGCATGATGAATCACAGTGGCAGCATGTACATCTATCAGGCATGGAATATGGTGGTAACCTACCACAGTGTTAACGCTGCATCAAAAATGGTCCAACAAAGTTTGAACACGCTTAAAAATTGATGGTAATTTTACCGTTTCTATTAAGCTTAGGCTAGTTTGCTATCAAGAACTTCTCATTTGCTGAGGATATCCAGTAACACGGGACCTAATGTGTACAATCTATGTAAGTCCGATTTTCGTCTAGTTAGGTAAACTTGTCCCACTAGGTGTGAATTGGAATATAAAATGCAATGGACTTCCGGGTAGCGGCTACATTTTAACCACTGTACGAAATTATGAATTGGTCATACTTAACATGCAAACCGTGTTGTGCACGGCATTCTAAAAGCTTCCTCTAAGTTTATTTGAGTTCGAAATGGCGAGAAGTACATTGCAGCAGATGATACTCGGTCTTTCAGTCTGTCGAATGTTTCTTGTCAGTGCGACTTTTTTAACTGGTTAGAGAACCCAGATTTGGATGCATGCGTTGGCTTGGTTGCGTGATTACCGCGCAGGTATATACGTATACTAGCTAGGTAGACAGGGGGAGATCCATGGTACTGAAAAGTAGAGGCGTTTACAAAGTGGCCTTCAAATTGGCTTTGAGTTGACCAACCTTGGGTTTGTTAAAGTTGACAATAATTGTCAATGAGTAGACGTATTATTTGAATGTTGCTTCAAGCATCCATATATCTTGATCATCGAACACGCTGATTAAAAGCTTTCGGCAGATCGTACTTCTGACAAGTCGATACCAAGTCTACACATCCTAGATACAGTCTTGTCTAGGAATGCCTCAGACGGAAAGAGAGTACTCAATGTAAAATTTCCTGGAACAAAATCCGAGAAATCGAGGGAATCTACCTAGTTGCACTCATCGGTGAATCTCACGCTCGAATACAAAGGCTTCATTAGGTTATGTGTGTTGTTCGGTATCATTTTTGCGTCAGTAAGTCTTGGTAGATCATCATCAAAATTACCTAGGCAGAGTTGATTTTGATAGACGAAGCAAATGCTATTCTATAAACAGAACGACGTGATCGTCAGTACCAAATGTTTTTGGCAACTGATGAAAAAGAAGGAATGCTTGCCAACACTACGATTAAACAATTGTGTTGACGTCTTGATTAAACAGGATGCGGATGAAGTGAATCTTGATAAATCTGCAGCAGTTTCTCCAAAGAATGGAGTATCTATTCACACGCTGTGTATAAAATAGACAACTCACTGCACTGGGCAACACATCGTCTCGAAACAGCCATTAAGAGGATTTACAAAGTTCTAGAAGTGCACACAGTTACCGATGTTAGAAAATTATCGCTGTCATCAAAGAAAAGAAGCAGCCTTGCAATTTCTGTCATTCACGTAATTTGTGATTTCACTCGCTGCTGTGGACACACGTGCATGGACAGAACTGATAGACGTCATACAAGACTAAAGGAACATCTTCCGAAGTACTCAGAGTGTGGTATTCATCAGGCAACTACATGAGTCGATCATCATTCCCACAAAGATTTTCTGTCGAATACCGTACATCTGTTGGAGACCGACTACTGCGTGGATTTGAATTCCCTGTTCAGTGTGACTGGGTGTAGTATAAACGATCGATCGCTCAAATTCGTGGAAGCCTTGATGATTGCCAAGCATCGGTCAAAATTATGTATACGGAAGCAAATGCCTGTGATGTTCAATGCCTTAACTTGGTTAGACAAGAAATGTCGCAATTTTGTTCTTTGGTTCGCAAGTTTTCGCATTTTCACACGATGTTTGTTACGTTTTTGTTGCATTTTATATGAACACCAAAAATTGGAAAAACGGATCCACGTTGCAACACGCGTATTTATGGTTTAGTTTCAGATTGCCCAATCATATTATGATCACTTGAACTCAAACAGTGGGTTATCCCAAACGTCATCTTATTTTAAAATGTAATCTAGGACATTTCGTCTTTCAAACTCTAATTTCGAGTAATCATCCTCCTTCTGATCACGAAGGCATCCCTGTTACATGTTACCAACTTCCCTCTGTGCTGCATGACAATTTTGACATTTTAGGAACATATATCCGGAACATATACAGTTTCCACCATAGTTTGATTTGCCCCAGCAATGACTCTTTTTAAACTGACTTTACAATGACTTCTCTTTAACCGTTCTGGGAAGACCGCTCTAGTCGCCAAACTAACTACCGTTTACTTTTGGTCTGATGGACCACTTTTTACTCAGTAATTAAGTTGTTGTCTGTTAATCCTGTCTATTCTACAGAGATCGCCCCAACTCAGTGTTATCTCTGTTTTTCTACTGGTCTAACAATGTTGAGTGTACTGGAACACGCACGTATGTATCCAGTTTTTAAGTTGAACGCCACACCACTCTACTGTACTGTGGACTGCTTTAGTTACAATGTTTAGTGTGCTGTCAATACCAGACAGTATGCTATCTAGTGGTCCGGCACAACCGCAGTTTCACCCAGGAATTGCAATTCAGGTTTATAGATTTGTCTCATTATTTTGTACTGTATTGAATGACCTGCACTGACAGTAGTCATCATCCTTAGACAACTGGACAGATTGCTTTACTTACGTCATTTGGTCTTTAACATCCAAGTCATTAACATCAATCAGTCACACACCGTGTTCTGAAGAGTGAGCCATCGATTAGGTTTCCTCAGAAATTCCACTACAGTAAAAGACCTCTAGTATTGGTTTATCTTAACAGTACAACATGTGAATACTCATTAAGGTGTGTTATAGATTTTTATATAAGAAGTGTCGTAGACCTTCTTATCAATATATGTGTAACATCACCCAGCATAAGATGACACAAGTACCGTTTATGTGTTGATCAAAATGAGCAAGAAACATGGACATTTTTTGTGGCTATTAACGCTCATCAGATGTACATACCCAGATTTCAAATTTAAACAGAATTTCTAACTAGATATTTGTCGCAGTGCCAATTCCTTATGGTTGCAAAGACCTGACCGTGTAAGAAAATTACTAACAGTGTTTTTGAACGGCTTTATTTATTATATATAATCTGTTTTGTATTTAAAATAACGTTGGAATAACAACTTGGCGATTCCTACAGCGGTATCTGTGTGGTCAATCCAAGCGCAAAACTCGGTTACTTTAAATTTGAAATTCGAAAATTTATTTTTTATTTGGTAAAACTTTACTCGACTGCCGCTTGTATTGTTGTCTGCAACATTACCAGGGTGCCCGTCTTGTTCATTAAACTCTTGTTATCTCTAATGTCTGTGAAGCTCCTATCCAGCTTTGTGTTTTTGTAATGCGCAGGAACTATTCTATATTACCGCACAATGTAAATCAGTTTGAAACCTAAAATGTAATCGCATAGCATTTGTCACGAAATCGGCATACTGGGTACACTACCCGTATAGCTTCATAACAATGAATTTTGGAATAGATATGTGTATATGTTATTGATGTTCACGATTACAAATTGATATGTGAGCTGGGCGGAGTCGATCATGGATAACAGCCTACATATTACACCCCTTGAGCATAACCCGTCAATTCGAAATTTTTAGCGGAACGCTACCCAGTAAAATGAAATGTTCCTTGTTCTGTTGGGAAGTTTTTACGTCGACCGTTATTTCGCGTGTATGAACCGGCTCTCAACGCAGTGATGTTCTTCTTAATTTAACTTTCTGTGCACTCCGACCCGATTCTGCTCATCTGGAGCAGATTTTCTACTGTCACTGTTCTCACGTTTGGCCTCATTAGCAACTCAGACAGTTCTTTCTGGCTTTAACACATCTTCTTTGGGCTTTGATTATATTCCATAGCTGTGGTGACATATATGACTGAAAGTCGGGACAGCCGTTTCCCCAACTTGTTTATGTACAAAAGGGTGTGGTTTTCCGTTCATTATATGTTAGCGTTAAGTAAGCCACGAAAAACGAGAACGATACTTTTTATGAAAATACGCACACAGTTGTACATCGTTTGCAAAGACGGTTTAATATCCATAGACCACCTATTCTCCGTGACCATATTTCTGATCAACTGATAAGATTTCCTTCAGATCCGGGCGGGGTTGGTTCGTTTTTGTTTGCGTGGTATATTTACAGCGCTCATTCTCGGTTCATCTGGTGTGGGTAAGTAAACGCTTATAAAGTTAAAGTTAACATGGGCCTTTTATGGCATTTCTCGACGCTTTGATATTGACTGTGACATTATTTTATACACGAGTGAAATAAAAATCAAAATAATTATGTTGGATTGCGTAACGTCAGCTACGTCTCACCTGAATACGTGAACCATTCTCACAACAAAACTAGTGCGCAAATCATTGAATAAATATAGCCTCCTCTTCTGCAAACCAACCAGGTTTCATGTGGTTATTTCTAGGGTTTAAAGATGTAAGTGACTTAGCACTAACAAAACATGAGCAGTTGGTATGAACTCTAAGGTCAGGCTGAAAGTATACCTCCGACTCTGGTCACGAAATTCGGGCGGTAGCTAGTAATGTTATCAGATTTATTGTGAGTTATTGCCCGTTTTCTTCAACGCAGTTTGAACGTGGAATAAAGGTCCACTTTATTCTGGACTGCACATGTCGTCATTGTCCCTAATTCTGGCTCGCCGAATCTATCGTAGGAAACCAAGGAACACTGATTTTTACCGCAAAGTTGTCTGTTCCTAGTCGATGCTCTAGGTTCATTCTATATATCTTAAAGACTTGAGCTTTTATATCTTTTGTCTGTGTTTTACTCAAATCTACCCAAGGTTTAACGAAAACCTTTTGGAAAGGCACAGAAGTATGCATTCAATTTGGAGATGAGCGTGTACCGTTGAAAAGTTGAATCTGACGTGATGGCTTCCACCATTTAACCCGCTTATACCATGAATGCAAATTGATGGTCCATGCATTCATACAGGTAGGTCACTATCAGTCTAGAAAAAGCTGCGTTCAGTACTCACTTCTAATTCGTTCCACTCTTACAATTCGATGTCTCTGAGGGTACTGTCACCGAATACCGTCTATTCATTGGATAATAGTTTTCCTTGTGAACTCCCCGAGAGTATCATTTCTTCACTTTAATTGATACCGTATCCAACGTACCGTATGTGTTAGACAAGAAGTAGAAGAGCTAACCTTTGAAGGTTATTCAATGTAACTGACGGGATTCCACCGGAAGAGGACTGAGATTACTAAACAGGACGTTGTCAGTCGGTCATACCATAACCGCCTCAAGATATTCGGCCACCCTGAAAAGACATTACGGACTTCAATTGTTCTGACGAATCCTTGTAGACCAAATGATTAACGGTTTGATCCAGAAAAGCCACTCCACTTTTTCTGGTTGAAACAAGGACAACTCAGGCATGGTCTGAGTTATCCTGCAACGCGAGATTGTCCATGCCATTGGTAAAGCACTTACATTTGTCATCAAGCATATTCTTCCGCTTCATTTTTGGTAGTGAAATTGGCACCGGTCAACTTTTCGTCTCTATCCAAGTTGGTCCCCAAAGATCATATTTTGAAAGCGAACACGTCAGGCTCGATGAGTCTGTGGTGAGTCAAATGAATGAACGAAAACTAGATGATCGCTTGTCAACGTTAGGTTTGGAAGCAATTCAATGCGTACACTCGTTCCCACGTAATAGCCCTCCTCATATAGTGATGTATCCGGGTCTTTTCCACGGTTAACCATTATCTCACTTGTAGTTACGAAAGTTCTAATAAGAAGTGATCGTCTGTGTTTTGTTCAACATATTGCATATCGTCCTGAACAGACATTAAACTCACATCGCTCGTCCCCTCTTGCGTTGTTATCTGTTGTTTCTTGTGTCCACTAACCTAGAAATCGGTCAGTGGCTGTAATCAATTTGGCACAGATTTTGTATCGGTTTAGCTTGTCATATGCATTTTGTAAACAACTTTTAAATTTTTCCTGTCCCGGTTAGAAATGTTCATGAACAGACAGGTCACAGTTGTCAAACATGTCAAAGAAATGATTTGTGTTTAACCAAAAATAACGTTGATTCATTCATTGATGGCACGTAGGTATTCACTCTGTGCACATGCTAAAACGCAGCGAATTACCTCCAGTTCTAGCTGCCCTTGTTTGCGTCCTGTTTTAAGGGCGTACGTATAATGTATTCTCTACTACACTACTACACAAAATCAAGCTGTCAACGCAATTTTAAAAAGTCATCATCAAACACTTGAGATGTTTTTTGCTTAGTCGGGCTACTGCCGCCAGGATAAAAACTTAATCCATCACCTTGTCTACGAATGGAGCAACTTTCGCTGAATAATTATGCAAGATCAACCCTTCGCATGAAGTGCCTGTGTTTTCAGGTGGCTACTAAACTGTGTTTTGTAAGGCTGGCTTAGTGACACAGAACGTATGTGTTCAACATGAGGGCGTAATAGACCAGGATATCCCAAGTAAAGGGTAAATTTCAGTTGCCGGGGTTGAAGCCAGCTGTCAAAATGAAGTGGAACCCAACTGAACTTGTCGAATCACCATTGTTCCATTGACAGGAGAGAATAATACACCAATCTTCTCGTTAAAGTTGTTGACCCACTGACCACTGAAAGTAATTGCCGCAACAAATAAATGTCAGGTGACACATCTACGTGTACAGTATTGATTAATTCTCGATCAGATTTCATCGTCTTGTCATTCGCCACACGGTAGACTGCCTTGTTTCTCTTAATGACAGTCACTTTTAAGCAAGCACATATCAACTGGGTTGAATGTACACGCATGTTTTAGCACACGCGTACCCCAGTCGAGCTGTTTGTTGGAAAGTTATATGAACCAATACTGGAAACCATGAATGACGAAAGGATTCATAGGTACGGTGACTCAGCAAGACGTTGGGATGATAGCAATCTGTTCCAACTGCCTGTTTCTCATCTCACGTTCATACTGGATCCTCAGGCAAGCTGATAAGTACAGACTATCTATGATCACTTCTGCCGCTGCCACCAAGTGAAATTCACTTCCTGTGTCCGTGCTTTTTGACGGAATTGAGTGGAATGACATTTAAAGTTACAAACTATACAAAAGCTCGCTTGAAGTGGTTCAATTTAATTTCAGAACTAATGTGCAGTGTCAGTGTGTGTGTGGCAGACGTATTAGCGTCGTTAAGCAGAATGTGATTTCCTACACACTGACGAACTCTATCAGGGCCCCTAACCAGTACGAAAGAATGCCCCGGTTGATAACATTGCTCAGAAAGTTGACTGCCTAGGATGTCTAGGAAAATATGTTCGGACTAAAAGTTGACGGTTCGAACGGAAGCGACAAAAAAAACCTTAAGTCAACATTTTTTGTACCGCACGGAAAACATGAAAATTGCTGTACGTTGTGAATGGTTGTCAGTGGTATGGAGTGGTTTTATCCGCCTGCAAATTCTATTAGGTTTGATTATTTCGTTGCAGACAGTTTAGCTCATGAAATGACCTAGCGTGCACTTTACTCTCAAGACAAAACAACAGTGCCTACAGAGGGTCAAATTTAAACAAACAATGGTTTCAGTTAATTCCCCATAGGCATACATGTAGGCGAACATAAGGTAATCATCACTAAGGAGTGACACTGATGAAAACGTCTGAAAGTGATTTCTACCGGGACTCGAGCAATCTAGCTCACGTAACAATGGAGCACATTATACCATGAAAAAATTTAGTTTTTACCATAAAAATGGTTGGTTATGATTAATTATACTGTGCACTTCTCTTGCTGGACAGGATACTTTTGATGGCACATTTTATACATTGCGTTTGAAAGATTGATGCAACTTTAGGGGATAAATGAACACAGTTCCTCTATATACTACACTACTGCGACAGAATAACAGACTGACCGGTATACCCTTTGTTAGCTATCCCGTGCTTCTCATTCGAAATACACAACTGACTAACAAGGCAGAAATTGTATTCTGCATAACGTAAATAATGTTAGTAATCCGCTGATGTTCTGCGAATATGTGGCATGCAGACAGGAGTGATGTTGTTTCCTGTAACGAAGCCAACAACCCGAATAAACTCAGGTTGTTTGCAGAAGAATCTAGAAGGTTTTTGCATAATGTGGGTGATAGATTTCAATAGGTAAACTTGCAATGATCAACTGCGTGATCTATCTAGTGAACGACTCGAATGAAAATATTTCCAGGAGAGTGTTAATGATCGTTTCTGCCGTAACCGAATACCTTATTTCCGTAAGTAGAAGAGACAAAACGGTAACAAAGCATAAAGTATTTTTCTTTGACTCAGGAGACCGCCTGCGAGTTGTAATCCAAGCCGTTGACACTTACTGAGATAACCATTGTTCATAAACCAATCTCTTCTTGAGATCTGTTCTGATTAGCAAACTACAAAACAAGTCTTTCGTCTAATATACTTTTGTGTGCGCAATAATAAATACCGGAAGCAAACTGAGCTTAGATTTCTGTCACATCTATTCACAATGGTGGAATAGTCTACATAATCACCTGCTCATGATTCTGTTATCTTTTGCATATCGACAACTGAGGTTTGGTGTATTCAACCTTTCAGTGGTTTTTGAAAGAAGCATGTCCAATCGACATATTTGAATCGCAGTGAAACTGAATTTCACAGGGTTAAAGAAGAAGTTGGTCTATTACAGAACTAATATCGAACAACCACGAATCATAGAGAGGATAATACAAACGTGTGAAATAAACTTGCTCGGGTGTAGGTTTGTTTCAATTTGTCACATGGAGCGCAGGTTTGTCTACTGCTTGGTAGGTTAGCCTAGCATCCGAACCACGGAAAATTAACCAGTTCACAAATTATACACTAGTGACGGTTGGCTCATCACCAACAACCGATTTCGTGAATGATACCTTATCTTGTCTAACAGCTACCGGCAATCGAGTATTTTTCGCTGTAAGCTAGTGTACCGCCGCACACTATATGCCATACACTAGACTATAAAAAACATTGACCACTGGACAGCACTATGCCTTATAATTGTTTTACATCCGATTGTTGGTTGGTATCACACAGATTCAAAGGCGTAGGTTAACTTAAAATAGCATTTACAATGTTTTCAACCATCGTCAGTTTGATAATTGAAAGTCGCGATTTTCTCTGTATGCTAGTTTAATAACAAATTACCAAGCCGATCCAAGCCTTTAAATACCATACTTCGGAAGTGGAAGATGAGATCACTTTTTCCACGACCAAGGATCACCGTATTGAACGATTGATTTATGCGGACAAGATAGTTATCGTTTGAATTCATTATATTGCATTATCCACCCTCTCAAACAGACACGTCAGGATCATCGACTCTGCCCTTAACTAAACTCAATAGTCGGAACTATTGTGAAAAGCTACCAAGCCGATAACTTCCGTGTCAAACATCAAATTATTTTCGACTGATCCAGTGGTCTAATGAACCTTATTCATAGGAATGTCACTGTAGAAATAGTGCTGTTGATTATTAACTTTCGACTGGTTGGGTGAATGCGGCTTAGCACATTAACATTTTGTGCCGACAACAGCCACGATTGCGTAATTACCTTGTCGTATCCCCTTTTCTATCACCCAGGTTCATACTTATCTCTTCCAGATGCAAACCGACGAACCGAATATGTGTTTTTATTAAGTAACGAGTACAATTAAAAAAGTCTTCAGTTCAAGAGTGATTGGATAAACCTAGTTGGGAGATCACAGTTGTCGTAACCAGCTTGAATTTGTGATCGTGTTAGTTTGGACCAACGGATGATAGTAAGTTGGATATTAGTATTCCCGGCGCTTTAGCTACGTAATAGCAAGCTCTTCATTAAAATACGGTACATTATTACTCCTGTGGGTGAAGTATTCTGAGAACACTGAAGGACTTTTAGTACTGACTTGTGTAGATGACGTGTAAGACCCCTAACTAACTGGTTGACGCTGTTACACATTTACCTAAACACCTCTCATAGCATCAGTCCCTGTTCCCTATTTGGGACTGTAACAACTCATCGGAATCAAAGTTTGATGCAGCCGTTGAACACTTAAAGTTTCCGCCGTGTTCAAGGATGTATATTCGTTAACTGACATCTATCGTAATAATACTGGTGAATTTTTCAACACCTAGATGGAGTAGTTTCTTTGAGTGGTGGTTTCATACTGTTCGTCTTTCACCTATAGGGTATTGCTGAAACAGTTCGAAATGAGGTCGTCCATCGTATCACTAATTACCTGATTCATCTCAATTTGGTTTATGAAACGGGCTCAGTTGGCGTGAAAAACGATGTCGTCATAAAAAGCTACCAATACCACTGAATCTTCAGAACATCCGTATTATACCCAATATGTCATTCCATTATGTTACCAAAAATTATGAATATACCTTAAACGAGTACGTATCTGATTGCTCATGATTGAGTAATATTTGAGAACAAGTAGACCGATCGGTTAGCATGGTGGCTGGAACTTTAACATAATACCCATGGAACTATCAATATGCACTCCAGACTCTTCTTAGTAACGTAGATCAACTAAAGTGAGGTAATCCTGAAAGAAATGGTTCAGTAAGAATGTTAGCACAAAACTGAACTGTTTTCGTTTTCACTAATCATGCAGTGGAAATATCATCAACTTACTGAATGAAAACAGGCGGTGTCTACAGTATTATTCCACTCGATCTTGAAGTGTAACTGAACTGATCTATCCACTCTCGCTGGAGTTTAAAAGGAGACAGAAAACCGCACATATACGAAAACACGTACGCACGTGTGCGAGCGACAGAGCGTACGTTAAAAACGCACGAAGTTACTGACACACACGTTGAGTTTTTCCCGTCACCACTACGCAGGCCCACTGACCTTCGTCATCGACACGTGCAGCTGCTGTTACAGCCCAGTCACTCTAACCCCGGTTGGCACTGTCGACGGTAAAGACACGATACCATGTATCAAAAAGTTTGTGACTTTTTTGTGTCACTATACATAACAGCGGTATTTCAGATTATACAAAGAAACCGATCGACAGTGTGGACAGGAAAACACAATGGAAAACGCCAGTGCACACGTAAACAGACATCCGAACGCTTCAAACAGGCAAATCCAGTAAGCGCCATTCGTCATTAGGAGATCTGAGAGAGGACGCGCAACCACGACGCCTGTATGACATCACACAGAGTGTAAGCGGGCAAACACGCAACTATGCTTCCTTGTGGTACGACGTACCTTTTACTAAAACAAAGACTAACACCGCCAAAACGGTCATCCTAAGTGTAATGGCACAGTCGATGATAACATTTATGTGCGAACACACGAATCCAGTCATGCCTGAGGTTGACTGTGAAGTGCCCCAAAACGACAGCCGAGAATTCACGCACAGATTCACACGTCCGCCCGCAAACATACATGCTGACAATCTGACACTTTTTATGTTTGCCAGTGTGCTTGTGTCTGGACGACAATATGCGAATTTTACACGATAGACCAACAGCGTCAGCCACACTGTGGTCGCTTCCTTGTCCTCAGATCACCTTTGTTTAACTATACAACATTTCCATCGCAGATTTTACAACAAACATCATTCGGATCTAGTTTGTTATCGTATGCGGCGCCCACGTCCGAGTTGAAGAAAATCGGGAATTGCTTTCTATTTTTACTCGACAACAACTGGAAATAATTTTATTGATAAACAATAAAAGTATGAAAAGTAAGCCGTAGAATTGATAAAGAGAATAATAAAGAACTGATGGTAAAACCTTAGTCAATTTTATAAAACCATGAAATGAGTTCTTTTTTCAATATGTCTTGCAGAAACAACAGAGTTGATTGAAGTGAGCGTACTGTGCCATGATACAGTGGATATAGGGAAGAAAAGATAGACAAAATACGGAACTATATAATAGAGTCAACACAATTGATGGTACATGAATTCCATCTAATCCGCCACGGAGACCGGAACCCATATGATACACCACAATTGGCTTTATTCACAAACACATCCTTATCGCATTTAAATCCAGGGAAGTAAGACCTCGGGGAGTATGTGATCACAGCCTGCATAGCCATATAATTTACTATAACAGAAGTGAAATCCACATCTTTCGAAATCTAATCGTGCGGAATAGTCAAATTGGAGGCGAACTAGACCAAAAGCGGGTTGACAGCAACGAGGTATTTAAAAAGTTAAAACCCACGTCGGTGAAAGTCATACTGGATGATAATTAAAGTTGATTTACACTCCCAAATATTTCAAAGCAAATGAAACCGA
>LUCH01000197.1:147683-160105 GCA_013368495.1 Paragonimus heterotremus | reverse complement strand
TACTACCATATTTTGGTTATTTTTATCATTTGACTGACTAGGCCACTACACCCCCCAACCACTTCAAGATAATTATTGGCACGTACGACTTACCTACGGAGGTGAATCGAGTGGCTCTATCGGATATCAACGGCTGTTCAGTACGCTATCCCTGAATCTATAATTTTCAGATGATATAGGAACACTATGTAAGAGCTTTATTTCTGATGTCAATGTTAACACGATCTATTCTCCATTCAATTTCGTTTAGTTGTATGTACTACTTACTAATAAATAGTAGCTGAAGTTGTACACAAAATCTAGCTGGTGCTCACAGTTTCCTAAATAAAGCAATGCATCACAAATGGTCGCGTATTAAAACATATATGGTCGGTAATGGGGTTGACAATTATAGTAATCAGTATTGGTTTTCACATGTAAATTGAAACATTAGTTTGCTAAACTTACGAAGTTTGACACAACAATTAGGCGACTGATATCACGTTAACTTGGTAAGCAAACGCTTAATAAAATGCTGCCGAAACACAGGAAGAAAATAATATTTAGGATGGTTAACTGGCAATCGTCTCATCAATTCAGGGACTGTCGTTCTAAAAACAATCATTCGTGCTTACAGGGACTTGTCCAGTTCTGAAGACAAGGCTTTTCAGGAGTAATTAATTTGCTTTTTTGTTATGTCTGCAGATATCGAGCAGTTACGCGGACACTAGCATTGCCACTGTGTGTTGGTCAGGACATTGGACCAGCAATCTCAAACCAAGATGTATCGACCGGCTTTTCCAAGTTGAGTGACAAAAATTAATAAGTTACCCGATAGTCAGTTAGATAACGTGCACCACAAAATCTTAAGTGAAGTGAAGAGAAATAATTCACTAAGCTGAAGCCATACAATAGTAATATTTATTGGGAGTATAGTCGGACGTTTTCCAAACAATTGCACTTGTCATCAACCGAAAGCAATTGCCGGATCATGTTCTTGGTTGGCTGAAGAATGAGGATGCTATTCTGCTGAGAATTCGAGCGAGATAAGCAACAGTAGAGGAAGATTGAGTTCGGGTACTTACAAATAACTGTTTGCAGCGAGTTGTAGATGAAGACAGAAATGAACATGGACAAACCCGAATAAAATGGAAAGGTTAGGCAAAATGGTAAATCTGCATAAAAAGTTCTGCACGTTGCAAAATAATGAGAAACAATGAAATTATTAAGATGTTGAGTGCCAGTATAACGTTATGAATGGTCTGAGGATCTGGTGGAGGTCTACTATCCTTTGACTGCAAAGCGGGGGGAAAACCTGGTGAACAGTACATCTGGTGGAGGCATATAAGCAGACAGAAATTGAAAGATTATGTGATTTGGCTTGAAGAGATTTAAACAGTAAATATACATCAATCTGTGAGCATTAAAAGTTTGAGGACAGCATTATTAACTTGGGGAAATTATGTATTATATTCGATTACAACACTCCTGAGGATGGCCATCCGAGGTGGTTGATAAGTAGAGTGCTACAACTTACTGATAACGTTGTGTTGTTCTCAGTCCATTTATTAATAACGTGTTAAACACGACGCCCAAACTGTTTGGCTTCATTTGTACTAAATTTGGTGCAGATTTCTTACAAATGGGAAGTTTTTATTCAGCCTAATCGAGGGCCTTCGTTGACTCCTCACTATAACGTAGTGGCTAAGTGTGGAATATGTTCACCCAAGTCACCGTGATAAGGCACCTCATAAAACAAGTTACCTCTATACTAAAACTGACAGCCAACTATTGGTAAATGACGAAAAGTTTGGAATCGACTCAATTTGTAGCTTTAAAGGAAAAGAATGTCAACGAACGGAAAAACTCTACACGTAGAGTACGGTCAGCGTAAACTTTATTCCTAAGCACACCGCTACTGTAAGAGAGTGAACACAGTATCCCTACTGATAAGAAAATGTTTTGAGTTACCAAAATCACTGTGCACAATGACGGAAGATGAAAATTTGGTTTTTATTAGTAGCTGCTAATCTGCAGTAGTCATCCTTCATCTTATAACAAATTTACTCTTAGTCCATTTTATGAAATATGCCTGTCTAAGGGAGGAATATAGCGCAAGAGTGGCCAGTCTTGGCCATTTTGGATGGAAGATATTGGTGTTGCAGATTAAGACTGATAATTTTGCTGGCTTGATGATTGAGAAATGTGCATGATTACCTACTTGGCTTAAAATTCGTACGCAATGAAAATGACTTCAACGCATTTTAAGCGTAACTTATGTATTTGCGAGAAAAGGAGATTTATAGAAAAGATTTTTTTCCAAGGTGAGAGATAAGTCCAATCTTGACAGATATGTTGAAGCTTTAAACCGCTAGTTCCTACAACTCACCTCTGTGAGGTAGGATTTTCTAACTTTGTGACGGCCAACAGTAAGATGTGTTATAGCTTTGAATCACAATAGGGTTCAAATTTTGCTTTTGTTGTAAATGGGAAACTACAAGTAGGAATCCTTTTTTAATCATCAAAACTTAAGGTTGTGCAAGGAAATTTGTTTACAATTCTTTCACTGTGTATTCCAATAAAAATGTCCCAGCGTTGCTAATGAATAATGTGCCATTAATCCTGGGACAAAATTTGAACGGGAATTTAGATAGCAAGGCAGAACCGTTTGGTAATATTGCCATGGTTTAGACATAAAAACCAACAGACAACCATTAAATACACATGAACCATACATCTCGTTACAAAATGAGCCGGGCATTCTGTGTCATATTACATGGTTAGTGGTTTCGGTTGGAGCGTAAGTTCGTCGGATGTAGTGTTTTAGTTTCAAATATGAACTAAATAAGTGAGTGAATTGAGTTAACAGTATAGTCTAAGTTACGTACACCTCTCTCACAAATCCAGTGTGGCTTTCCATCACATGCGTTACATTTCGAGTTCCAGTTTTAGTCAATGGTTTTCGGCTAGTGCATTAGAAACTAAATTGAGTATCACTCCAAGGCTGGAAGAAGCTATTGAGGTGAGGCGGAACTCTGTAAATGCAAGCGGTATCGGCAGTTGATCGACGTTAAGTCAATGGTGAGGGTTGATGAACAAGCTACGAGAGTACCGACGGGTGGACCACCAATACGACATATTACCAAATACTCAGATGCTGTCCGAAAAACTGGATGATAGGAAAGCCGAAGTTTGTCAAAATTTCGTGCTGGTTTATCCTCCAGAACAAACGTGCAGCAAAAATGGCGGAAGGTTAACCGGAGCAAGAAAAGCTAGTCCTTTTAAATGTGGACTTACAAATACATTCGGCTGTTAAACTTCAAACAGACATTCCGACAACGACTGACTGATAACGGCTTAAAATACAGTCGTTCTACGTCTACATTTATGTTTACTGTGGTCAAAGAAACCTCAGGAATTCAGCAATGCAAAGTTGCCTACAACGCAATGGGAAATGTATCGGAGTAGTTTAGACACATGAATGGCATTTTGTTTGCATACATTGAAAAATAGGGTGGGAAGTTTGATGAATGAGCAAAGGGGAACCTGCGAAAAGCAATAGATGATGTCTGAGGAGAAAAAGTGCTACCTTATACATGATCCATTGTGAAAAAACAGAGAAAATTCAGGAAACAACCCTAGGCAACTTGAAACGCAACACTATTTTACAAACCTAAATAGCAGACTATTGGAGAGAAGGAATTAACTATCTTTTACCTTCGAGTTGAGTAAGGTAATTGGCCAGAGATATTCTGCGACAAATAAAATGATCGATTTCTTATAAAAGTTTTAGTCCATGAGGTAAGTGATTAATGACAGAATGAAGACATCCATATGACTCACTTAAATTCATTTGGGAGACACGTCATTAGATTCTATCCACCAGCTCGACTTCAAAATTTTCAGGATGGGTTCATCCATTTTCCACAAAAGTTTTCTTACACCTGTTCTAACCGGTTAAATGCTATCCGCTCAATCTCTCTGTATGATCGCATACGCTACGGTTGTCGAGCTGTCCATCTTCCTGCCCTTATCACTGATACTGCTTGACCGGATAAACACTCACGTGAAAAGTTATCAGCATCTTCATCATTCTATGTCGAATGGTCACCCGACCCTGATGAAGTTGAACGCCATTTTTAGCACGAGTTTCAATTATCTTCGTCAATCAGTGCTTCACCTAAATAAAATCCCACACTAGATTTAGTGACTGTGTGCACAGCTCAGTTGGTAGCGCAAATTGCTGAGTGCCTCATAGCAATTAAAAGCTAGTCTTTATACTAAGGACGAAGATTTGTTTTGTAGATTGGTGAATCCGCAGTTCATCTTGCCACCTGCCTGTAAGGCATGATGAATGCGAACCAGTCTCACCCGAAGTGTATACGGAAGGGGAGAGCCATCAACAAGGTGGTGTGATTGAAGGACCAGAACGGGGTTTTCTCGTTTCGATGCAATCCAAACAGTGTTTTAATGCATCAAGTATATACTAGTTTAGTCATCTGTTTGTCCAGCGAAAGGGAAGCGCTCTAACAAGTAAGGAACCAGTACGTTTGAAAACGGAAGAGAAGCACTGTAGTTCATGTAATTAACTGGCTTTTTCAATTCCATTAGGAAGTTACGTGAATGGGCCCTGTTCAGACGTAAGAAGAAAGGTGTTGCAGTAGGTCAAACTTAATACATGGATTGTTGCCAACGTCAAAATGGTCCGGTCATTCTGCGGTTCAGTTACTTAACGTCTAGCAGTTGACTACAGAGAGTAAAGATTGTATCACCCGTTACTGTATCTTTGTCGGCACATGATTATGTCATATGAACGTGTGGTTTATTTAGTTTGGTGATAAAACACTGAAAACTAGCCTACTTACAACAAGCTCTTATCATCAATTGATAAGGGAACTAATGTTCTATGTTGAGATTTGTGTTATTAACACAAATTAATTGCCGGTGGAGATTGCACGAACGAAGAAACGTGGAATCGGTATGGAGTATAGTGAATAGGTAGGATCATGATACAATTCTCGCTGAAATTCTCCCCAAACTTTGAAGCACTTCGAATAAGAAATTTAACCAGAGAAAACAGAGAAGCACACCTGTTTATATGAACACATGTAAGAGAACGATGTATCAGCGGAGTGTAGAAAGATCACAGACAAACAATGCAGGACTGTAAAATTAGTAACATAGAAAGTTTAGCAATGAACGGACCAACTAATTAACGGTGTAAGGCGGGATCTTGAATGTTAGGCAGGGTGAATGGATGTTTAGCTCTAGAGAAAATTCCCGTGAATTGCCTAAATTAGTTCGAAAAAGAGTGCGACACAAAACACTTTGGTTGCGGGGCACACTGAATAATAGTTATTATTATTATTATTATTATTATTTTTATTTTTATTAGATTGTTTTGATCGAGTGCATTGGAAATGGTTGTAAACCGGTTTGTTAACCGTTTGAGATTGCTACAGAAGTTAATTTTGAGAGGTACTCATGTTTTATTTCGATTTCTTCTCACTTATTTTTTGTAAATATGCTGCTACTGGTAATAACCGAGTTTTGTTGAAGGGTGCGAACGAGTTCAGCTTCCAGCTGATTTCAAGTCCATCTTGATATAATGCCTACTAAGCAGTTGCTTCTGTTGTTTCGTAGTTTCTTCCAAGTTTGTCGCGTTTTAGTTTAATGGAAGTTATAGTAATAATTTGATTAATTTCACTGGTACCCTCAGCATTGACGCAATATTCCACAAAGTGTGTTCGTTCCACACATGTTGATTGGACTATGGACTAAGAAACAGGTTACCGTTAACTTATTTCTCTGGTAATTGCCGTTTGTACTAAGACTAAAAGTTGTTGCTGCTTCAGATCGTCTCATCAGCTACTCTATTGTCTAGATCAGAAACATCACGTGGGTTCAAGAGACCCAACTGAATCTGCGAATACAAATAAACAGAACGTATTGGCATAAGTGGGACGGCTGTTGGTATAGAATACTAACAACTGCTCCCCAAAAAATATCTACTGTTTTGGAAACACTAAACCCAGCACTCTTTTACTTTAGTGAATTCAGTTGCGAGTTTTACGGAACAACCTTTCGACAGAACAGCAACAGTATCTTGAGGTATAACTTGGATTTTCACAACCCGAATGAACGTTATCAGTTTAACTGGAAAGAGTTGTTGCCATGGCAACAAACTGATCTTGGAAGCACATATAGCACCTGCGGTTGCTTGAAGATTAAGGACAGTGTGCAAGCAAGCGAGTAACTTATATTTTGTGATTGATAGGTAGACACTATCTGGTCGCCAGTTTATAAAACTTTATGGAAGACATTTTGATCACCTTTGGGATCTGTGCCGCTTAATCATACCACAATTTGTAAGAAATAAAGCGCTCAGACGGCTTATAAAATGACCACGTTACCGCACACAAAAATACAGGCCAGTATCCCCAATCCATTTAATTTTGCATTTCACATGATTTCGGTTTCCCACTGATACAAAGGTTAATGGGAACCAATTTTCACCAACAGCCAATTTTAGGGTAAGGTTAAACTTTACCGGTTATGGTACTGGAATTATGAAGAAGTTGATTGTCCACAAATCACTTGGTGTGTTGTTATTCTGCTATACTGATATGTATGTGTGTAAACAAAGAATTGACAAATACTGACTAAGTATCATGTTCTTACGACAAGAGGAGAGAGAAAAGAAGTTCCAAATTTCCATAAACTTTTCATTCACCTGGGCCATTTTATCCGTCAAAACAAGCAAGTTAATTGTGCTAACCAAATCATAGGTAATTTTGAATAAGTATTATGATATAACATGCTTTTCACCTCGTTTATGTGGATGGACGGAGTCCACTTTGGTTTGTCAGTTTCAGCGCTAGTTGAAGCCACAGGGGTTCGACATTAAGTAAGTAATGAATCTTGTTGCCTACCCTCACACCGACATTCCATTGGATTCGTTGCAGCCGTGAACAGTGAATGACTGGCAGCCCAAGATTTACGGTGTATATCCGCGTAAACAGTGTGAAGAACACGTTATAGCTCAAGTACTTTCAAATTCCCTCATCACAAGTGACATTCAGACAACTGGTAACCGAGCGGATAGAAGCTTTTGCTCGTAATACGAGAGATTGCTTATTTGATCTCCCATTCAAGTCCTTTTTACCTGACGAGTCCGGACAAGGATAAAACCGGCCGTGGAGTATGAGTTTGAGGTTGAGCATTAGGATTTATTTCACAATACGTTGTGGTCATTATTTTAGAAGCTGTTTTGTTCTTCAAGGATTTAGTTAGGTCGGCAGCAAAATGTCAAAGAAATCATCGGGTGTGTCCCGTGATCAGTGTTCAAAGAACTCCATTCTGTAGTTTGCATGCCGACTATGATACAGTACCTTCAACAGTTTTCAGACTAATTTTACCAGAAGCTTGTGCCAACTTCCTCTGGTACTACACCCATGAATTTTGCATTAGTTTAAATTTCGGGATTACAGGTGTGAATACAGTTTTATTATGCTTTCGAAAATGTGAAACTAGGGAAGTTATTAACCACCCACTGAAATGCTCAGGGTATCCCCTAAATCTCAGCTTGTACCAAGCAAGCATTCGTCAGCAAAACACGTAGCCGCGTTGAATTTTCATCAGCTAGCAGGCTTGGACTTAAGACGAAAAATGCACAATTCCTGACTGCCATTTTTCATATTGTAAGTACGTGCACACGGGTCACGGCATTGACCATCGAGGCGACCACTACTGGACACCACTGCAGCTTCACTCAATCCAATTTCACACAAGTCAGCCACGTATGGTAATTTGTCGTCTAATTTCACGTGGTATCCTAACCACCCCACTTAATTTTCCCTTCAGGATGAATGTGCTTCAAAATAAGGAATGTAAGAGAATTGAAGCAGCTCTACAAGACTATACTGATCAGTCAAAGTATATTCTCCCTGGACTACATGGCCATTCTGTACAACTAATAGTCACAACAAATATTTTTGCATTTGATGTCTTTAGTTCAAACTACTGATCATCTAATTTAGGAAGAGCACCCAACTTCGTTTAGTTGTACAAATGGCAATTTCTACCTGAATTAACTAGTGGTCATTTTACATTACGAGACTGTCTATGATGTCGATAGGTCACACAACCTAGTTACTCTTTAATTCAACTGCCTTTTACAACATTGTTGTTTTGTCATACAGAATTCTTGTTTTTGAGAATATATTTGTTTTCTCCGACGGAACTGTTCAGCGTCAACTGATTCATTGACTGAATGAATAACTGATCTCTAGCAAATATAACGCAGTTGACTGATATCGACCAGCAAACAACCTCGTCAACAAAGTATTAGTTTGTTTTCTTTAGATAGTTGTCTACACAACCAGGACACTCTGGATTGAAAGCGAGAGATTTGTCCTAATTCACTTCAGACCTGAACTAACTGACGATATCAGCTGTTCTTCTCTGCTGTTGTTTCTGTTGCGTGTGATTATGTATTAAACCTGCTACCTATGCACATTTTATATTACAATGTATGATCAGGTTAGGCAGTTTTATGCAGCCGACATCACAACTACAATACCTATGACAAATCAACATGGAAGTTGGGAACAAGGTGCGTGATGGAGAAAAAGATTCATAATCAAAGAAAAAGCGTGATCTTGGGACCACTGCTAGACACACCGCGGGCGTTAGTGGCGAGAAGTTTTGTCTTCTCCGGTAGCGTTGTTAATTTCAGGTGTTCGTTCTCTCTTGGACTACAGCCAAGCAGGCAGCACTGTTCTACTTAAGCAAGCACTGAAAGGGTTTTCATTACTAGAACCTTGGAAATGAAATGACCGCCAGGTTGCCGCTTTCGGCCAAACCCAATTTACATACGCAGGGCGCTAGCTGGCAACCGGAAGTCTGGTATAGATAGTACGTGTTCAAGGGGGTAAAACCTGTGGATTGACATATTATGTGCATTGAATGGCATCGTCTTCGCAGCTAGACTAGTCACTACTAATGCAGTAATCCCTCCACATGCAGGTACTGGTTCGGGATCCCAAGTGGCTGGAAGCAGACACTTCGTGGACATCTTTTACAAAAGCTAGCAGAATTTGCAACTCTACAGAGATAATGACTTCAAAGTAGCAATATAATTTCGGTCCTCCGGAGAGAGATTGAAGAAATGCAGGCATTGCAGATAGTGCAGGTTGAAAAACACCTCCTAGGTGTTAGCTAACCACTTTGTGATCTCATCGAGCATTCCACTGGGGTTAAGACAACTATTAAGGTAAGCAAAGTACTGAGTTGATTCCGAACTTTCAGTCATCAAGCACGCAAACCTGAGTGAGATTTTCCGGTTATCTAGTGACACCTTGTAGTCTGCAGCTGAAAAGATAAGATGGAACTAAATAACCGGAGCCCATCAGCAGTGAGGCGTGATTTAGGTTCTCCACTAACCATGACTAACGTGATAGTTTTCATATTCTTATATTCGAAGCTTTGTATCTCCCATATTCTGAAGTTACAGACTATAAGGCAGCTCTGCACGAATGAACAAAAATGAGGGAAGAAAACTCTTGATTTTATTTGGATGAAGCCAACGTATACTCTTCAATTGGCGTCCAATTTAACAAAGGGTTATTCGGCGTTAAAACAACACGTGTATTCGGCCCCTCTACAAGATTTATGCAAAAGACAATGAGAATTGCTAGAACACATGTAGATCATTTTTGTCCGTCACTAAAATGTTCACTTCGGGGTACGATGGATAGAGACTAAAATCTCAAGGATTGTTGGATAAGAAGTTATAAACAATAACAACAAAATAACTCGTCTGGAAAGTTTTGATATATAGACGTGGTATTGGTATTAATCTTGAAGTAGCTAAGTGTTCGGTAGGCAAGCTGCTGACGAAAGGTCAGTAGTGGTTTGATGTGCGATGTCAGCTTCGGGTGTGATTTAGCTGATAAAGCAGAACGGTGAACAGAATATCACTTCTTGTGCCAACAATTTGAAAAGATTTCATCAGTACACATCTTGCTGCTTGCTCCGGGGATTGTACTCTTTCGAAAAAGCAAGGCTAACTTCACGGTCGACTCTCAGTAGAATGTTTACTTCTTAACACACTACATGTATCGAACGTACTGTCCTGTAAGTTTTATCTAAACCCGATCAACAATGTGTAAGATGTATTTGCTCAACATACTTACAATAACGGAGTGATGTGTGATCTCGTAGTGAAGTTAAGAATGCTCTAATTGAAACCCAACTTGAAGAAACTGGCGTAACGCTGCGCTGTTCCTCTGAAGCGGAACATATTTACTTTATCCTTCTGGTTTCTTCACTCAGAGATTACTCTCCAGTTTTCACAATCAGCGCTCCAGTCATTGGTCTATCAATTGTCCCGATAGTTAACTTAGCGTATCTTCATATAAATAGTTGTGAGACGTGCGTTATCCACCACTACGGCAACTTCACACTTACGCTGACTGACTAAGATAGTAAAGGGATTCGATTGTCAAATTTTATCCAGCCTTAAGGCTTGGGTTACCCACAGTAACTCTCATGCAAACTTTAGTCAACGATTCAGTAATTTTGGGTTTATTATTCGGAATAACATTGCCAACCTCAAGAAAACTGCCTCATGATTGGGTAACAGTTTGTAATCTATACATTATTCATGTGCGTTTTTCGAGGAGTGGATGTGTTTGACAGAAGGAGGTTACTGGCACGTTACTGTATTCATTTCTCCTACACAGTAGTGAATGCACAGAACATTGACCTCACGGCTGGCGTATACATTACTTTCGATGTGTGTTTGACAGATGCATGTGTGTTGTTGTTGTTGTTGTTGCTAGGCTGTCATTGAGAGAAAGATCGTCTAGATAGACCAGGTTGATGAGGGTGTAGCTTTACCAACTAAAGCAAGCTAACGGCCCTCTGTTCTATTGCACACCATTGGTTTTACTTCAGAAATTGGTATTACAGCCTTATTTTACAAAAAACTTTATTGAACAGAATACTGTGTGATATATACGGAGGTGCAGTTTCATAGCATCGAATCAGATCATGTTTACCGACAATTTCAATAAAAACTGCCTAAAATATGATTTGTTCTAAATAAAGTCGAAAAGGCAATCTAGAAGTGATATATTCTACAAACTTTTTCTAAAAGACTTCCATACTCTCTATCGAGTACGTTGTTGAATCACTCCAAATAACTTAGAGTAGTCTACCAAGTGAAGTATAATTGACAAAATCAGTAGACCTGTTTCAGACGGTTGGGTTAATTATACTATATTTTACGTACAAAATAACGTCAGAAGAAGCGATAGAAATTATTGGAATTTATGCCGTGCATTTGACAAAACTGCAATAAAAGTGCTGTCTCATTCTACTTGTGAATTAACGGGATATTGGAGTTATTCAGCAGATAGGGACGTCAAAATTGGAACAACCGAAATGACTTCCCGAATGACTACTATTCAACGGGAAATGAAGTTATTAAAACAAACGGGTATGGATAAGGGTGACAACGTGTCGAATAGTACCAAGCAAGTAATGTTTACCAGACGTGTAGTGATAATTACGGGGGAAAAAGAATTCACTCTGTGTGCATTTACGGCACAAAACTCTCCATAACAGTTGGCTGCACCCAGTAGAGGGCAGAACAGAAGTACATATAGGATTGATTTTTTACAGACAAAACACACATGCTTCAAAGTATTTAACGTGACAAAGGAACTCCAACAAATTCAACAGCCATAATGCAAAACAATAAATTTGCAACATGTGCAACAGCTCGTCATTTAGGACTGCTGTCTACATTTTGGTAGGAGAATACACGAGCAACATTAATGGAATGCTAATTTTCTGGCGGTTTTATTTTGGACGAAACAGTTAACTCAATCGTTTCAACGACGATTTTCTCATCAGATTGACACACCCTTATCTGGTCAAGTGAAACAAACTGACATCAACAGTGACCAGCCAACGTCATGATCTGTTCCGTGCACATGACGCGTGATACTGGAAGCCATTATATTGTATGGTTAACCCTTGCCACACCAATAAAACTCCCAACTGTTTGGCTGACGCAGCTGTAAACCCATTTTGATAATTGCTATGTTATTGTAGTACTCGGAATTGGGACTTCGGAAAGCCCTAGAAAGCGTACTCGAATTGAAACCTCCCATGCAAGTAATGAAGGGAAAACCTCGTACTGGTTGCAGTAAGCAGTTCTTCTTCGTGAGACAGAAAGCTGCCTTTATAGATGTACAACAGTATTAAGAAAATCACAGTCCGTTATTGGCTGGTCATATTGACACGCGCAAAGTCAAACTGTAGGCTGGTTGGTGCAACAAGAAACAGAGAAATTAGCGAATAACGGAAGTCTTACCATTGAAACAGTTTTTCAAATCCAGATGTAGTGTGATTAACGCGACGTTTGGACTGGT
>LUCH01000197.1:132333-145691 GCA_013368495.1 Paragonimus heterotremus | reverse complement strand
AAACAATAGACTCGAGTTTCGCTCTCATTAGAGCTCGTCAGTACTGCCTATCTTTGCCACGGCGGGGATTAGAACTCCAGTCACGCTTTCATGAGGCAATCGTGTTGACCACTGCGCCATTGATCTCACATTAGGCACGACCGAATTATCATACGTGAATCCGCAACCACTTTCGCTTGTGAGTAATGATCAGGTTGCCCGATCGCCTCGAGAAGAGATACAGTAAAGTTCCTGGCAACTCTAATCGATGACCATTGACTAGGACTTCTCCATAAGTTGAAATCACAGAAAACATTAACTTGTTGAGCGGTGTTTTGTTTAACGAAAATATTGTCAGCCAAATGGTGTGAACAAAAGCTACATTTACAGTATGTCAGCAATGATACCAAACTGTCCGAACTAGTACAACAAGGGAAATTAGCAGGTGTTACATCCACCGGCCTAGGTCTGAGGGACCTTTATGGCGTTAAAAAACAACACGATTCTTTTTTGTAGATTTGTCAGTGCTGACAGAATGCAAAGCGCACTTCGACGTTCACGTTTCAGTACTAATCTGCAACTAATCATTCGTGAGGTTTCTTATGATTTGCTGTCAGTTTTTACTTCCCCGAGAGATGCTACCAAGTGCACACGAGTGATATCAGGGATGACCATAAGAGAATTAGAAGTGGTGGAGTCATCACATAATGAATACTACGGTAAAAAGGGCCAGTTCAGCAAGGTTTCTACCAGCGTACGAAGTGATCAAAAGCGGTAGGATGTAGAAAGAATATGACAAACTTGAGTGCTGGATGAAAACGCAGCTAGAGATCAAATCTTTGCTCTGGCAAGAATTCTCCAAACCAACGTTGTTGTCCTGACTGAATGGGCCTCTTAAACTTTGGTGACTTCATGGACCATAGTTACTGAGCCTACAGTTGCAATGTTTTGCCTGTTTTTTAACATGTTATTAAATTTTCACTGACTAGTAATCTGAAATTACCTGATTCCCTATAAATTCAACACAAATACAATGATTTACTTCATCGGTGCACTCAGTAGTCAACTCAGAACAGTAGTAAAATTGGGCGGCCACTAAACCTCTTGATTGAATCACCAGTGCAATAGTTACCTTCAAGTGTGTTACATCCCAGTCACGTTGATAAGATGTGTATTTCGACATAAAAGAGAAATAAATTTCACAGAATCCATAAGACGCTGACATATATCTAACTAGCGTGTATGCGCTATCCTGGATACCGGAACGACCAGATTTTAGTACGAACGAACATGTTTCCAAATGATCATGTCAAAATGTCAATCAACAGTGAAACGTGGAAAATCTATTTTAGCTGTCGGTGAACTCTTTAATGGAGGAAGTAAACTACATTCTGTTAACATCGCTGACCTTTCGAATGGCACAGAAGGAAAAACGAAGAAGCCAATATGGTCAATGCGAGAATAACCCGATAGAAAACGTCGGATTTTGTAAGTTACGATCTTAACTGCAATGTAGACAACTGAGTGAACAATACTTATTTCCTAAGTTTAATCATCAGGCTTATTACAACACAACTTCTTAACGCAGAAGTCAGGTTTAAACAATCGGATAATAAGAGCCCCGGCAACCGTCAGCATTTGAAGTTTCATTTTTATCGATTTCTTGGCACACAGTAAAAAATTTGAATGGCATTTTTCTTACTGATTGAGTGTTTGGAATCGGTCAAATGAGTAACAATGGCGCTTGAACCGTTTTAGTCATACCACCTTTCAACTACGTAGAATGATGTTCACTCATTCTATCATGCAATCGCTTTATAGTATGACCAATTTCATAGAACTTCACCGATGAGACGATTTGGTCATTTTGCTGTTTACTCGCATAATCACAATACTATCAGCTTAAACCTCGGAATCTGCGCGAGTGTTTTCCAACAAATAATTCAGTACGCCATCAGATTCAGCTATTTTCCGCTTCATCTTTCGAAAATTTTGCATTATAATGTCTGCTGGAGTGATGCAATTACATCTCAAGATTCACTTGTAGTGTTCCGGATACTGGCTGCTGTCGATATACTTACAAACTTCCATATTCTACGATCAGCTTTTGTGTGTATACATTCGTTTACTCATGCGGCTCACCATCAATCAGGCCCACAGTTCAGAACAGTGAGTGGTAACAAACACACCGTGCACAACCTCTATTGACCGTTTTTATGATTCATCCTAGCTACTATTTCCAAACTTATTGCGTTTTAACAAACCTGATGGTCAAACACGGAAAACAAGTCTTGTTCGGTAGTTTGTCTTTCTCATAAATCAGTGAAATAAGACATGCAAAATACAACCCACGATAAACATTTGGTCGCCCACTCCCAATTCAACTAGGGGAATAATAGTGGTGCATTTCGGCCAGTTAAGTCTGAACAATAGGCTCATATTCTACTCTAAACAAAATTTCCCAACCTTCATAACTACTCATACGTTGTTCATTTTTAGTGTTTCATTATGTCCACCATAAACTGCGGGAGCAGTCGACCTCTTGGATCATTTGTTGGATTCCATTTGAGACAGTGGGATATCAAGGCGATTAAGAACAATCTTCAAATCTCCAACCTCCCCGAGTGACTTGAAAACGAGGTGGTACAGTGCCTGTTTCCCTTGGGTGTTACTTTAATCTCCATTTGGATTCCAGTCGAAAACCAGATTTTTGATAATGAAGTCTCTTCTAAATTGATGTATTACTCGAACTATTCATTAGTACTACGTAAAGAAAATGCTGATTATTTCATACAAAATGCTCTCTTTGCACCGATGATATGATGTGGACTAGGTGTTACGTGTTATTATGTTTGAAATGTGATTTCCTGAATACATCGAACTGCTCTAGAAATAATGATGGTTTCTAAATTTTGATCCATTCAAACAGGGTGGTATACAAAATATACAAATCCTGATAGGAATTCATCTCACACATTTTTATAAGCCTCAAGATTGTGGCTCTTGGAGGAAAAAAATTGTCACTTCTGATTGGAATAATGAAAACAAAACCAACCTGGACTCCAAGTGGGGTTAGCAGTTGAGCTTGACACAAATAAATGCTTGCGGTTGGTTGCGTCTAGACGCACAGAATCGGTCACGGACTGTGCTAGATACATATTCATAATACTTTGCAGTTTGCGTGTTGTGAGTATGAGCACACCATTGAAGGTAGTTTAGTAATGGCTGAAAAACAGATACCTAAAGAGGACGCTGCCTGTTTGGTGTCTCTTAAAACTTGACAATTCAACGGCGTAAGCTGACAGCTTTATAATGATGTAATTGAAATCACTAGTCGGACACGTAACCTAGAATAGAAAAATTCTTCAGTGACGTGAACGAATGCCACATTTACATGTTTATATAATCCAGATCCACCAAGATTTACTCACGCGAGTTCTACCGACGTCAGACCAGTGTTTTAGTCAACTCACGATGGCTCTATACTGAATGCTTTTAAACTGTTGCAATTATGAACGGTAGTTGGAAGATAGTTGAACTCAGGAAAACAAATTCGCTGGAAAGGCGTCAGGTGAAAGGAATGTAAGGTAAGTGAACAAGATGGGCCACTTGATCTTTCGTGAAGCGGCTCCCAGGACAAGGAAAACGATGCAAAACGCCCTATCCGTGCCTGTATGTCGGTCACAGTCAACCAGGTGGGCCAGAATGGATGAGTTAATGTTCTCGGTTCTTCCGGAGAGAAGCCACACCGAGCAGTTTCCACGAATTCTTTCTGATAAACGCCTGGTGGTGCGGTCAATTTATACTAAACCATAGGAATGGTTAAATGAATGGATCAGCAATAAGGCAGCACGGTTGGGTATATTATCTTCCACAAAAGTGAAACTGTATCCTAATACTGAGCAACTGCTAGAAAAACGGCTCGCGTCATCGATTACCTAAGAAACGTTTCACGGAAATGTGAAATCAAGCCATATACCTTCGAATACTGGAATATCTGTAACTTATAATAATTTGTCAAATTTTCAATATGAACGAATGCTAACTGTGAGAAACCTGGGCTTCAGATGGACTCGAAACAGCAACAAGAACAGATTTCCAAGACGCGAAAGGTGTTTTCTCTCGGCTAAGCCGCGGAGCCCAGATATTTCACATTTGAATTCAGTTACTCACTCTTTTCAATATGCTATATGACATCCAGAATGTGACAATCCAAATAGGACTCCTCAAGCAGTTCGCGCTTACATCCACTGGTCTCGCCACTACGAAGTAAAACTATCATGGTCGTTTGGTGGAGTTCGTTTGACAAAATAAGATACGTGGTTAACTGAGTTTGAGTATCAATTTCCTAATTACGTGATTTCGCTCCGTGCCTCAGCTTATACAGGTCTTGCCACTGCTGAGGGGTATGTTCAGTCTGCTGGGTCGAGCCCAACCAAAGTTAAGAGCTTGCACAGTCGGACCTGCTTTGGACTGTGACAATGTTCGAAGACTACGTGTGGTAGCTTCTAAATGCCTAAACAGTACTGACAACAACAGATCGGTAAGTATAAAATGGAATGCTGGCAGTATGATTCATTATCAGCGCTTAACATTGGTGCAGCTGATAGCAGGTTCAAGCTTTGCAAAGTCCATGAATACGTGCAACATTCAGTCCGAATCGAAAGCTGGTAAAGCCACTGGATTAGGTGGTGCTTCGTCAGTCATCCTGAGTGAATACCTATTCTCGCTGGCCTATTCAGTGGTTGTTACTTCAATCAGTTGTCCACAAGAAGGGGAATATTATAATCACCTCGGCCACACAATATTGGTGACTGTCAGCTTGTTAAACAGTTCACTCAGAATAGTTCCGTACAAATGTCTAGCTGCTGAAGACGCTCGCGTTTTGAAAAAAATCACCATGGGAAAACTCATTTGTGGGCCGGGTCAGTAACACCCACACAAAAATCAAAAGACTGCACAGATGGATGCATACTTCAGAGATTTATTACGATTGGTTCCGTATGTTTCTACCGGAAAGTGCCGATGTCAACAGGTAGTCATGATTCGTATAGCCTTCGTGCTTATATGACACACTGCATAAATTAAGACCTCAACAATGAGTGAACCAGGTTGATGGTATTGTTAAAAATTTACATTCTTATCCTCTAATCCGAAGACAACAATAATTTTTATTGCAGACTACATGAATGAAAATTTGTAGGCGATCGACATACTCTAAGTATTCCTCCCGTTTCCATTTTAGCTGAAGTTCTATTTTCGTTTTATAAAGTTTTATGTTTTTCAGGAATATGTTTGCTTGATTGTACCCAAACCGAAATATGGATATTGACAAGTACAGTACCCATTTCTTTGACTCATCTGCAATCGTATGAGCGGTACAACAAAGCATTAACATCCTAGTGTTAAAATGACCGTGTAAACCAGAGTGTGTGAAGATCGAGTCTTGAGTAAAGTGTGATCTGCAGTTTATGAAGCACCGGAAGTAAAGTAAAAACTTGCAAAGACTGGCTATGGAGGTCTGGTGTTCCATCCACAATTATAAGTCACTTACTTCTGTAGTGAAAGTCTGACATTTTGTGTGTGTATCAATTTGATTTTGTGTGACTGTTAGGATGACAGTCAGAGAGAAACGGTTTAACGTAGGATGATTGAACTAGTCGCAGCCTCGGGAGCCACCTTTGTGTATATAGAAGGACGTTAGTTGCTCGAATGAAAAGTCCACACACACAAATCTGACACGGAAAGACCAGTTCTGGTACGCTTTTACATTGGAAACGAGAGTTATAGATCATAATGCAGGAAATTAAGAAGCTGTAGACCACTTCCTTGCAAACCGTTGAATATCTCCTGTAGTTTCTTGAAGAACACTGCGGTTGTATTTTAAACACTATTCAGACCAGAACGGTACTCAAGACGGTTCGCTCAAGTTTTCAGCTAAAAATGAACAGTTGTGACCAACATGTGCACAACATCCCATTTTGTTTCATTGTTGACTGAAAAGACACTATCCGGCGCACAACACTTATCACAACAGACTCACCCAATTGGATCGGTGCATAAATATGAGAATAACAACCTTATGGACACAAGGCAAAATTGTGTGTTTCACGCAAAATAGGAATATAGTCAAACATCAGCTGCTGCTGTTTCAAAAAACAGTAACGATTCAAGATTAATGGTAGTGCGAGACAGTACAACACTACTGGTTGATTTCATCATATCCAACCGGATCTTAGTTAGCAGCCCAAAGCTTTGGAGAAATATTTGTGACGTTGATGTACGAAGACCAAAACACCGATTTACTATTTTCTCAATGGTTACTAACATAGATGTATGTTATTTCGGTCGTCGATCGCTAACTCAGTGAAGTATGCAGATTGGTGTAGAAGGAAAGATCACTTACACTGACCTACGAACTTGGTTGAGTTTGGTACAAACGGCACTTTAACATCTGCCATTAGAATAGTGCATTATGTAGCCAAAGTTGATTGGATATTTACACCAGGTGGCTGATAGCAACCAAAGAGCCCGTCGTGTAATTTCGATCAATTTTAACAACTAAACACATAAGATTTATACTACTTCAACCTACGTTCTTTCTGTTATGATTCAGCCCGTCTCTGCTAATACCACTAGTTGACTGTTTGTGAAAGTAACCTGCGTATCTTTTCTATATTTAGCAAGTCACGAGACTGTAACATCAAAACCACTTTGAACCAATCAGGTTTCATTAAATTTGGATCAGGTAACAACTGTGATAGCTTAGCGACGTCCCGTGCTTTTGGCTGGCTAGCCAAGATTAAGGAGTGCATCAGTACGACAGAAGGTGGTTTGTAAAACATCTTATTTTGGATTGGGCCTGCGGAAAATTTGTTTGGAGCCTTAGACCACTCGATGTTGAACATGCTTACCTAGAAAATAACAACGAAGATTTTCTACACTAGTTCTTAATGCGCGCATCAGTGACTGACGGCAGTTATGTGCATACAAATCTGCCAAAGTAACGGAAAGCAAAACTGCATGTGTTGGAATAGGCTGTCACAAGTAGCTTGAACACAACCACCCGAAAATCTCACTCAAGTGGTAATCGCAGAGGAATAAAGCCAAGCGACTTGTTGGTTGGTGTTTTGTGATGGTTCCAGGAATACAGAAATGAAGTAATTTACTAGGCTCAACCCCAGATGCAATAGTAATAACAATCGAACTAAGCAAGGCAGGTAATTTATCCCTCGGGCGCAATCGTACAGCTTTTTGTCAAAAACGTAATAAAACAACGTTAATGAGAAATTGTTTTATTGACAATCACCACGTACGTTGTAGTTCAAATGAAAGTCCGGGTAATAGTGGTGACGTTGCTTCTTTTTCACCCGTTCATTAGTTCTCATTTGCGCCAGCTCGATTGCAGCTACTCCCTCAGTAAATGACTTCAAATCTAAAACAGATTCAGAAACGGAAGTGTCAGTCTCACAAGACTCAACAGATAATGCAAGAAGGGGTTTCAAAATCTTCATATACTTAAGGCCGGTAATAGACGAACCGGAATTAATAACAAAAAATGTACATGAATAAGTGACGGACTGCACATATATGAGTGAAAGTTCACATTTGCTAAGAATAGGTAAAGCATGTCCACTAACATCGTTAACAGATATACCAGCAGATTTCAAGATAACAGAAGGTTCCAGTCGCTTCACGCAGGCGATTCACTACTAGCGGTGTCAACGATGAAGGAATGTTGGGAACTACCTTTAACAGTAAACGATTACGTTATATGGTGCGCAGAATCAGCAGAATTAGTATAAATCACAGTAAGAACAATGAATTGAAAGTCGGGACTCCATTTATCACCGTCACGATTGGGATTTGTAAAAGATGATTTTGAACTATGCCAAACGGATTGAATGTACCCGATTTTACCACACCTGTGACACTTGACCTAATGAAATCGAGAATGTTTGCAACCACATGACTTGCAGCTATTCCACCGTGGAGTAGCATTCAAATTCCGTACAAGGTGATTATTATCAACTGCATTTCGATTAGTTACTTTTCCGGACAATCGCCTTTGTTGACCTCGGTGTTTCATTTTCTTGTTGTAGAGAATAATCAGTTCATCTTTCGCAGAAGCTTTGACATCTTGATACAGTTCGAATAATGTTCTAGCTGACTGAAATGTGGAAGTCTTAAGCAATAAAAGCTTGTGTTGCAGATCACGTATGTTTATTGCAGCGAACAGACGGTCACGAAGTTGAGTTTGTAATTGGTCTTCGAAATTACACCGAGTTGCTTGAGTCTGAATTCCCAGAATGGACTGTCTGATATTCTAATATTCTTTTCTCACGAGCACATGAAATTTGGTTTGTTCAGCTGCTTCAAAATTTGCAGGTTGGACATTTGAAAGCCGCAGTTTCTTCAGGGATTCGTAAGGAATAAAAATCAGTGTATCAGGAAATGACAAGTTATTCATCAAGTTGTACCCATCTTTGCCAATTACGATGAGGAAGTGAGCAACCATCTTTTCTGCCTTCAGCTCTTTGCCCGTGAGACATCATATTTCGAGGCGTTCTTAATGGTCTTCGATTTCTGTCGACGAACTATGAATATTGCAACGTTCAAGTGGACAGGAATCTATCGTAAGAAGTCACAAAAGTCCGCGACGCCAAGTGTGATGGTTCCAGGAATACAGAAAAGAAATAACTGACTTAGCTCAACCCCAGAGCTAGATTCGACGCAGTAGTGATAACAACCGAATTAAGCAAAGCAGGTAATTTATCTCTTGAACGCAATTGTACAGCTTTTTGCCAACAACACAATAAGACAACGGTAATGGGAAATTGGTTTGGTGACAATCACCACATGTTTTTGTAACCAAATTGAGCATAATCGGGAGGCAGTCTGAAACAAATTTGAAGGAAGTTACGCTGACAGAAACAAAACTTTGAAAACAGGCAAAGTGAAGATGTAACGGCTGACAGGAAACAACTAACTGCTGTAGTCCCCCTACTGATCAGAACGATAACGCTCGTAGTCAGGTTACTCTTATTGTTACAGCTGTTGATTTACTAAAGTGGTCTACTAGTTCAGAACCAGTCAGTGACCAACATCGCATAAAGTAGCTAGTTCTAAAATTAATCTTTGCTCAGCAAGCAACACCGGAGATAAGTGGGCAATGAAGTAGCTTCAAAATCGGTGAGTCTATCCAGTAAAATATCTACATCTTACCACTACACATTTCAGTGTATGACCCCATCGTTTGTCTGCATGGATTTACAGTAACTGATTGTGCTACAACAGTTCAGTCATTAAAATGCTAACCATGTTGCCAACGTTGTTTAATCTTCTTTTGTCTCATGACTTGATCCTACTGACCGGCAATCTTGATTAACCCAGTACTCAATTAACTGTATATGCTGCTATTCCCAGAATGTAAATACTGAAAAGATGGCTGATAAAGTCGTCGACAGGTGCAGACTGTATCGACTTACGCTTAAAAATTGCTTTGGCAGATGACAACAGTTGTATCTACAGATTGTGACTTCCGTTCTTATAGGATGCACAATATAGTTTGATGTTCATGCTGGTTATTTCATTACCGGGGTCGATTAGTTGCCTCTTGTGGAAATGTGCTGATTCATCCGACCAAAATCTCACTCTACTCAGCACAACTCCATCAAGCAAAACAGATTAACCATCAAGGACTACAAGTTGAGGATCGGTCAAAATGTGCGATTCACCATTTTGCCGTGAACGTTCAATGGAAGGAGGTCCAGGTGTACACTCAAACGGGAGGAATCACATGATCACGTTGACGTTTCAACAATGTAAATTACGTGAAAATAAAATCCACATCTATCAGACCACTTGTTTTAGTTTATTACTATAGCCAAAATCGGACCTTAATGTTACTTCAACAGATTATTTGTTAACAACACCCGCCTTTGCACGTTGAGCCAATATGGACATTGTGTGTATCTTTTTCCTTCATTATAGCGGGTTTTCAACAATTCTCCGAAATTCAGCAGTACGTGAAAATAACGATGTGATAAACCTTAGCGCCCAGGCAGAGTCCATTCTTCTTACCTGTGATCAGTTCTTTTAACAACATCAAGTTAACCAAAACAACACTTTCTGCCAGACATTCTTTTCCGGATTAAGAAACGAAATGCATCGTTTCAAGAAGTTTGGAGACTTTGTCGACAACTGCCGAAACCCTCGAAATACATTTCCTGACAGCTGCTTTAATTTGAAAACGCTTAGATACAGGAGAGTCCTAACGACTTACAGATTGCCAGCGTTCGTTTCTAATCGACTAACTCAGGTCAGGGTTTCTAAGAAACTGCTAATTGCGTTTCAAACACAAAATGGTGTTCGTTAAAGCTATTGTATTTTTCAGTCTTTGACCGATTTCATCAAGCAAGGTCTAATATAGGACCGTTTGTGGCGCCGAATGAACCAGACTTTGAGGGCCTGAACCCTAACTATTTTAAAAACACGAACCTTCCGTCAAGCACAGTGATTGGGAGATAGTATCCCCCGTGTTCTTTAGTACTTTGGAATGTGTTTTAGAACTCATGTTGCGGAATTTTGTTTCAAGACCGATGGCTTCACGTTTAGACCTGAATATGATGCCCTGGATGCACTCAACCAGTTAGTTTATGCACTAAGATTTAGCCATCTCACCAGCATCCCTCACCTTAACGTAAAACCAGAATAATGCTTAATTTTGGGATTAACATTTGCAAGAATGCGGTTAGAGCAGTGTTACCAAACAGATATAAAACATAGCCTTTTGAGGCCTCGGTTAGTTCATTTACTCCGCTTTTCCATCAAACTCTTAATGGGAGAGTCAAGATACCCTCAACTTCTCAATGTCACTGTTGGTTTGTCGTCGCTTGTCGTATGGTGAGGTACGTTCGTAGTGGATTTGATCAACTTTGGCCGAATTTATTTTTCGGACTTCTTCCACTATTTTTTTCACTCATCATCCAAATTTTTAGTGACAGTCTAAAGCTGGAGACATTTGCCAGCTCTTTGTTTCTTTTTAGGTCATCTGATGCCCAATCCGATGTGTATAGGCAGTATCAACTTCCCCCAATCTCTGGAATCCTCACGAATTGTGGGAATCCAACTCTAACTTACAAACGACTTATATACTTATAAGGTGAAGACAACGTGTAGTTGATCTGACAAAGGGGTCTGAAAATTATAGTTTAATATTTTTTCAAGATTTTAGTTTATTTCCATGTTGTGGTTGCTTGGCGATTAAGCACAAGTGTCATTCACGTATTTAAAGCTGAATTTGCTTGGATTGGTCAGTCTATCCTGAGTTTGCGTCCCCGAACAGAATTGCCGCCGTTGACCACACAGCCTGCAATATAATGGTAATCAGTGAGGAAATTTTTTTGGAAATCGCTTTGGAATCGAAATAAAAAGAATCGCATGGTGCCAAAAATGTTGACTTCCATGGGCCAATATCGAGCGGTGGACTAATTCAACTGTTATTGTAACACCATTAAATTACGGCAACTAATTACTAAAAATATCTTTCGGTTTTAATGAAAACTTGTGAATGATAGCAGTATTCATTAAGATAAATAGTTGAAAGTCTTGCTTTTCCTTTTTCACGTCATACCCTCGAAGAAATTTGAAGAAAATTACAACCTTACAACCTTTCAATCACACTACATGGACAGCAGAGTTTGCTATTAAATCGATTGAAACAGCGCGGTTTTCCACAGAAGTTGAAGCATACCGGCTTCGGTTACATTAGGTTAGCTACACAGAGATACAGGCAGTTTTCGGTTTTATTCTTCTGTTCTCCTGTTTTATTTAACCTGGAGCATCAACAATGTAATGCAGTTTTTGTTTGCCATTGTGAAAAATATTTGGTAAATCTTGTCAAATTAATAAACGTTTATTGCCTTATGACCTCTAAGCTCAATGTTTCCCTCTACTTTGTTAACAACTGTGATGTCTGCTAAATGTCTTTCACCGCCTACTTAAAATAGCAGTTTTGTTTACGTTTTGCATAGCATCTACTGCTAGTCTGCACCGAGAGAGCCAGTTACACTAAACTGACCGAAGAACAGCAACATTGGAGTTGTGGCACGGGAATTACTATTAAGATAAATCGTTCCAACAGAAAAGGTGGCAAAAGCCGAAAATACCATAACAGTAAGAAAGGTATTTATAATGAAGTTGCTTCCGGAAGTTCACGTTTGTCAACTGCAGCGCACGGATTACGCAGGAGAGCATTGCCCTAGCTCCCCTGGATTCTAGTAAATATGCAATCACGCGATTTACAATTTTCCTTGAGAATTTGAACTCTCTTAGAATTCATGAAATCTGTTGACGTCAACGTTACTCTCATTTGGTTGTGAAATCGGTTACAAATCAGTACACCATACATTTGTCTAGTGAATTAATCAAATGCCCCTTATACGTTTCCATTCTTTTTACAACCTGAAAACACTGAAGATAACAGAAATCATCATCCACCATTCATCCGGTAAGATCAACGTCATTAACTCGCACTCTTCGCATTTCCTTATTCACTCTAAACATAAATATTCTCGCCCCGTTTTTTGTTTTAACAGCTTTTGATAGCCTTCCATCCCTACCCTCCATTATTCATTTGGTACCCTATCAACCAGAATATCAATTGTAATTTATCGATCTTTACATTTTTCATAAAAAGATTAGGTACGTATTGTTTTCTCTTGGCGGACAGATACATTTGTTCGAACGCATGTGTTCCTTACAGGTCAGAATTCTGGAGTAGGTGTTTCAGGTTTATAAAGGATCAATTCGTCGATTTCTAGTAAATATATCAACTAACTTCGAATGTCTCGGTTGTTACTACTATCTGGTGGTTAAACTATTCTGGCTGATAAATGTGACAATTCCGACTGGAGATGGCTGGCTTCCGGTCTAGGTGACTTTCATACATGTCGTGCAATCACCGTCTCGCAGATAAACTTGATGTTGATATTTCAATCCCAAACCGCTGCACACACCGAATGGTTTTACCATTTGACTCAAATAGCTATAACCCAACTGGAGTCCAGTAGTGAAGCTTTTTTACACAACAATGAATTGGTAAAAATTGCCCGCGGTCTTCATTGCAAGCGTTTTCACAATTGTACAGGTAAAGTCACAACTAAACGTGCTAGCCTCACAAGCCTTCCGTACATCTGCCAACTGGTCACTTGACGACGTGCTGGTGTCGATGCGTGAACCTACACTACTAGTAAGCGAATACGAGAGATTAACCACGCAGTGATTCAGACCATGTGCCACCAGTGCTTTCACAGCTTTTTCTGGAAACTGCAAAACTGCTTACAACGTGGACCGCCGTTTTTTGGAAAATTTCAACG
>LUCH01000197.1:23914-116540 GCA_013368495.1 Paragonimus heterotremus | reverse complement strand
CAAAAGTAGGAGTTCCAGCGGAAGCCCTCTGGAAGAATAACAATAATGAACATCAGCACAACGTACAGTATGCTTCCCCATAGTAGTTCCGTTTGCGGTTCCGAAGTACTAATCCTATAAAGGAAAGCAACATAAACGACCATGAGTCAAAAGTCCAGTAAACCACGCACATGACTCACACAAACGTAAACTAAAACTGCCTCAACTACACGGTAGCATGACCTGTTACGTAATTCAAACTCTACCCATGCGCGCTTGCTGGTTTCGACTACACGTTACAAATGATCTCTTCAATTTTTCCGATGCGTAAATAGGAAGCTCGCACAGGTTTCTTAAATTCTGGTATCCATATATGAAGATCACGAATTTGAATATTTTCAACAAAGATAACCACAAATACAAACCTTTCTCATATTGACAGAAATGAGTACCAGCATGACAAGAAGTATCGTACGTCGGACAAAATAGACTTACGAAAAGGATTGTACACATAACAATCAGTAGCAGACAATGAACTCCTGTGTACGGCCAACGTCAACGAACGACAAATATCGACAGCAAGGCTGTTATCTTAAAGTTTCAAAATTTCCTCGATTGTATTCAGTTATATTGATTGAAATCCCGCATGTTTAAACTGCTACTGAAGACGCGCTGAATCGCAGTATGACGTTCGTATGTGTCCCATTACAACTCTCAGTGGGATACAGGTTCTTCAAATCACTGGAATGATCATTGTCACTGCTTTTGTTTTTGTTAGCCTAAAAAAAGGTGTATTTCAGAGTTTCGGATTGGCATACAGCTATTGTTTGGCTCAGACAAATCAAACGCATTGGGACACCCACGTAAAATCTAATCATCACGTAATCGCCTGCCTAGTTAGACCGAACGATGGAAGCCTGTTTGTCTTTTGTGTTAGTTCGCGCTGGCAGCCACAACCATTTTTGTGTGGTATTATTATTGTTGGAAGTTTACACTGCCCAAAAGCTACAAAAACCATTGGGGGCAGTTAGCTGCACCTTAACTACCCAGCCTTCAATTTAGCCTGGTAAAATTAGTCAAATCGATCGTCGTAAATTGTGCCACACATATGTGACTACTATGGACGTTCTTTTGTATGTGTGTGTGCGCATAGTCAGTGTGGAAATTTTTGTGAGTTTGACCGGTCATCGTTGTAAAAACGTTTCGACCACTTGTACCGCTGAACGTAGGCTTGACACAGGTGGGCTAAAAACGGTTTAATGTTTCTGCAGTGCATCAGGGAATTTGATCGATACAGACTAGACATCACTGTTAACTGTTGGTTGCTTCCGTATTCGTTTTTACTCTTCCCAAATGACACAGTGACCACATTGGTTAACACGTGGGAACATGGCTTGAGCACAGACTTAGACATAAACATACACGACTGACTGGTATGAATGAAATCGAAAATCTAAGCTGCAGCTGTTTTATAAAAGCTGCTGACTAAAAATTTAGGCAAAAGCAGATTTTCTCAATCATGAGTAGTGATCAATGTATGTTTAACACTTATGATAAGTGATGGAGGATTTGGACTCTAAAGTTTGAACACTACTCATGGTTTTGCCCTAAGATGGACGTTCATACGGCTTCAGTCGAATTAAAATCCCGGAGTGGACTTCCACCGTTATTAGTGCTCGTTAGTAGTGTGCATGTTTGCCACGGTCAACACTTGAACTGGGTCCACGCACTCATGGGATAACTGAGATGACGTACGTCTGACACGATCGCAATACAATATGGAATAGTACGGCAACATTCGCCTGAGTAGTGCACAGATTTTCCGAACATCTCCAGAAGAAGCGCAGTAACTGTCCTGTTAATTTATATGGATAATCTCACGATTGAGACATTCTCATTATTACCACCACACCCAATCAGCGATGTCTTGAGTAATGTTAGGTGGTACGGGAACGGTTAATATCAGTTGAACTCCGCTGATACTTGTCCGCAAAGATTCCATATTCCGACAGTTTGATATCATCTTAGCCTGAACTCTCACAATTAAAAGTCCGTTGGAGTATTTCTCAAGAATTCACCATTAAGACACATGGATTGAACAAAGCTGCTCGAAGGCGATTTGCTACTAGGCTGGAAAAAACCACCGGGAATAGTGACACAAAAGTAATCCACAAGTGATCGCCTTCAAAAACCGTTGGCAGCGATTACACGTGTTGTTCCACGAATAATACCCGGTTTCCTTACTCTGGGTGGGGCCGATCACGAACCTCTTATTCGGCCCGATTAACCAGTTGCTGCCGTCCCGTTATCAGTAGATATTCATTCTCGAACGTTATCCTTATTTTTCGTCCTAATTGGGTGAAATTATCTGTTGTTGAGAAATATGCCCTAGTGATGTGCTCAGCGTAATGGTGACATGGATAACGGTACTATAGACACAAAATATGTATACATTTCGCAACGTTTAGTGGCAATTCTCCCTTCGTTTGCTTCAGAACAGTATAGTAGTCTGGAACGTCAACAAACGGCATAAGCGACACGACAACTGAATATTGCGCCATTAAGCTACACTTTTATCCATTATCGTATCGAGGAGTTTTATTGATCGAGAAAAGTTCTCCAGCTTCATTGAACGGGATGGATGAAACAAACAACTTTTTGTGCGACAGAGAATCTCTCTACGCTATAATACCCACACCATATGATCCGATTAATTGCGAGATAATGTGCAAACAGCACAAAGAAGAATTAGCGTTTGAATTTTTTTCATGGTTGCAGACAACACTGACCTGCTGTCACATGATCTTTTGCCACAGACCTCAGCTTGTGAGTGAATGTAGCAGGTTTACTGTTGGAATCATTGAATAGAATAATCACGTTACACCAGATAGGGAAATCAGTGCCAAACAGGAAATGAACTCTCGCCAAGTTTACTATTAGCACCAGTAGTTGCATCACTAACAAGTTGTACCGTTTACATAAAATCTTAGTTTTACTGTTATTCGTGAACTGAATGTGAGTATTGTCCTGATCTAAACAGGAAACAAACCCAGACAAACTTGCGTTCATACCTGAGTGACATCAACGTGTCTGGCTAAGATAACACAATCTGTGCATATACGCAACCAACTTCTGAGGCCCATCTGCAACAGCTGTCACCACAACGATTTCTCGGCTTGTACTGTTGTTATGTTGACCTGACAAAATTGTAACAACATGGTTTGCCCCGAACCTTTGTTACAACTGCACATGTTTTATAAAAAAATATCTTGTATTCAGGCATACTTACGTTAGCAGCGCAGTTAACCGCTTGGAATAATCGAAAGAGTTATCGATTGCTGTGGCCGTCTTTGAAATGAGCTTTCCCAAATATCGGCAATACACTAACACACAATTTCCTTCATATCTTTTTTGTTCACCTGACTAACAAACCGTCGATAGCCCAGCATTTGTTAGCGGGGAGGTCGGTTTTCCAATAAGTCTTTTTCAATTCCAACAATTGACGCAGTTTGATTGATAAAAATGGTCATACCTTTTAGGTTATTTTCTCAATCACTCCACTGGTTGCTTTTCTCTAAACAACTTTATCCAGTGCAAAACGTCCTTGGTAAGACCGAGAGGCTCACGTATTCGTTTCTATGTATGGAATGATCATTACGTGGTCCAATATATATTGTAATACGCAGATATTTTTACTCGGATGTAGCACGACACGTTGAATGGTTTGTGCAACATATAGGTGAGCCAGCGACCCGCTATTGGTCGTACTATCCATAATTCAGACTGACACTTCGACTGGTCTATTTACAAAGCTGCTCATAACTTTAGCTCCCCTCTAGCGAAAATGCATTAAAAAAGCACGGCATTATCTTGAGCTGCTGTCATAGTTTAGGACGAACGTGTGGAACACTACTTGTGGACCTTGCGATAATCATGATTTCGTATGAGTGGTGAGAAATTACAGATAACAGAGAAAACAGATGACTGTCTTAATTGGAACGAATTGTTTCGATCGAAGTGTCACTGATTGGAGCCACGTCGGTCTCATAAAGGTTATCAGTCAATATAAGCACCACTCACACAAAGTTTCAACCGACAGATCGTTTGTGGTATTCCATTTTGACTTGATGTGATATCACACCCTCACCTACTCCCTAGTTTACATTGTATACAAATGTGCCTACAGTTCAGCCCGAGTAAAAGCCAAATGTGGCTTAAACAGCTTCTTCATCGTGTATCAAATGAAAGTATCAGCTCTGTATATATATTTATAGGGATAAACGGACATAACCAGCCATAACTGAAATTGGCGGACCGCATATATCAGCTGAAAATATATGTTGTAAAGTTGCTAACCTTATGGTTCTGCTGGTTCTCGTTAGTGATCGTTATATGGAGTCACCTCTGTCGTTCGAACTGCCAGAGGAACAAACTCTCCGAATAGCACATAATTCTCGTAGTGATCGTTTTTGTAGTCTAAGATACATTGCTCCGCTATGAATCCATATGAAAATATGCTTGCTTCCGTATCAAAGTATCATTATTCTGCTTGGGGTAACAAAGCTGAAGACGTTATAGTAAACTGACTGTATAATGTAGGAGAATGTAAAATATTACTCTACTCTTGTCAATTTAAACTGGTACAGACAACAGTCCGAATTGAAAAGCCTATATAAGTTACAAGGCAATCTCATGTGATTTTACCAAATATCAGTAACAGCTCCATCTGTCGTTTTCTGATGAAAGCGCTACCGGGTAGTCTGGTCTTATTGGGACACTAACAGTTATATTAAATAACGCGTAGTCCACATTTACCTGTTAAAATGTATCCTTACATGGCTCCTAAGCAAGTATTATAAACTGGACCTTGACATATATTCTATAATATGTGTATTTGTTTAAAATGTTCATGAGTAGCAATCACAGGTGAACAGATGAGATGAAGATGGGTACGCTTACATATATCAGAATCTGCACTGTATGGTTGTTTTATTGTATTATGTATGAATGCAGTTCGATGTGTGTTCACTCATTTTTTGTTATACGGCTAAAAGGCATGTTTCCATTTTTTTTATACAACTGGATGTTTGAAGGCACTTTTGATTATTGGCTTTGCCGGTGGTCTTTGGACATTCCTCTTTCTGTTCATCAACTTCGTCTGGATCAGCTTATTTTGACCAGTACACGAATGACAACCGTCTCTCAGTCATCTAGTGATTTCTCACAAACAGGTAAGTCTTTTTCAAAATTCATACACTCCTTGTGTCTCAAAAGGTACTGACTGATAACACGGGCCATCCATTCTCATATCGTTGTCATATTCTTAGATATAATTCTGCGCTTACGAACAATCAGTAACGTTTTGCAAACATTTTACAAGTATCCGTGGATAGAGTACTGTTGTGTTGTATTGTAATGTATCGTGCTGCCGTGTTGTTGGCGTCACTTTTGTTTTCGATTGTGTAAGTCGTGTGCATTTGTTACTGGGCCTCTGGCTCAGAAGGACGCTGTCCTCTGGTGTCTCCACGTTGCTCAGAGTTGGTTTACGAGTGTAGCTGGTACACGAAGCCAAAACGTCTGGCGTGCCTGTTACAGTACGGGCATGTCGTGTCTTATCGTTTTGTTGGTCTCTCGTAACTGCTGCATCACACAGTACTGTATATTTGTGTTTGAATTGGTAAAAATATTTAACACAACACTCTTACATTCACTCTGTTGCGGACACATGTCAGTTTTTCATACAGTGTCGGTGACTGGTAACCACGTAAAACAATCCACTGTTGAATTAAATTTCAGCCCCAGGGCTTCGTACCATCAGTTAGGTTTGGGATATTTCGAATACTTTCCATTATCTTTGGGTTTTTCATGATCATTATTCCTCCTCGGTGCGTCCAGTCCTTGAATTCACTCATTATTTTTTCTATCGAGGTTTGTTGTAATTTATTCATTTTTTCCACTACAGTCACCGGCTGTGTTGCCTGTGCAATTGTTTAGAAAACATGTGCTGTTGCTAGGGTATCTGGCACAGCTCAACTGTAATCCAAACAAAATTTAAAATTATTTAAGCGGTTTAAAGACTGGACATTTGATCCAAGCCATTTATCAGCAATAATTAGTGAATACTTAATCGATTCACCCCGGGTTTGGCTCGATAAGTTTAATTTACTGCTGTAACATATATGATAACTTAGCAAACAAAACTATGCTATATGAACACCGCTAGTATAGTGAGCCATTTTCTGTCACCTTTGAAAATGGCTTGTGTTTGGTTTGTTGATTGTAACAAACCATTCCGGTTAGTTGAGTTCTTGCTGTGCTCTCAGCTCCGTCCAGCGACTCTGTTAAATCAGGTGAGTCTTTAGGTGTTATGCCTATTTGTCTTGCGCGCAAGTGGTGCTTACACAGAAGCAAAGGTCTGACCGAATCACAGATATCTGGTTGAGCAGGTTTTAATAAACTGCAAATCGGCGAAACCGATTTAATGCCGACAGGGAAATGACTTAATTGAGCATTGGTAATGTTACAACGGTTTGGTTGTATCAGTCCACAATGCGCGAACTTTTAAATGTCGAATGAAACACGGCAAACTTCCGTCAGCACCAGCCAGCAAACCACTTGGCACGAAAAGTCTGGCACGATTAAAATAAGTTTCGTGGTGATAGCAAGAAAGGCAGAACTACTTTTGTTTATGTAGTCCATGCAGTTCAAGAGTTATGCATTTTCGTCTCCATTTTGCAAGGTTTAATAACTCAAAAGTACACTAACTGAACATTCTTCGATCCATTAAAAAACTGTGAAAAGTGATTTTTGCAGTGAACATAATCATTAGACCATCCTGGAAAACTTTTGTGATTTGGTGCTGCGTTTGACAGTCAAAAGTTTTATTGGCGCAAATGGTCAGCCTGACGTAACTGAGAGGAATGACATTTTTCTGCGTAAAGCCAATAACACAATGACACATCGATAAAGAACAAACCGAATCTATAGAATGGTACCGTCAGCCGTTTCGAGTGGTTGCAGTCGCACAATTTGGAGGATAAACAATATGGTCTCATTGAGATAGAATTAAGCAAAGTCAGGACGAGCATTGTTGTACACGATTTTGCTCGAGGATGGAAAATTTAGTGTTCTAAATGAACACAGAATCTCCACGTGACCAGATAAATATTTTTTTAAAAAAGGTGGTCCACCCTGGGGCTATTTGTTAGGGTGATACCACTGTATCAGATATTACTCGCTTTCATTGCAGGTTTATTACTGTTGTTGTAGGAAACAGTCAGTTTTGACATTCCACACATGGTGCTCCTAATCATGTGACATAGAAGTATTTTTAAATTAAGCCAAAACAGAAGCCAGCCCACTATAGCAAAAACGTCGAGAATGTTTCAAAAGACATCTCTGGAGATGCTAGTCACCAAAATGTGTTGAGCAGTGAGTGACCACAAAACCTTTAGGTGATTACCTAGAAGAACTGATGGTAGCTTATTTGACAGGGGCGTACTCAACTTTGACGGAAGATTATAACACTTTATCTAATACTCTCTGTAAATAATTGAGTCTGACAGTTAAAAGAGATAGCTTCATCACGGGGTACCACGCGACTTGGTGGAAATTGGAAGGCTGACGCTTTCGAAGGTTTACGCTTCAAGACTATAGCAAAATAACCACCAATACGTGGCTACTTGTACTAAAAAAAAGAGATCGAACATCGCTGCCTCATCTGCCATATTCGCCAATTTTCTTGCGAGTCGATTATTACTGCTAGATTTGTAAGATTAACGTGACCATCGAAAAAGAACTTGCAGAATCGAAAGGATTCAGGAACGTAATATTTCTCGTACTTACCTGTATCAAGTTGTCAATTGTGTGATTACCATCATAATGTCTAACTTTGAAAAAAAACCATGAATTCCAGCCTGGTTGTATTCTTTTAGGTTTTGCTACTCAAAACTACGGAGACTTTCAGAGAAACTTAAAACTGACGAGTAGTTTCACATCAACTGACTCCAGGAAACTTACACATTCTCCAATACAGTTTCAGTATATTCCAAATAGAACAACTAATTATAAACTGAACTCCTACAATTTCAAAATGTGAAGATTTCTCCTGTGTTTTCTTTTCCGAACATAGATGAAGATTAGATTGAGACAGAATGTAAAATAGTTGAACATTATTGTTTTTAACTGTATCTTCATCTATTTAGGCAGTTCAAATTATTATCGACGGAAGAAAAATTGCTATGCTACATAGAAACTAGCGAGTTTTACTCAATTTGCTGCAAACTGACATTCCAAGCAAAACAACTTATCCAGCGTAAAAACGCGTCACAACATTTTACACCAACAAAGGAGAGGAGGAGAAAGAAAGTAACTGGATAAAACTGTAACTTTTATTGCATTATGATTGAAGGAAACTGCAATGAACGTCCAAACTAATTACAATAGAACGACTCACCAAACTTAACTTAGCTTCCAAAATTAGTAGGCGATATTTTGAAACCATACAAAAAGTGCATCGATCGAACCAAAAATTAGCAAAGTGTAAATGAACGGGAACTAACTGTTAATGCTGTAGGTGAATAAACTAAATTATGGAATTAAAACAACGGATTTGTTTAAGTCGAATTCACTTTTACTTGACAACGAGATTTTGCCTGATTCAGTTTGTCACAGTTGGAAGATCACCTGAGACGTCGTGAACAAATAGAACAGCATTGTTTAGTGCAAACAAGGAAGAAATGGCATTAGAAAAGATATTCTATATGTTTTCTTTCCCGAATGTCTTATTGATTGCTAGTGGATTGCTGAGAATTTTGTATATGCACGTGTCATCGACTAATCAAAGTTATTAATTCCTCTATAGTTGCAAGTGCCTAAGAGACAAACCATGGTGCAGATGGGAATACATTTTGCCTTCGTAAGCAGTGACGGTTGATCAACAACTTACAAAATACACAAGTTTAAAAAATTGGGGAAGTTTTTGCAGGATTGGGACCAGCAGCAAGAATAAGATGACATGATGTAGCTACTGCTGTATCAGCTGAGCTAAAAAGTCAAGCCAAGGGCCTGCCATATTATATATATATATATTTATGGATCCTAGTGTGGATCTGAAACGTCACAGTGAATCGTTCACTACTCAATATTTGCCCTTTTTAATACTTCATATATATATATATGTATGGACAGGTTGCAAGTATGAACTGAACTACACACATATGATCCCTTGTTCATTACGTCTGCAGTCATTCAGCTGTATGACGATTTACCTACTGAAACGATTTAGCTGCGCTTAACCCAGCTACACGCACAACGCTGGTAGCCTAACTCGCTTTTGCCTTCTCGTGTATCTGAGTCACAATTGGTATGCATACACAACGTCTAGGTAACTTCTAGTCAGTGAAATACAGTTATGTGCGGAGAGTTATCGTGTTCCTTCTCATTAGGACAGAAAGCAAGGACATTCTATTTGCTAGCGCTTTTTTGCTAGCATCTTTTCTGATAGAAGTTATTCTACTTCTTCTATTTCTGTGGTCAAGTCTGAATGCGCCATGTTCTGTTTACCGTGTTGTTCATGAATTTACAAATTTCCCATCATCGTTAAATACCGTTTTATATAAAATTATTGCGTCTTTCTACAGACCCAACCTCAACGGCTGCATTCGGGTGGACCATTCTGTTAGAATTCCAAAGAAATGGTTTGAGCTCCGGATTGTTCCAATTTTGGGATCTTGTCAGTACCGGTTGTGTATTCCTTCGTATGTTCAGATCACATGTAGTGAATTAACATATTTTAAGCATCAATACACCGATCCTCATGGTGAAAATCATGACTTAGACAAGTTAAAAAGCCAACATGGAAACTAAACCCAGGACTGGTGATCACCACGGTAGCTATAATATAAACAGGAAAATTGTTCTAAAGAAACTGGGAAGATTGGTAGTCACAGCCTCAGCAAACTGAAACATGCGTTTTTGCTTCCTCTAACAGTGATCGTTTGGCATGTTTTGATATTGCATATTGCCACTGATGATAAGGGTATCGTCCGTCAGCTTCTATGCAGGTAACTAGTTTTTTCTTTTTGTGTCCCCAGCCAATTGCGAGCATACTGTCTAATACTTGAAATCACCGATAGGTTTGTGTTCATTATACTGTTCATATTTCGATCACAAGAGTAACCGTGCAAAGATTGAACAGTAACAGATAGAGCATTGGCTTGTTGTAATTAACATAACCATGCAACATTATGAATTATGGGAGCTACTTTGGCAGTGATGACCAGTAGGTATGTTGAAATGGATGGTCTAAGTAGAGTACCTCCGGTTTGTATAGTTGTCACTTCGCAAATATGTTGTTGATGGGAAGTTTTATCGTAATTTAGTCTTTTCCGTCCTACTGCATCCACTGCCGTAGCATTCTTGCTTACTCTCTGGCAGCTTTGGTCGGTTCATATAAAAACAGCCAGTGACCATTCGGCTAACGAAGAATTTATAAACAACCTACAATTAAACATGTATTCCGATTAACGTACTTTGGCCCCTTACCCTAACCTGATAACCATCAAGAGTTATCACTATCATAAAATGCCAGTCAAACTTTGCGGGAGACAGGGGGGTATGTCGATACATTTGTTCACACCATATACCAGTCCGATGTCGTCTTTTGGAGTTCATTATGGCCTTTCATACCCTAACTAATAATTGTCTTTCTGGAGTATCCCTCTTTCGGATAATCTTGATTTCAGTGATCTCCCAGTTAGTGAAAACCAATTCTCTAATCAAATGTACTTCCCTGCTTTGTATGTAATTATCGTTAACCCCAAAGAACATCAAGTCTTCTTAGAAGTGTTTCCCTTGAACAACCAAACATTCGATCACTGGTTCTGCGGCACGCAAAAATATAAAACCCCATCTACCGTTCAGCCCCGGTAGTTAACATGACTAGTTGTTCATTTACTAAGTGGAGCAACTTTGGACTAGTCGTCCCCAACTTTGAAAGTTTCTAACCACCCATGCACTGTTCTCACTTTCGGTGCAAGCATTCCATTGGCGTTTTTCTACATCCGTTCCTGAGCAAATAAAGTATAAGGATTCGATGAATACATTATTCTTTGTTGGTTTTTAAAACAAGAAAAAGTTAAAAATTATTAATGAGCTAACTGTGAAAAAGAGGCTTTTCAAACGCGGGCATACAAACTCAAAATCCTTGTTCAATTCTCCGTAAGAAGTTGACTTAATGCGCTCTTTTTAACCCTCAAAAAACGGCACGCTTTTTGGGGAAACCCAGTGACTGGAAACACTGTTTCAACAGATTACTGATTTTGCGGAAAGAAAACGTTGGTTGCATATCCACGATAACTTTACGCGACGCACAATTGGTAGATGCAACAGCCTTAACCAAGTCCACGTTCGCCTCCATCTTTTCTAAAGTATCAGCCATCTCTCTGAATTATTCAATTTTCAGTGTACAGTCTACGGGGCTGTAATTGGCATGACAAGAACTCTATTCACATTTACTGAAAGTTTTCGTATTCTTATAAACCCTTACAAATATTGTTTACTATTTGTCACCAAAATCCCTAATTTCATTATTCTATTAATTATTATTATTATTCTATTATTATTATTATTCTATTAATTTCTGGTCGTTCGGTTCTAGAGTGCTGTTAAAAGAATAGTTTTTGCTTTTCAGCTCAGAGTTACGGCAATCATCTCTACTGTTCACGGGTGGCACGGGACAATTAGATAGAATAATTTGGTTGTGCACAACAACGGGTCAGTAACACAGTGGTCAACATGGTTGATACAGGAGTAGTTCAATTAGAGTTAGCATTTAGGTCCAGGTGAGGATATGACCTGCCGATGTGATTTAGCCATGGTGAGACTCAAGTATAGTTATTCACTTCAAATGAGACTAGCAGTATCGTAATCACCTCGTTGTAATGCTTCATTTGTTAGTTATGCGAAGATTAAAGTTAACAACATTACTCAGTACGTAACGTTTTGTTGCAAACAGTGACAATTACTTCTATTAAACGACTTTCCGATGCAGTAGTGTTAACTGAACTATTGTTTCTAATGTTCATTTATTCCGTACGCCTTTTCAAGTACTTCTTCCATACCAATAATCTGTTTGGGTCCCTACCTGCACTTATTTATCTAAAAGTGTGGCAATACTCAACCTATTTAAAAAACACTGGAGGAAATCTTGGTTTTACTTCAATTTTTTATGGTAACTTGGGTCTTTTCGCAAACTTATACATATACGCATATTGTTTATCATTAATCTAAAAACAAAAACCTAGAAATAATCAAATGATGTGGTATAAATTATTCTCCTGCTTCTGTTTGTAAGTAATGTATTTAACTCTGGTCGATGAAATTTTCAACCTGTTTCAATCTTACAAAAATCAAATATCCAGGCAATATGACTTCAAAGAGAACGTAAAATATTTCGCTCACTTTGGTAAACTATTTTCTAAAGTTCAGTGTGTCGCTTTTCTGACGGAGGTTTCATGCACCTAAAAATGTAATCAAATACTATTTGCAAACAATGTTTATTCTGCCATCTGCAGACATGACGATCACCAGTTTTATTTGCTTGGTTTTCCAAAAAGTCAAAACCGCGCTGTCGAATATTTACCTGTATGTAATACTATCTACTTGTCTTGTCCAGTTTCGGTTCGACAGAATGAAAAACCCAAGAATTGTGAAAAAACCCATTTGGCAAAATATTGTGTGGTTTCGCTCAGTTATCAAATTTGTGTTACTTCGGTGTGTAAATATTATAACTATGACGGATGTCTTAAATTATTCTCACTTCACATGTTTACACACGTTCATAGACGTTCCTCGGTTGTTCTCTTCCGATTGATCAGTCAGAGGATTATAAGTTAAAAACCACTCACAAATGATCACGGCTGTCACATACATTTAAATCTCTCAGTGATCAAATAATTGGTGCTCATTTCAGGAAATGATCAATTACACAATGTGAAATTTCCAGTTGAATATCACCAACAGTTAATCGTAGCTGTCGTATTCCTATAGGCTTTTCAGCCGGCCTCTTTTGAAAAAAGCACTCTACTCGGGCTTCGAGCTCATTATAGTTCGTCAATGGTGCATATCCTTGCCACGGCTGGGACCAGAACTCCGGTCACGCTTTCATGAGGCAACCATGTTCACCACTGCGCCATTGACCTCACATTAGGCATAACCGAATTATCATGTGCGAATGATCAACCATTTTCAGCTGTCAGTACTAATCATATGAAATGTCCATTTTCTGTATTACCTCCCGATCTTAGCCTTGTGTCTAATTTTCACTCAAATTTATCAAAGAATACAATTTTTGTTGAAGAAGCACTAAACGAGTTTAACTTAAACACGGTCCATCACATCAAACCTTGGAGCCACTATGTGGACAAATGTTTGGGAAACGAATGTGAGACAAAGACACAAAGGTGTTTTAACACCTCTCTTGTTGACAGTGGGAACGTGTACCCAGTTGAGTTGCTGAAAAACAGACAACAGCAGCAATATACTTATCAGAACCTATCGCTACAACAGGCAATTTCCACAGTTCTTTACGCACAGTAACGAAGCCTACAGGCCTACTACGTTTGACCGTGCAAACTTGACGTGTCCTCAAAGACACACGAAACAGTTACCTGTTGTGGACAAGGCATCTTTACCACTGTCTAAGAAAATGTGTGTTAAAACTCGTTCACCGGTTGATCGTTTATCTACATCAGAGATATGGGATGAATTGTTCTTATCTGGTGCAATCAACTACAACAGGAAATGGGTCAACAAAATAACTACAGAGCACAAAAGATCCTAAGAAGGTCGCCAATCAGGTCGATCAATCACGCCATCTTCTAACACACACGGAACTTACGATCGATGGTTTCAATCACCGGTGTCTACAGACGAGTATATAAAATTGCATGCATTAACGCCTCATTCGTAACTGACCTAACTGTTCTGGCAAACGAGATGTCGAACAACTAACCTATTTTGATTTTGCATCCTAAACGCAATTCATTTTACGCTAATATCGGAGTGACAAATCTTATGTTCAACGGGGATAGTGTGGGTCAAGCGGCTTCACTCGTCTTGGTATTCATTTCTGGTTAAAACATTTGGGTATAGCAGTGTATCATAATTGTCATCAAACCTCCAGTTTCAGACCGATTTCATATATCATTTGATTACTGTCATATTTTCTAGAATTGGTCACTATCCAGGGTAGACCAGATTCGGGGAGTATAATTTCCAACCTATCTGGGATATATTTTTTCGAATTAGGTACTTTTCTTTGATCAACCCTGGTCGAATTGTCATGGTAATTATAGGTGACTTGAATATGGTCAAAACCACCTGTGGACATTGCACCTTAGACCGTTCATTGGAATGCAATGAGCGACAGTTCACTACTCTGCCAACACCAGATGGTGCATTCGGTGCATGTCCCGCCGTAGAATCAATGGGTCGCATCAAAGCATGTTTTGTTTTGCGAAATGGATACCTGCTGCTAAATTCGGAAGTCCATTTAGTAAACACTGAAGGCTAACAGCTAATTACTGACCGGTAGTCGACAAACCATAGCCTACTTGTCACAACTGTAACGCGTAATATGTTGTATGGTGCTTGCTTGGGAGCACCACATGCATGCTTGAACTCAAAGTACATCACCGTAGATGAATATCAGCCGACAGCTGATTATAAATTTCCACAGCTTGATAGCTATTTGTCGACGATAGTTGGTACTTTTCGTAACACTGTGTGCATGTGTTGTTAGTAAAGGGTGCCAGATGTGCACCTCCACCAGCATTCATAAAAACTCCAGTTTTATTTTCAATCACCATGGAGCTGTCATTTTCTCTTAGTAAAATCTTGTCAACTTATCCTGGTAGACGATCGCTAACGTTGGATAAGGGTGTCACCAATGTCGTAGTGTGATTGACTACAAAGTGGAAGTGGGAAAAACATCCACCAAACGAATTAAGTAGGAAAGCATTGAATAAAACTACAATCCTCACTTTACAGACAAATAAACATAATACAAAAAGACGGGTGCGTGTGGCAAAATGCAGTTGATTACATGGATATAGTACTATTTTCATGTGAGTTCCACATTAATCCCAATATGATTTTATCTCTACTAAGTAAGGTCAAACCAATACAGCTATCACATCTCCTGTTGATGGGATTGGCTCTACTCACAAATTGATTCGCAAATTACTTGACCGGAATAAAGTAACCGCTAACGGAAATCTCATGGCATGCCATCAAAAACTCTTATGACTTTGTAGATAGAATTAGATCAATCTCTATCGAGTATGATCAAGTTCTCTGTAGATTGATGTGAAATCACCATTCGCTAAATGGCCCCAAACAACAACCTTAGGATCGAGTAGACAGCTATCACTATGCGATGATTAACTGAGAAATCTCCAGTATTCATTCTTTCCACAAGTATTTATGCAAAAGAATTAGCGAAGGAAGAAGTTAGTCATTCTGAAAACCTGTCAGACTTTTGGCGACTCAAGGTAGATGATGGGTTCCAACATCCGATGCACGAACCAGCTACAGTTTGGTAGTGGACAGTTGACATTTCCCGATTATCTGGTTCACGAGGTTTGGCGTAGTCTCAATTCCACCAACTGTCGCAATATTACAGAGGTGCATAACATTGTTAGCTATAAGGCTACTTACCACGTGGAGATTTATGTTAATATTACAAGTTCAATAGTCCATGAGGTCGTGCATCTGAGCACAAGTACAGATGACCAAAACATGAACACAAAAGAGGAAATAATCACAATTCATCAAAAAACGACTGTGAGTGATACTCAGCCCAAAACCGAAAGTACTAAGAGCAGATGAAAGCAATGATACTGTTCAATTCAAATGAGAACCATCAAGAGCTATTTGCGGAGTTTTGAATGAATTAGACTCCAAGACTAATCCTCGGAAGACAGCGACGTTGCGTAACATTTTGTTGCACCTTGAAACTATTTTACTTCTCAAGAGATCCCATAATTATACATACGGAGCAGGAGGTAAGAGCTGTTCACACGTTTATATTGGGCAGGTGGCACAACAGCCTATATTTTGAATAATTGAGCACAATAGGAATATTGGAAAGGAGACCAAAATCACTTGGAGTACCAGATCATGACTAGGGGCTCTTCAGTCGTTAGGATCAGCGCAGAAAATTCATCTGGAGATTGTTGTAGTGACCGCGCAATTGTCTAGAAATGCATGGGAGTGTTTATTTACTGGAAATATCGAAACTTGCAAAAGACGGACGCGATGTTAATGGAAACCCTTCAGCACAGGGTAGCAGACTTCGAATCGAATAAATTGGTTCAGGCTGACGGTTGATTGAGATAACATTTTCATTAGTTTCATGGTATGATTACTTTATCCACACTTCTCATCATCAAATAACCCCCCAGTCTTGCCATTTAAATTGCCGCGATAATTACATTTCCCGCTCTCCTGAAATGTATCCGGTTAACGACGATTAACTGTTCAAACGGAATACCGAATGTTGTCCGTGCAGAATGAACCCATGTCAAACGACCTAGTGATTCATTTGGTTGCATATGTTTAGGTTTTCTTTGATATTATGGAATTTGCAATTGATTCATATAATCAGAAAGAATTTTTGTGTCAGGAACAAAGCGTGAACACTAAGCCAAATTATCAGCAGCTTAAAGATGGCTACAAAGTTACTTTTATCATTGAGAAGGATTATGGGGATTTTGAGCGCAGTGCAGTAAAGCCCGTGATAGTCACAATTATTCCCGAGTTTCCGTGAGCATTAGGTTATCACGTGGATGAGCAACACATATCTCGGTTTCACGAATGCTTCTGATTGTTATTCGGATCACCGGTGTACACGTAGCAAATAGAGACGACGCTGCAGGTGTTTCTGTGACTGACCGATTTTCTGCAATGGATCACTCAATCGATCACCAATGTTCATTAAAGTGGCACCACTTTACTGAGACTATGGTCTCGGAGGTTAATATAATATACACCTTCGAGTTCAATAAATGAAGACCGGTACTGATCACAGACAGTAGTCGAAAGCGATATCCTGTAAAATATCCGCAGTCGGGTGCAATTTTTGTTAGAATAAGCTAACAAAGAGCAACAAGAATGATGAAATCGAACTAAGTACCAAAAAGTGACCGGGGATTTGGCAATCACTGGTTGTTCGTTACATCCAAACTATGTGATTGAATTGGAACATCCACATCAAGCCAGGCAGTAGCTTGCAACTTTACATAAGCCATATTTCACAGATTCGACCGAAATTACGAGCGCTACTAAGGCTGTTGATAATGGTATGACTGCGTTTCGGTGAGCCTGTCGGTGCACAAGACAGCAAAGTTACAGTTAAATATGAGTCGGCTGGTCCTGTCTGGATGTTGGCCTGGACTCTTCTGTAAAAAGTGTCTCTTCCTACCAGGGCATCACGTTCATTTGGTTTTGACATAACTACTTCAGACCATTCGAGAAAAGTCCCACGAATGCAGCGCTCTATAGCATTTTGTACAATTTCGATAAGCAACCATTTTTATATTTGGTCAACTACCATTGTGTTCCGATTCCGGACGTTCCATATGAAGATGGGCAACAATCAACCATGTGAAACCCGTCAGTTATTGGAACTTCATCGTGCGCTGATAGGAACACAGTTAGTAATGTGACTCATACAGAGCATGCGCGACCTATCGGCAAACTCACTCGCGTTACAGTGCCGTAGATCGCCCTTCTCCAATTACGCAAAGACGAAAGGTCTGCCCCGCACAGCGTTGTTTAACTAGTTCAACGCCGGATACACTTGAGTAAAGCATTGAACCATTACCGTATACCGTTTGACAGCATTGTGCTGTTGAAACGAGAGGTCAATTTTATCCGCTATTCAGCTCAGACAGCTTTAAAAGTTCATTTTGGTGACTGTGCGATTTGCCACTCACATGCTTCCTACTATTGGATCCACACTGTCACTGATACCAATGAAGATATCTGCGTTTCTCACGTTCATTCCTACGTGAGCTCACTGCTGTCGTCGTCGTATATACATCTGCACGATTGTTCGATCACCAGAACATGCACTGTCATCTGGTGCTATCGCATTCTAGTCTCGGCGGCACACTTAGATAAGGCATACAACCTATCCGTTGTCGGATCACATCGTAAAGCATCAACCGAGATTGGCAAATAGCGGACTGACGAAAACTCACATATCCGGAATGATTTCTTAATCCAATAGCACTGACCATCCCCTCAATTCCTTCGATTGGTTTCCACGAGTCTATCAAGTTTTTGGAGCGTTATTCCAGATAAGTTAACGGCTGAAAAATAACCAATGTTGGAACGCTGTCTGTCCGTCGAATGACCTCTCCTCCACTGTTCATTCAGCAGAAACACCGGATAATATTCAGTTTACCACAGTCAGACTTTGGTTGTTCAATGTACGTCATTTTGGCCGTAAACCATTCCTAGCACGCCCCCTGTATTTCTATCATTTTAAGGCTACTAGGTACACAGTGCATGTTTGTTGATTTTTCCTAACTCCGTCCAAACATTGAATCCACCAGCTTGTCAGTTTAACGCGTTGTTTGTGATGCACTTGTTCTGCGGTTGTGTAACTGAAAACCGTATTGTTTGTTATATCGCCCTTTGTGAATGGGTATATTTACTCACCATGAAACATTATCCCTGAAAACAGCCGCCAACCACATCAAGAGCCGCAAGTGAATCAAATCTCACGTGTGCATCCTAGTGGTCCACTCAATTAATTTGGATTCAGCTTGAGGCGCCAGCTAGAATAGAATCTATTGTGCGATTAATCAAAACTCCAGATTTTTTTCATACTTGAGATACTCATTCTTACTGGGTCAATGTCCGTTACTGTAAGCTGTATTCAGTTTGTGGCCTTTTACTACATAAGGAACTCTTTACCAAACAACAGTTCCAGCAGGGAACATTCTCCACAAGCGATACAGAACCATCAATACATCATTTGGCAATGAGAAATCATTCGTCTATCTGCAATAGTGGTCCCCGGTGCCAACTACAGCTTACAATGGACACATCATACCAAACCGCAATTGCAACTTCTCTTTGTTGGCAGTGATCGTGCTCATTTTCAGTTGACTAACCTCGTGATGTAAAGCTTTTACTCCCGATCGATGAATTTTTGTATGAACGTTAAAATGCGTCACGAATTCTCTAAACAAATCCAATAGCCAAGCAGGGATGCAGCCTTTTCAACGAAAGATTGAACGAACTATAAATAAAAGTGGATAATGGAAATGAAGCGAAATGGTCGAAGAAAACGAGAATAAATTTAGTGGTGCTGAAACGTTAAGGATTATTCGTTGTGCTCAGTGATCCAGATCTATTCGTTGGACTATGAGAAGTTCAACGTGAGTTACCAATGTAAACCGGACGACGCTTAATCAAGTTCTGTTCAGGAGTGAAAGAGGAAGACAGTATGTGTCGTCTTGACATTTTAATGACGTCTGAAGTATGTGTATGAGAAAAGAACCATGCTTTGGTTCCTCGTTTCTGCAATGACATTCTGTTTCAAATCGTCTGTGTTATCCTGATTGCAAATATTCAGTGTTATTTAAGAATGATTCGGAAAATTCTTCACTCATTTAGCTAAGTATCTCGCGAAGAATAACAGGTGATTCTCGTTACAACCGACACCGAGTGTTTGTATACATTTCAGTCGTTTCCAAAGTAGGATCATTGGCATAGTGTTCACCTCAATTGTCTGATGAAGTGACCAACGGTTCAAATTCCCAACAGGACCAGGGCGAGTTTAGACAAGAGCGAAACTCGTTGCTGATGCTTCTATTCGAAGGGAGTTAGGTAAAACATCTATAGAAATGCGAAAACTACAGTCCATTTCGTGTGAGGCCCAACAAATATGCATCATGGCCACAGCCGAAGCGACTGAAATTCGATAAAAATCCTACCCTTGTACGCACAAAAGCGCCTTCTTCAGACGTTGAAGTTGCGATGGCCAACCACCAACATCACGACATATCAAAGCGTCCTGGTCCCAGTTTCGTCATAGTTGTGACCTATTCGTATCAAAACGTTGTCCTGTGTTTGCCTATCACGTGTCTGACCTCACTGGAACTTGCTACTTGTTTCTGTTCGTTTTGCTCTGACAACTCTGCTTCTTGTAAGTTTTATGTAATTAGCCTGATGATGAATAGCCGGAAGCGAACTTGTTCGCTACACCATTTTCTTGTATACAGTTGTTCATCAGCGTACATATTCGTTACAAGAGTATTGCACAGTTTTTCAAGACTCCAGGTGGCGAATACTCACCTAGTGGGGTTAATGTGTTGGGGCACGCTAATATGATTAGATGTTCGGCATGCCAGGTGCAGCGATGTCAACAGTAACTTTGTACTAAACAGATCACAGCCCACTTTGTAGTTACAGATCTTCTACTGAAGTATTTCCAGATCCAGCTGATCAGCAGTGTAACACAACGAAGTGGTAATGCTATCGTGAATCTATTTTGATCTTAGGTAAATAAGCATAATACTGTATCACGAAATAATGCGCAACACCTTATGTTCAGTTACCCTCGCTCAGTTTGACTAAAGATACTAGAATAATGCTGCACTTTCTTTAGCATCCACAATCTTAGTAATAAAATTCGACAAAAAGAACCCGATAATTTACCGGTTGTACACAATTTCAAGAAGCTGTAAAGGTGGGGTATATTAGCCGTGTAGCAAAACGGTTTGTTTGCATTGCACAGCTATCCATGTAGTCGCCCTAGCTGTAATCAAACAAACTGAAGATCTATTTAGCACATATGCTGTCACGCACATCTGATGCTCGATAGGCACGCAGGTCAGTGTCGTAGCGACAAGAACGTTCACTTGTATACCTGGTTGGTTAGGAATACAAGATGATTCCATTCAACCAACCGAACTGTTTGACAGATGTACATTTTTGACGGTAGCTAAAAGGTACGTGTAGTAAGTCAGAAAAAAGAGGTCTACATCAAACCGACTGTGAGTACTCTGCTGATGTTGTCAAATAGACACAACACTGAAGACACCAGAGAAATAGACGAACTTTGGAACCTTCCGGTTTTATCAATTTTTTTGTATTAAGAAAGGACGTGCCTACATTGTGAAGGTGATCCAAAGACTTTGAGGTTGATGCATCATCTGGAAATTAACCATGTATATTTGTTAGCACAGACTCCATGACTTACAATAAGTTGTTACTGTAGTTAGTGCAACTTCTAAAACTCTGCATATTGGAAGTTGTTTTCTCACTGGTTCTATCACTGTTTCAAACTTGAATTAGTCTCCATATTGGAAGGAAAATGGTTGTCTCTATAGTGACAACTCACAGTTGAGAACACCTGAAAGCCATGGGAATAAGATCTGAAGTGAAGAGTGCCTAGAATCCGCAATTATGTATGGTCACATATGATTACCAGGTGGTGCGTAACTGCTCGAACGGGTCAGCTTACCTGTGACGGTTACTTTTGTAACATATAATCGATAAGCATAGCGTCGTCAACGTTATAGGACATGGAACGCCTGAACTTACTGGCGGTAGTCAAAAATTTCAACTTGTTGAGCTGGGGATTGTGACTGTTTTTCCGTAGCTTCCGCTAGAGGATAATGGAGTGATCATTAGTTATCCTGGGTAAACAACTGCCGTTCAGCATAGTTTTGCTCTATATCCGACGTGACAATGCTAGGTACTCAACATGATCGCACTTTGGACAACAGTATATACCTATGAATCCTTCAGTCCACTATCACTAAACAAATGTGAGGATAGTCTACCCTCTCACGCATACCAACTAGTCGCCCTTCTTTTGCCAGCCCTTTTACATTATCGATAGTTTCAATGTGGGCTTTCTTTAGAGGCTTCCGTTTATGTTGTCCCACTCAACGGACCTCCTTTGCTGGTGAATCTTAATTGACCAATATTTTATTTTGGAGTATGGAGGGCAATCTTCCACTTTTTTATCGAACGTACATTGATGCAAATCCTGAGTGGTAATCTTACTTAAGGTATCAAGTTCACTGTGAGCTCGATATTTCTATGAAACATTATCTTCATGTATGAAGGCGTGAATACTAAGGCAAGACATAAACTTAGTACCGAAGAATGCGACAAACCACAAAAGATACACAGAGCCATAGCAGTAATTGAGTGGATTTTACTGTTGCCTGATATATAGTAAAGCTGATAGCTTTTGAACAGGCTTCACATAAATTGCCAAGGTCAACGAAGCGTATCCGCATGAAGATCGAATCGATCGCTGTCATATTAAGTACAATATCCTATACCGTGTTAGTGTGACATGTTCATGCAAACCATCGAACAGATTCTGTTCCTACTTTTATCTATCTTCAACAATCCCGATGATCAACAATACTACCCAGCAATCTACCCCTGACTGATACTTCTACGCAAATGTCATACTGTCTCCAAAACTTTTTAGTTCAAATATGAAGGAAATGACAGAAATGAAGTGTTGTTTAACAAAATCGTTTCTTCTGGACTGAGATAATCGGCGTTTTATACATATGCCACATCTCCCACGTGAACAGTCGCGTTGCACGGATAGGTTAAGCGGTAGCTCGTAACTCTTACCTTCGATTCAACGTAAAAACAACAACTTTTGTACCATCCAAGTTATTACCAGCATCACTGGGATCACCAGTCACAGACTGCAAAACCGTTGTGAATTTAGTCTCAGGAAAGTAGGCAAGCCAACACGAACAAATCACTCCACGATAAACTACAATTTGTTCACCACACCTCATCGCCCAAACATACACGCGTTTTGGTTTTTCCGGTCTATATTTGTGTTCCTGAGGCCTAGTAATCATCCATTTATACATACCCATTAAGGAGTACGCGAGCCGAATCGGGTATCTTTTGAAGGATTAGGGGAGCACAGTATATTCAATATCACACAGAACTGCCAGACTACTGGAGCGTTTCTGGTAGAAAACTCCAGAAACGAGAGCATGCGACCGATGCACACATCGATTCTTGGGTACACTTTTTCCAACCTGGTCGGAAACACACCTTTTGTGAGGACAAACCTCGGAGAATGCCAACACCCCTAGTTATTGGTGCGAGTCGACATATACTGCGCTCCCAGTGCATCAGGACATGATTGCAAAGACTCCTGCAACATTTTTGCACGTCTATCAGTTCATGCAGCACAGACACACGCTTGCTAATCCATTCCCTCGCTAGATAAATCATTTAGTCGGAGGGCCGTACATCCTGGTAAGAACAATGAAATGAGCCGTCAAACCGGCCAGGTTGTTCTGTTTGGAGTGCTTATGAAGTTCAGGGACCGTGACAGTCGTCATGTGTAACTGCTTTGGTTTGTGAATCAACGGTTGCGTTAATCCAAATGGGCCGATCTATGTGAGCAAGCCGGTGCATGTGTAATTTGTCTCTATGTGACCACGCATTTAGCTCCAGTAAACTAGCTGGCATTTTGGTGACACACCGTTTGCCGCGAAGCGCACGACCAAGTTCCAAAGTACAGGTCATTAAATAAGTTTTGTCCTCCCTAACACAGAGAATGTCGAGGGTACGATTAGCTTGATAATGTCTATACCGATGTCCGCAGTGTATCATTGCATTATTAATCGTCCACGGCTCAGCGGTTAACGTTCCGGAGAAATGGAGAGTTTGAAATCATGTTCCGTTGTTTTGCAGTCGATTAGTTTAACCCATTCAGAAGTTTCATCATTGTGTTTACATACAAGGCTGTGTATTAAGCTCTTTATCTTCACTTGTGATTCAGTTTGGATGAAGAACAGGCGACTAGACTCTTTCAAGCCAAGCTGACTAATAGATCGACCATAACATTATACATGTATAGATAACTAAAGTGGTTGAGAAAGCGGAAAGTGTACAAAACAAGAATAAACCTGAAAGGCCACGTGTATTTACTGGTGAATAGTGTAACATACAAGTCGGTCGTTTACAGTCTGATTGTTTGTCCGTTATACTTGCGGAACAACTCTTGGGCAACGTGGAGACACCGGGGGACAACATTCTTTTGAATTAGGCGTTTTAACAACAGTCCTGTAAAAGATAACAACATAGCTAAGCGTTAGCCAAAGGCCCAGTAAGCCATGGACAAGAATTATACATACGAAAACTAAAACGGAGCCAAAAACACTGCAGCACGCCGTGTTACGACATTCAAATTCAGTACATGCGTGCTTTATGGTTTCGACAGCACATTACAATAGTTCTAGTGAACAGTAGTAGGAAACTCTCGTTTAGAGCATGAAACAATAAACTTCACAGTTGGCAAAACCTTGTAAAGAAACAGGTTCCGTCTCCAAATTAAACGATGCGCTGAGAAGAGCTATTGCTTGTAAAGGAGAATAAACGAGAAGCGTTTTGCTTGTATGCTTTTAAAAATTGTGATATTTTATCTGCACCGGCTACAGATGGCGCCATATTCCATTTAGTCCCCTGTCAGTCGTCGTCTTTGCAAGTTCACGCGTAGTGAGGTAGATGAGAAACATGGTATCTGCAGATGTATTAGAGGTATGAGTGATATGTTGTTCGGTAAAAATAACAGGTAAACGGTTTCTTGTAACGTAACTGGATTTCATATTAAAACAGTCTTAAAATCAGTGCCATTACATCAGTCAGTACCGTCAGTCGGACAGTTAGGCTTTCTTGACAAGGCTGGTTCCAGTAGCATGGTGAGTCACTACAGTAAACCGGAACAGTTAACAATTATCTGGATGCTGTCTAGAATAAACCGTGGCTCGATAGAGGACCCACACTAGAATGTCGCCATCAGCCCCCAGTCTCGATTCAGCTGATTTTGTCTCTGGAGTCATCTCAGGTACACAAGAGGCTAGAACGTTTGAAGTAGACAAATGCGCGACACGGTTATTGATTGTTATCGACATTCTAAACCAAGTACTCTTGTCCTGCGTATGTAGAATACAGAACTCTGGGCAACACTTTACGCACCTTTAAAAATATTAGTTTGAATCTGTTATTTGGTCTAACTTGTTTGCCCAACTAAATGGGAATGAACGGTGAACAAATATAGTTGTTATGTTCACCGCTCCGACAGAACGATGGTCGAATGATGAAAAAAGGTCATTTCAATAACAACATGATGGACGTGCAGAACAGTAGGTCTGGCGTACGCGTGAATGATTAGTTCCGTCGATCGGTAAGACGATCGATTCGGATTATCTTTGATTAATCGATAGACTTGCATACAACCCGTGTGGAAAAATTGATCATGCATCATTAGCTGACGTATTACCGTAGTCATTGAATTAGAAGCGGTTTCGACAGGAATAATAAGTTGCGGTCTAGAGTTGAAAAGGTAATTGTTGTTCTCATGTACAAACAACCGAGCAACCTGAACGTTACTCAGCTAGCGTATTTGGCTTGAATGTAGTGATTCCATCTTGCCTTTTGTGAGGCCATTGGCTTAGTAATTAACACAGTCGCATCACAGGAGGCTCGCTGAGCTGGTAACCTTCTTCTCTGATCAACAGAATTATGTCGTTCGCCCAAGGAAGTAGACAAATGTTATGTTAATGTATTGCTTAACAACCTACATCTCGTGAAATTTGTCTTTGACAATATGGATTTCAGAGCCAGAAAGCTATCAAATTAGATTGGAAAAGCTGGCCGCGTGTACCATGGCGAAAGAAATTGGCACAACTTCAACTGATCCTGATATGAATTTGGGTCAATCTTGACTCCAACTTAAGGAACAAAGATACGAGAAAATAAATAACAACCACTAATAAAAGATGGTTCATCGGATAAACTTAGTGACATTCACAGTAAGACAAGAATATTATAATAAACTTGGCCTCCCCAAAATTTTCTATTACCTTGTCATTTGATAGAGACCGGCTGACCACTGTCGCATGAAACAGATGGAAATCTACGCGCAACAAAGGGCGTCACATATACAAGATAAGTGTCGGCTACTACAACTTTCATGGAAGACAGCAACACTTCGAATTCACTAGTGCGAGAGTTGTCTTTGTATGTCTTAGATGGCTATGAAGTGAGTGCAACTAATGAAGCAATTTAATGGAGGCGACAAATAAACTATCAGGCTTATCCAACTCTATCCTAACTTGTAACGTCGTTGCATGGTTTCAAGGTGTAGGTACCTTGAAGTTGTGCTCTTCACTTGGGACGTAGGATCTTTTCTGCAACAAGTTAACCACTCACGTACGTCTGTCCATGATAACCCCTTATCTCGTTCAACAAATCTAGTCGGCCGTTCATGCTAATATTACGCAACACCAACCAGACTTTTGTCGTTGCCATTTGGGTCTTGTTACTCAGATGGTTTGTCCATCCGCAGTTGCACCAGGTCTCACTGATTTTCTCTACAATGAGATCCTCTGGCATACTAATTGGAGAGCTGTCACTAAGATCGTTTAGCCATCATAGTTGATCAAAAATGTCATTTCATACGGGTACGGCTTGACTCGTTCTTTATTTAGTGGGCATCAACGGAACGCGTATGCACTTGCGAGTTTTCAGCCTGAATGCTCGGCAACCGGGTGTGCCTAGCCATTACAAACTCACATATGAATCGAACGTTCATACTCGCGCCATTTGAATTCTCAGTGCTGCAGAGCTGTAATTTTGGCATGTCAGCGATGTCGGTTGCCAGGTCCACTAAGTTAAACAGTTGCTTCCTCACGTGATGTAGTAGTCTATACAGCTTAAGTGTGAGAACTTGGGAATAGTAGACGACGAGAACGAGTTGTAATCAAGTTCTGACAGTCCATTTTCAGTCCGCGAGGGATAAGTTGCCAATGAATGTATTCAAGATATATCTAAGCTTCAATTGGGACAAATGTTCGGAGTATACGTAGTGCCTACGATGTTTGGGAGCTATTTGTTGGCGACACCATTTTACCAGCTTAAAATCTAGTCAGAAATGTGTAGTTCCTAGGAGCACTAAAGTTAATCACAGAAGAAACTATACATTTTCGTTGATTCGCTCTATGCTCGTAGGCTTTGTGGATAGAACTACGTCACTAAATTTCTCCGCTGGGCCAAGTTTGGATCAGATATCTACAAGGATAGCATGGGCCGAGGAGGATTTTGTCATTTTGCAATTTAAAAATAAATGCATACATCACTAGACAACCACAAATCACTGCAACTTCATGAGGAGCAGTTGGGGCGTTCGAAATGTCGCTACCCTTTGCTTGGTGATACCTTATTCTGACCGGTTTACGGTAAAAGACATACCACAAAACAACGAACAACTTCTTTGAGGTTCTTCACTGATAGATTCCCTGCCTGAAACAGGAGACACTTTATGAAATACGCTCCGTAAGAGCCCACGTGAGGTAATAAAAACGATATATATATATATCAAGGCACACTCGTTCCACAAGATAGTATTCTATTAGAATTCTATCAGCCGACGTTTAATACTGCGTAACTAGACATAAAGAGAAATTCGTTTTCCAACTGTTCAGTCCGAGTAGATGGCTAGAGTTGAGACAATAAAAAAGAAACTAAATCGTTACTGACTTCTAAACAATGAATGAATTTGTGACTGACATCGTAGACAGCGAAATTCGAATACATAACTGTCGATGCTTGTCTAAGCAGTGGCATATTTGTGTTCGGAAGAACATCCTAGAAGTTACAGCTTTAAACATTTGGGTTTGTTGCAAAGTAGCTATGCATACACCGATCAATAGGCGAATTTCTTTATGATGTTGATCGATTAGCTGTATGAAAAATAGTGCAAGTGACTGGAAATTCCACATTTTTTGCCAACCCGATAAACTGCTTCTGGCATGAGGTTAAATTCCTAAACAAACAACGGTGAAATTTGTCCTGAATACAATAATTTGCGTACTACTACCAGTAAGTAACACGCGACCTTCGTTAACACGAATTAACTACCACTTGCTAATCATCACATCTGTCATAATCCCACAGAATTTTCAGCCGACTCTCTTTAAAAGAAGCAGTGCACTCGACTCTCATCCTTGTTAGAGTTCGTCGTTGCCACTGTCAGGATTTGCACTTCTGGTACGTTTTAATGAGGGACAACCGTGTTGACGCTTGCGTCAGTGTCCTCATAAGTAAACTGGCTGAATACTGATGTCCTGGAAGCCAGTGTCCCTGAGGATCAATGCAGATTCCGGGAGGGTCTCATTACGATCTATCTGTTGTTTGCTGCTCGACAGCTTTAGGAGAATTGCCGGGAACGGAACCGGCCCCTGTATGTCCTCTTCGTAGACTTCACCGGGTCGTTCGGTTCAGTGAGCCGCGGGGCGCTGTGGACGGTGCTTGGTAAGTTCGGATGTCCAGGCAAGTTAGTCAATTTGATTAGATTGTTGAATTTGGGTATGAAAGCGAAGGTGCAATCGTGTGGATCGGCCTGTGACAATTTTGACATTGTCACTGACGTGAAACAGGGTTGTGTCCTAGCCTCATCCCTATTTAGTTTTATATGACTGTCATGCTAACAGTTGTTTTCCAGGACTCTGGGAAAAACGACGTCAAGGTAGATTAGTAGGGCACCAGCCGACGTATAGTGCATCGTCGGGGAAGAGACGACGAGTACGTTAGGCTCAGGTAGGTCATATCAGCATATTCATTCTATTTTTTTTAATGATTGCATCGACCAAGATCATAGCTTTTTGGCAGCTAATCCGCTCCTCTTTTCAGAAACTTGGATGTTTGTGGTCTTTTACCTATTGTTTTCCTAAGTTTCGTTGGTGTATTGAATGATGAATCGCCTGCCTGACCCTTTTGTGGTCCAACTTTGAATTTTGTTTCTTATCCTTATCCTGTCTAGAATGCACTGACATACGTTACTATACTAAAATGCTTCTTGTATTACATCACACATATCTTTCTTTTTAGTATAGATCTTGTATTTGCAGTCTCTGTTTATTTTCCGAGAGATAAGGGTTTCCTTTCCGTGCTAGCCATTCAATTGGCTAACTAGCATTGGCCGTCTGGACACAAAGGCCTCACTCATACACCTACTTGTCTTATTCCTTCAGGTTTATACTGGATGCGCGGTGTGCGAGTGGAACCGCAAGTGATGCAGCGTAAGTCACTTGGGTTGGTGGTTTGAAGCTCAGGCATCCTCTGGCTTTGGTCACTGTGACAAGCTAATCCGTTTCGGATGCTGCCAACCGTGTACCCACAGCACGACGTAAGCATCATTCGCAAACTCTCAGTCACAAAGACCTGTGCGACTAATAACCTGCAATCTGTAACTAAAATGCTCCTTTTGAAAAGGGATGACAGAAAGTTTTATGAGAATGCGACAACTGCTGTCTACTGGGTATGATGTTCAATTTATATTCATGTACATTCCTGCTATTATCTATCGATACCAAAGTTTAACGTATCCACATATAAGTTGTGCAGAAACATTTATATGGATGCCTTTTTGCATCATTTAGTACATTCGGTCAGATATACTTCATTTTATATGTGAAATCTTTACCATTTAACTTCTCAAAGGTTTCAGGTGGGGGAGTTCGATGTGTGAACAAACGTGACTGTCTGTGGCTAGCTGTATGTAAGCAAAGGTAGGTTCACTTACCTGAAACAGTGTGAGGGCCCGCTTCCCTTACTGGAATCTTGTAAACTATCGGGTGAATATACACTAAAAAGAACAGCGATAACAAAATTCTTCCGCTGTTTCTGCAACGTGTATTACTGGTGTTGATGCACAAAGTTTCGTCAGTCACCGCGTAATTTCTGAGTTGTGTCAAAAAACTCTTCCGTGTTCAGTTTTGAACTAATCTAAATCCCCGAATTTCTACTGCTGACTCAAACCATGCTCAGCTGACTCAATGAAGACGGTAACTTCAACCTAACTGAGAAGTCCTGATCACGGGGTTATTGACTGGATAGAACAGTGATTCTATTCATCCTCCTTTCGAAATGATCGGGCGAGCTGAACACGATTCATACAAGGTTATGGTTGGGTGTTTGGATTTGGTTATTCGATCATGTCTAATATGAGGTTACTGTCATTGTGATTAACACGTTAGTCTCACAATACGAGGATCAAACAGCTAACTCCGGACACACACTACTGTTGAGCTCTAACAAGAGCAAAGCTCATGTCTAGTGCTTCGTTTCGAACTGGGCTAAGCCAAAGGCTTATCTGAATGCGAAGGCTGCAATCAAGTGCGAGTGGTGTTCAGTTTTGAGATATTAAAATAGTTTGGCTGTTTTTGCAACGTATGATAACGGCGTTGTCGCACAAATTTTTGTCATTTATTGCGCACTTGTTGAGTTGTGTCGAGGAACGTTTCCTTGGCGCCACATACGTTTTCACTTGCGTATGATATTTAAGAATTTCATATTTAATTTTTTTAACTTGCGTTGATCACTTCACAAGCCAGTGTGATTTTTACCTCCTCTATTGACTGAGTTGCTCACATTTTCCATCTCATCCGTAAACACCATAACAGGATCATACGGCCAACCGATGTTTTGTCAAAAGCTTTCTCATTAACTAGTTGAACACAGCATAGCAAATCTGGTTGGGATCGCTTGCACTGTAATGTTCTATCCTCAGGGCAACTGAGATCTACGTGACCAGCTAACAGTGCATTAGCCTATTAAACTGGAGGTATCATAGCAACCAGGAGCGCTTCCAGGTTGTGTGTACAATGTTAAGGCAACCAGGAGTGTCCATGATGTGTGTCCAATGTAGAAGCTTAATAATCTTACTTTTTCGGTACGAATGGATATCAAGAAACGTGTACTGTTGTCAATCATTTTTACTGGATGCTCTGAGTGGTACAATTTTAAAATGACCATTTGGTTTCTACCAGTTTATCTTGACCTCCTCCAGTCCAGAAATTTTATCAACCCATCACGTGAGCGTTCTTTTCAAGCTGAATAATTTAAAGGCAAAAACAACGCCTGGATTCATAATTACTGCTGACTTAAACCAGGAAAGATGACAGTACTGAATCACTCGGGACACAAGGAGAATGAAACCGATGTGAAGTGCCCAAAGAGGAGAAGATCCTAGAACGAGGTCTCAACATATTGAAATCAATAGCGAAACCTCCAGATGCACTGAAGCAACCGATGAATCAAAGGCGCTGAACAGAGAGCGCGGTAAGAGAAAATTTTCGATTGACTGAAGATATCAGTTTCATGGATCAGCGAGAAAAATTGTACACTATTTTTCACTTAAAGTAGGAATGACAAGCCCGCATCGTTTATCGGTATATCGTTAGCAAACTGTTCGCTGGACGGCGATAAAGATGACCGTTTAAATGTTTTGAGTAGATCAAGCACTGGACTTAACGGAAGTGGAATGGAAGGGCGTTTTTATTACAATTCAATTGACCTGCGATGTTGCGCTTATATGTGTGCGTAACGATTTACTGTTGAGTATTCGGGGATTTGGCTGATTTCAAGTTGAGCGTCACCCATAATTCATTGCAGTTGTTGTATTCCCATAAGCTTTCCAGTTTGCCCTTTCCAAAAAGAAGCATTAGACTCGAGTTTTTTTCTCATTAGAGCTCGTCGGTGGTGTATATCCTTAGCACAGCCGGAACTAGAATTCCGACCGCGCTTTCATGGACTTCTCATGAAACAAACAAATGTGCAACACAGGTTGTGTGTTTCGTTAGTCATATTTAACCATCTAAGTTCGCTGGACGAAGGTGCACAGTAACAGACTGATTACTCATAACATGTCATTGCTGTAGCCAATAACGGTTTACTAACCAAGTCGCCGTTCGCGTGCTGACTGATTTTCTTTATTGAAGAGTGACTTCACTGCTCGATGTGATGCCAAAGAAAACATTCGTTCCCTACGTCAACGTGTGTGGCCAAATACATGGATGTTTCTTGGTCGAAGCTGGATTAAAACCTACTGATATGAAGCTTACAGATGAGAAGGAGTACACTTGGGATCGCTGCCGTTCGTATTCAAAGAAAGTCTGCAGCAAACCTTTCGAAGTATATGGGTACCCCGAATGTCATCCAATATTTGCTGGACATGTAGCTTTCACAAATCATCCCGGCCCCACTGGTTAGCAAAGGATTTCTTTCTGCTGGTTTGTCAAAACATCAAACAGTCAACTGACTGACATTCAGATATTTTATAGAACTGTCCACATTAGATAAAAAGATTATCGTTGATCCGTCCCGTGTTCTCAATGAGAGTTTACCAATAACTTTTACACATGTGCTTTGTTCCGACTACCAGTGGTGAGCGCTGAATTTAGTACGCTACAAAACTTTGTCATTCGACATTTATTTGGCCATGAAAGATTCCTAGCTTTGAGTTGTTTGCTACCATAGTTGTGTACATCTCTCGCGTAGTTTTGTATTCCACCTACTAAGGTTCTCGTTAAGTTTCATTTCAACCTGCCGACGACCTACTATTATTAAGCCACTCAAAATCAGATCGCGACTCACAGAAGTTTTTATGTACTAGTCTCTGACTGTCTTCATCTCCTGAGGTACTTGTTATTCCTGAAAAATGTAAGTACGTAACTATTCCAGATTTCATCAACTTGATTTTACTGAGGCCCCTTATAACACTGTTAATCACTTCGCCAATATTTGTGAAATTCGTGGGAAGCTTTCTTACTTCTGTGTGGAAGTGATCAGGACAAATTCTTTCCGCAGCTATCAACGTCAGACGTCTGGCAATTTCATAGTAGCTGATTCAAACATCTCTAAATCGATTACTGATTGGTCATTAGGCTTGTGTATGTTTTTATCTTTCCGCATTAGTTGCACTGCCTATCTACTGCTGCTGTATGTCTTCCTACAGACACTTGGGAGCTTTGTTCACATTCTTGGAATATTTGTTATATCGTTGGCGGTAATAGGATGTTCATCTCTGTGTAGGTTCATCATCATTCACAACAGTTTCTTTCGCATTCCCATAAACCTTATGAAATCTCTTTCAAAAGGAAAAGTTGACCTGAATTTCAACTCTTGTTAGAGCCCTCTGTAGTGCATATCTTTGTCACGTAAGGGAATTGGACATCGACCCACTTTTTCGTGAGACAACTGTATTGTCCGTTACACCACTGACTTCAAATTGGGCGTGATTGAGTTATCGCATACGAACGTTCAGCCACATTTGCGTGTGAGCAGAGTTAGTCGAAAACTCGCCAAAAGAAGAAAACAGAAACCGATCATCTGAGGTGTTCAGCTTATATCAAACAAAATTTCCTGTTACTCATTAGCAATCACCTGTATATTATAAAATGTTATCAGGACATCTGGATGCTTGCAAAAGGTTTGCGAACGAAGTTCGCTCTGGTTAGTCTCACCTCGGTATTCTGTATCACAACGTAGCCTATCGTGCCCACCTACAACATACCTGTTTTCCAACTCGGTTAATTGACTTAGATCAATGTGCAATACTTTAATTTTTCTGCACCTCTTTCTTGTTTAACCCGACAACCCTGAATTCTAAATCAAACATGATTGATTTTTCATCTTCCATGTCCTTACAGATTTATTATGTAGTTCTTTCCGAAAAGTCCCTTGGAATGAGGAAGCTGCAAGCAGATGTTCAACTCATATAAATCAAATTCCACCTTACTTGTCGGTTACCAAAACAACGCAATGAAATTTGATGGTTTCTATGACTTTAACTTGAAAACACGCCTTAGTTTTGGGACCATCAATTTACAGTACCGGGACATTTATGGTACCCTATCTCAAGGTGATCGGGGAGACAAAGCGTTATTCACAAACAAGGGATAATTTGGTCGAGTCTAATGTGAAGTCACTGATGCAGTGATCAACATGAATGTCTCATGGAAACGTGGACAGCAATCCAATTCCCAATTGCTGCAAGAATACATACCACTGACAAGCGCTAACAAAAACGAAACTCGGTTCCGGTGCATTTTTTCGAACAAACGGTCAGGAAAGCCTACCAGAATCGGTTATGAACGGTGTTCAAGTTTCACCAATATATTACCGATGAGTAACAAGGGATTTCGGTTTTATATAGATTGAGTATCATTCGCAAATGATCATAACTGTCGCATTCCCATAGACTTTCCAGTCAGTCAACAAAATTTATTTCCAGTTACCGGTAAAAGTGAAGTTGCTGTTGCTGCTTGTTTTATCTTCGCTGTTTATTTTCTGGTTTTGTCATAGTTCGACAATCGATTTTGACTGGAAATAGTAACGTTAATTGCTCATCTTTTGTACGAACTGAGAAGCAATATAACCAGCCTTGTTTTGGCGTCAGCTGAAGTCTGTATTAACGGTTTTGATGTTTTGTTCTGGAACTTGTCATCCGGCAAGCTGTGCTGCAACAAACGCAATGTCTGAAAGATGTACTTATGACCAGTGTTGCCTATTGTCTTCAGTGTGGTCACAGCGTTGGTACACTTGGGATAAGACAACACTCGAATATTAACTGGTTACTTGACTATTAAATTTATAACCGTGACCTGTTGAGACTTTTGGGTTTAGACTCCTTTATCATGTACACCATCAGTAACGTGAGCACAGAAATTAGAAATGTGGAACTAGACGCTGCCTGCGACAGGTTGTTATCTGGGACAACGTTTTAAATGAAAGATTTTCGTGATCACGTTGTCTTCAACTGAGTAGTTGTCACCAACTCACTTAATCCTACAGGACAATCTGGACGTTCACATGTTGTGCTCGTGTAGTTGTTTGGCTAACTACAGTTTTACCTAACCGTTGTCTGTCTCAGTATAGAATACCCGGGGAGCCAGCCGCTCATCTAGCACGCGAAGTATGTGGCTCAGACATGGCAGATTGAAAGTCTCGATTAACTGAACAACTGGTTGTGTATCCAGAGCGCTTCGGAATCGATAACCTGACATCCTCTGGACGTTATAGATGACGCAGACTGGCAAAGAAAGTGTGTGATTTATGTATTATCGCCGATATCCCGTGAGCGATATTACAAAGTGAAGAATACGCTACCGTGTGTATGAAGTGACCCATAGTCTGAAGCGGACTTCTGGGAGTAAAGAGCTCACAATCCTGAGACAGAACTCTGGACGGTGAGTGTGCGAAGCTTCTCCGGTATAGACGAACCCGATCATTCGTCTTATTTAGAATGGTATGCGAGTGTTCGGTAGCAGTTTACTTAGCCGATCATGTTGGTTACAAATGACGAATACGTAATATCTTCTAATAGTTATTCAAAATGCACGGAAAATTTTGTTCCTGTGTGGAATAACCATGACACGTCATTTCCCATATACATGTGTACATACGTTCACTATAACTTACTGTCTACCTGTAACTAATAAAACGGTACTTCGCTTTCTGAGAGTCACCTCTTATCACGGAGATTATCTGAAATTCCACAACACCGCAAACTAATAAAACCGCAATGTAAATCTTATTTTTATATTTGTTCACAAGGATTTTCTAACGGTTCTATTTAGGACTTGCAAAAGTGACATAAAATTTAATGAAATAACTTTAAAACTGCCAATATTATTCGTAGTTCTGAAAAAGAAGCCTTAAAAATGCAAATACGAAACTCCGTCTGAAGCGAAATTGACTTTCAAAAATAAGAGGATATAAAATGATCATGGATCAGGCAAAACCGAGGCATGTACCGGACATAAATCCATTTCAAGCGTTCGCAGTTTATATCAACCGAATAACGGAATAACAGTCAGTAAACTTTGTAGTGCTCGGTATGTTTGGTGGATACGGTGTTATCGACTAACGAGTCCTACGTGGATTTAAGTGTAAAACGATCGTGTCTTCTACCGACGTGATCGAATAATCTGAGTAGTACTGTGGAAGGAATGTGGCCGAGATATTCAGTGTGATAATTTGCGTGCCTCTGCTGATAGGCAGACGTGCACACTGATCGACAGAGCCTCTTTTGTGAGTGCGTGGACTCCACTTAAAATTCCGGTTTAGTCGCGTATATATATTAATGGTAAGCTGTAACAAGAGTACAACTCGAGTCTCCTAGTTCTTCGGAGTAAACCTGCGCACTAGCCAGAGCGTAAAACCTGCGAGCAAAGTTTACCTCTGTTCAGTGAACACTGTATGAATTCTGATGACCTCATCCAAAACTGTAAGATCGTTGTTCATTCAACCGAACCGTCACGGCAACCTCATCACCAAACTTCCACTGAACTGGCCCGCACATATTCCGTGAGTAACTATTGGAGCTTGTCATGAACGTATTTGAGTCAACTCCTTCTCCAACATGTCGTACCTAATATTCACCGTGTTCCGACGTTGATAACCTTTTGCTCCACATTGCAGGAGATAAGGCGAATTAAAAAATCTGCTGGTTTATCGACCTCAGACCAACGCAGATCTTGAGATGGAAGGCCCGACTTAGTCGGCGGTTTAAACTCTGTCAGTAACGTTAGTGTTGGTGCCAACAATATATTACCTCGTTCATTATTTCGTATGGCTTATGACCTGGAACACTGCCATAAAAACCAATTAGATTTTGTCACACACAGTTGGGCACAGCATGCTGGACAACACATTCTGCCTTTCCGTTGCCACACGGGCTAAACAACACACGGTCCCACGGTGAGCATTGTCAAATCCCAAGGCTTGTACAACTCCATCCAACGAACGGATTATGAGTCCCGAACTATTTGTACGTCAGTCCATTCATCCGTCACAATTCGCAAGCTTCCACCAACTCAGATGGAAATTAGCAAGTCATTTATTTCTCCTACGCCATCCGGATTTGGATAAGTTTTAACATTTCATTATACAGTTTTCTATTCACACATATTCGGTGCACTGCGGTTTACGTGTCAGATAAATATTTTACTATCATTATTCAGTTCCTTATTTCACACTAACTTTTACACCACCAAATACCAGCCACATATTCGCGACCATTACAAATGCTTAGTAATCAGCGGCGGCCTAAAGAATATCATTTCCTAGCACATGGAAGTGATATTTGGTTAGTGTTGGAAGTACGCTAGGGCATCTGTGCTTATCCTGAGTATTAGACTCGCCTTTGCTAATTCATCGACCGATTCGGTGACTACCAGTCCTTAACAACGAAGACAAATAAGAGAACTTGTGGAAACTTTTGTCAAGAGCATCCACTGGCTGAGTCGCTGCAAGTAAATACTTGATAAAGAGTGAACACCTATGACCTTCAATCGCATCTCGCACATTCAGCTGGCCTCTTCCACCGCTTTCTTAAGAAAATTAACTCTACGCTAATTTGTCGCTATCCTTCCAATTCATCGACACTGTGTATACACACCCGGATGGCAATTTATTAAGATGAGCATTTTAACTGCTGTTCTACGTAATTCAAATTGGTATATCCTTTTATGAATAATACTCATGTTTCACTGTATTTGGCATACTATTGCTCCATTTATTAGAACACTTTCTCGAGAACTTTTGGTTAATATTACCTTATCAATTAACTGGATACACTAAACATCCTAGCAAGATGACAGTAAACCGTGAAACAGTGTGAAAACAGCTGGTCGTACGTATTGAAGGGTATTTGTGTATTCATTTTCTGTGCCTAAATCGTACCGCCTATCGTTCACTAACCATTGACGTTTTCTTTCTTTATTGAGATTTGCCGTCAATGTTTTACGTGTCGATCATGTCGACATATATTTACAACTTATCCACACTAAGTGTACAATAACTTAAAAGGCGAGTTTGTAAGGTGCGATAAAGAAGTCTGTCTGTTAACGCATGCACGCGTCTCCTGATCAGATCATCTTAACTAATGTCTTGGACAGTGATGACTGTTAGGGGTGTTCACCAGATATGGAACAGTGACGATCAAGCTGGCACAAGTTGTTCGTCATATCGGCTCAGTCTCGTCGACACACTGTGTAACCTATACAGACGACCTGAAGCCTTTAGCATTCTCAATAGTTGGCTATAGAAGTAGACAACAGATTGCTTTGGTTTGGTTGAACCAGTGACACGTCAATAATTTAATGGTCAACATGTTCGCGCCGTAAAGTATGAAAGCCATAGCTCAGCCACGTGCTAAGACAGAGACGTGCATCGTTGATGAGCATTAACAAAGAGGGAGAAGCTAGCCCTGTACAACTTTTGTTAGAGGACTGACTGAAAATTGTATTTGGATGTAGCAAATTAAATCCGTTTTGAACCCAGATTGACTCATGAAATCTGAAACAAAATCCGTTTATGTCATCGTATAAAGTGTCTGAGATGTCTGAGATTGGCATATTTCCTAGACTAACAGTTCTGTCTGGCCGTTTTAGATGTCGGTCACTACAGAATGAGCGCCAGATAGTTTGATTAAGCACATGCCTGTTCTGTCCACAAGACGTGACAATTTTGGAGAATTATTTCTAACGCAAGGTGCAGTCCTTGAACGAAAATAAGGGAAGATGTTTCGGCAAACCAGTGCTGAAGACACCGAGTTTCCAGATCAGGATGATCAGTCGTCGTTTCGTGCGCTCGTCTTGCCTGAAGTCACATGATTTTGCCATGCGTTATCTAAACGAAACGAAAGTGCACAGCCAGAAGATGAATCGATAAACAGCACGTGACACGAGTGTTACCGTAACCAAGCTGGCCAGCTTAGAATAAGTGCAGCAATAGTGCTTCCTATTAAGAATGGAGTTAAATGTGTATGTTCCCATTGACTGACATTGGTCTTTGGCCTGTGCACGAAAATTCCGTAAAATTGGAATAGTTTAAACGCTTAAACTAGCGGGATTAGCGTTGCAAATTTGAAGCCAGTCATTTAGATATGAAGGACCCTCCTAAAACTTAATCACACATCTGAATAATAATGGAGAAGCTGTTTTCAAGTATAAATGGCTTCCAAATATCAATTATCAATACCCCTTGTGAACTATATCGCAAATAAAGTGTAATATGTCAATTGTGTTTCCATCGCCAGGGCGATACATGCCATAATCATTGATGTGATGTTACGCGTGCAGTTTATTTGGTCGCATGAATTTATTCCTCATGAGCATAGCTTATTACGTCTTCTCTGATCCTGACAGATTGCAGTTACCTTCTTTTGGATTTTTGTGAGTAACATGAATCCAAAATTTATTGCTTTAAACAGTTATCACAATGTTCCAACAACCACATCAAGGGGATTACCATCAGCTTGCCGCGGTTTGATCGAATGACGTCAACACCACTGCGAACAGCTAATTGGGTATGTCGGTCTAATCGCATGTTGCCATCATGCACTTAGCACACTGCATAAATTGTACTTAGATTAAGGTTGTTGTGTACGCGTCAAGGCCGCCTATGTGCCCCACGCTCGAGTAGGAACTGAAGCTGCGTTTTGATTGGTCGCGCCCTCAATCACCAACGCCTCATTCGTCCAGGCACATAATGACGTTACCGCTTGTAAATGTGACCATGTGGGGTGTACTTCTACTGAGTCACGAGTTCTCCCTACCACTGTCATTGCCTCTTATGCTTGATGCTCACTGCATTCGAATAGGAACACAACACAGCGTTTCGCTTTGTGAGTGAATGGATGTCTGCAATAACCATCCAGGACACGTCATCTAGTATGTAAACTGAGTACACCGTTAGGCTAAGACAATCATTTTGGAACAGTTCGTCCCCTTGGTGGGGTTGAATAGAACAGTGAGATGCTAATCATGTGATATTCCTTGGATTAACTTTTTGTACATTCCGATAACACATGAATATGTAACTAATATTAAAAAAGAGCCAACCACCTGGCGTTTCCAGGTGAATCTCCAGCCACAGGGAATCATGCTGCGTGATATCAGCAGCTAGTTGAATGTCTCCCGTACTTGGATATTCTAGTCGCCCGGAGATCAGATGGCACGATAGGAAGATGTGTCTACAGAAAACATTCTTGGACAAAAAAGTACATGCACTTGGAAAGCCTCCCTTTAGTGCAGTATAAGAGAAGCCTAGTCTGGACGCTTTTCCGTAGAGTACGGGGGCTATTCACAGAAAATAATCTATCACCGGAGTTAAGCTTACTGACGAATACTCTGTAAGTTGACGGGTACTCCTTGCAGTTCATTTTGGAAATACGACAGCACTATTACACCGAAAATACAGGTGACGACGGTACCGGAAAGAACAGTGTAATTACGCCTCTTGTTTCTAGGTGACAGCTGGCCAACGATGACAAAAAGTCTCTGACCACCGTTATATCCGTAACTTATTACGCGTTAAAACTGTGCATAGTGCAGTGAGGCAAAACTTTACCAGCTTCCTCGGTTGCCTACAAACAATCTACATCTGTCACCTCCCACTGTTTATATGTATATTGATGTAGCTGCAGTATGAATTATATATTGGAAACAAACTGACAACAAGCTGCTGGTATCATGGAGCATGTTCCCAAAAGGCTGGCAACTCAGTGAACGACACCAGTCGCCCCTATAGACACCGACAGATGATACCTAGCCTCATCAATTGCATTACAGATAATCCAAACAGGACACGTAGTCAAAGTTCCTGATGCATCCTCTGTAAATTTCTGAATCAGTCAGAAAAGCATCCTCCACTCTGCTGAGACTTTGGCTATCAACCCTCATATTCCCCTCCCCTGTGTGTTCAAAAACAATTTGCGTTGTCGCTGCAACCATCCTGGTAGTCAACATCCCCAAAATTCTTATTATCAGTTATTGTGTCCGTCTGTCTAACCCATTGGCCAACTTCACTGCCTTTTGGAAACGACGCTTGTTTAAAATTTGTAACGTGTTCATATGTGATTAGAATGTACTATTTATTATTGTTCACAGCTTTGTTTCTACTACTGACTTGTTGATTGGCACATCCATACCATATTATACGTTCCGCTATTAAAACTTTATAATTGAGCTATGTATTATCAATTGGACCATTGTATTTAAATGTCACTTCTTGTACACAGACTTTCCAGCAGGTCATTATTCCTAGCACATTTATATTTTTCATTCAGGTACTGCTCTACCCCAGCGTTACCTTTTAGGCTACTCAACAATTTACCTGACTGTGGTTCTTCTGTACCTAATTTGTCACCAACCCCTTAATAACTACTATATTTAAACGTTCGTACTCCCTCGGTAACCAAATAACTTTATCATAATATAAAAATCCATGAACTGAAGCCTATGAACGGCTCGTAGCATAGGAACATTCCTTTCGTCCCATGTTTCCGATTCAGAGATCTCCGGATGGTAAACCTGCTGGCTCTTTGACAACTACTAACGAAGAATTGGTCCCTGCCAATGCACATTGCTGATCAAAACAGTCAGTGTATCATACCTGCCCTCAATGTCATAGTGGATCTACTATTTAAACGTTTAATAGTATATGCCTTAAATTCGACAGACCCTCTATAATCATTACCCTGAGCCTTCGGATACCGGTGGTTTGAAACCCAAGCTGTATTTATGGTAACTCAAACGTCAAAAACATCCTGCTGAATGTAATGCACATCGTTTGTTCCTCATTCTAACGACCACCTTTTAGTATTCAACGTTGGAAGATACTCTGCTATTTCATCGTTCGAAAAACTTCTACACTTCTAGGTCTACGTTGAATCGTTTCTACTCAGCCTTCGCCGGTTGTATGATAAATCAATTAGCGGCAAGTACCAAAAGGTAACTACAATTTTTGTAGTGGAAATTTGCAAACATAGATCAAAGACAACATTCTGGTACATATAATGGTTTGACAGTAGCAAACACCGTACCGAGAAGTCTGAAAACCCAGTTTGACTCCAGTCAACCGTCTCTTAAGATTTGTCCTCCATAATCGTCTCTATTCGGGCAAGTATCCTTCCAGACATCGTCACTCTGTCAAGCAGTTTTGTATGTCAAAATCAAACCAGATGAATCTGAGCCAGTTTGTTAAATCGCCCCGCACGCGGAAGGAGAACACGAGTCACTAAGACAAGTACAAAGTGTATCGATTGGTTCTGTGGTACAGGCATATAAATAATGAATATCCAAAGGCAAACGATCAATAACTAACCGACGAATAGGCAAGCACGCGATTGGTTAATCTGCAGCATGACTTACCTGGCATGAGTTAGGACACGTGATTGCGTGGGCATGTAAGCGCGAGACTGCCTGTCCGACTCCGATCCAACACAGTTCTGTTGAAGGATCTGTGCTCGGACTCGACCGCCTCACACTAATCGACGTAACTCAATTCCCAGTTGTCATTGCCAGCGCTTTTTAATTTGCTGCTAACTACTGAACAACGTCCCCCCGCAGCTGAACACTGTTCGCATAACACTTGTACCCAAGATCCAAATCCCGCTTAGGGCATCTTGTGGTGGACTGTCTCTCTCGGCGGAATATCTCAACACAGGGGGAGGTGCGCTCAAAAACCCACCGCGAGTGGATGGAGGACGGCGTGGGCGACCGGGTGAGTAATCGCTCAACCGGATCGGACCAACGGGCGACATGTGGCAGCTGAAATAGAATGGATGACCAAATTGAAGGCCTGATTATTCCAACACTCTCAGGAATATCTCGGCACGGCTGTGGAGTACGGTCAAAACCCACAGTGGATGGACGGAGGACAGCACGAGCGACCGGACAAGCCATCACTCGAAGAAATTGGATCAGCGGACGATGACTAGCCGGTGGAAAACTCCCGGATAGAAGGCGTAAACCACACACCTAAACCGGGTAGAAGTGCACATGACGTGTAAGCGGAAACCTGGGGGTGTCGTGGACTGGAATTGCGAGTCAAAATCGCGAGCGCGCGTGTGGCGTGGGAACTAGCAAGTTGGACAATACAGATTGTGCTTTATTGAACGCCTTTTCGCTACAATCTGACTACCATCCGATTCCTAGTTGTTTAGTGGTCACAAGGAACCTTCAAAAAAATCTTATTTATTACCCTCTGATCGACAGCACTTTGACAGCCTAAAACGAGATGGAATATTTGAGATAACTATTCTCCATAGCTTGCTTCGACATTCTCATACATGTTCGTTTACAAGCAGTGGTATGTCCAAGGCTTTCGAACACATCCCCTGACTGTCTAATAAGAGCAGCCACCGGCCAGGTATATATATATATATATATATATATATATATATATATATATATACTCCAATAGACCTTCATTTTTGATACGCTGACACAAATATGCACCATGTAGTGCACGAATCGCAACATCAAAACACGCGTATCATTTACGCAGGAACATAATGCCCTATCTTGACTACTCGTGTAAATCCCGATTCCTAGAGATGTGTTTTGCTTTAAAATAAGTTTCTAACGTAACTTCGAAGGAGACCATATGAGTTGCGCATATTCTTTGGTTTAGTCAAGGCTGAAAACGCCCAAAAACAAAGTGCAAATTGTCTTGTACATGGAACTTTCAGTGATACTCCCTGTACCATTGCACCAAAATTACTAGTCAATAAACAATGGAAGGAGATGGCGACAACCTTGGAGAACAGTAACCAACCATTGGGAGACCAGATTTTAAGTTGTTTAGTTTGCAGAATACAATGTGTGGGCGCAATTTTAACTTACGATTATTTAACTGTCAATGAATGCATTGAAAGTTATGTTTAGATTTTATACAATAGTCTTCATTTAATTGCCATGTGAATTAACTTTGCGTATGGACTTTAAAAGTAAGATGACATAAGCTACCCTCAGATGGTTACAGAGTAGTAGAATAGAAACAATATTCTACAACCGGAGACTGTAGGGAAGTCGGAGTAGATGCCAGAAAGAGTTTTGTGATCAGCTGCCAGTGTACTGATATGGATAAGTTTGTACGACGAATTGCTTGGGCTTAAGCAAATTTCAAACACCTTTTCTCCTCAGGAAATAGGCGACCCAATAAGTAGGGACATTGGCGACTCAGTAATCCATCTGATAAACCCTTTTCGCAATTACAATTCATACAAAGTCTCTCGCGAATGTGTTTGCGTAGTTCTGGAAGTACTCAATGATGCGCATCCAAAATTTCCCTGCTTGAAACTAAACTTAGTTTTATCTACACTTGCAGATGAAATCATTTATCACACTTCGTTGGGTGATCAAGCCCACCGGGTTTATTTTTAATGGTTGACAGCTTCGTGGTTTCTTCAGTGAACACAGTCATCATGACTTTGTGGGCCTCTGTGATTGTAGCAACAGTCACTGTTCAACTAACAGTGAAATGCCATCTCTTTGAAATCGGGAACGGAAGCCCTCAGTTATATGAGGAACAATTATCATAACGGATCGCACATCACCTGACCGTGAATTTGTCGATAAACTCAGAGGAGTTGTCATGTTCTGATTTCAGATAACTTTGAAGTTATTCTTCTGTCCGAGGCATGAACACAATATGAATCAATTTTTAGTGTTCTCATTTTGCTGCAGGAACAGATGAGGTGTCACCAGAATAGTAGTAGTAGTTCGAGTTCAAAAATATTCCGAGAAATCCTTCCTTCCACCACTGTTATTGTTGGTGAGAATTGACTTCATGTTTTTAGCTAGGTGATCAACTTAGCTGCCAAAATGTTTGTAGGAGAAAAGCTGCTCTACTGTACTGCAAGCACTCCCCTTTCTATTGCTTGTAAACAATGGTAAAAGAGCCTCATTCCTTTTGAGAAATGAAAATATCCGCAATATCGTAATACCATTTGTTTCGCAGTTAGTATTGATGTAGTTGGATCTGATAATGTGCTCTGAGTTGGTCTGTTATCTGGCAGTTTGTGCATTAAAATCACTGTTAATAAACTATGATTTTGGTGTTTGATGTCACAGTCTCAAACTGGAAATGAACGATCGGGTTTACTTCCCTTGGATTGACTTAGACTTAGTTACTAGCTTGGTTAAACATAAGCAAAGACTGCCAGGTGGTTTTCGACAACAGCCCCTTGCAAGCCATTTTTCTAGTGTGACCCTTCAGGCTGTTATCTTGACGATTGTCATAGCTGCGAACAACTAATTGCAACCGCATGAACTGCATACCGGACTGTTGTGAACGCCTAATCAAGTGACCGTATGATATGTGCATCACTTATCAAGCACTGTCTGATATGTTTTGGAATGTGAAATAAGGTCAAGAGACGGTCTTGTCTCATTTCAGGGGAAAGAGGTATAAATACAACATCCTTAGCATCAGTAGTTCGCAGTTGGCCTGCATGGTTGACATCCAGTTGCAGCTTTAAAAAAACAAAGAATCATTTTTGTTAGTCAATCTATCTCTTTTGGTCTATACACAGTTGTTGGGCATTATGTGCAAAAGGGTTCTTGACTGCAGAAAATAATTTAGTAAAAACTTGATATCTAACGTCTCCAACTTATCCATCCTTGCTCACTTCTGAATGACTGTATCCCAGGTTCTTCTGATCTACTCTTCGATACAAACCTGACTAAACAAAATCGCGGTTTCTCACCCAGCCCATTTCAGATAAAGTGCTAGACCTAAATACCAATCTTTTTCGAGTTCGTCAGTAGTACACATATATTTTCTACGACCGGAACTTGTACCCCAGCAACGTTCTCGTGAAGGAAATGAGATAGCCATAGTGTCCTTGATCTCACAATGAACCCTATCGATTTGTCATACTTGAAATCTTAGCGACAACTGCTTGGATTCAGCTGCTGATTCAAACATTTGGGATTTGCTTTTTGCTATGATCTGTACTGTTCTATCTACGTCAGTTGTCTTCGTATACACTTTTTATGTGATATTTTTGAAAGCAGCTTTCGCCACTTATTATCCCGTTGCGTTATTCAATACATTAGTTATATCGCTACGGTGCAATTACTCCGAGTCAGTTGATGAAAGATCTCAAACTTGAGCAGATTCACATCATGTTGCGGCGTCGCAAGCAGACAGGTTATCGGTATTACTTATAACTATAAATTGAAATCATACTGGCGAAGTTCTCCTGAATACCGACCAACCACCACCAAGAGATCACCTATGCTTTTTAATTATTCTGGTGATAAGATTTCTGTGCTTGCCCTCAAGCACACGATTATCCGGTAAATATTTACTTGAACAGAATTTTGGTGAGTCCTGAGACCATGGCTCATTAAATGACTGAGGATAGGAGGATGTGTATCTTTTTCTACATTCTTGATAAACCAACAGTTAACCTATCCACTGTGCATTTCGGAAGTGAAGCTGCACACTTTTCACTCCCGTATTTCTGCTAAAGATTTGTGACGACTTTGTTAACTGAAATTCTTCCTCTGGTGGCGGATGAAGCAAGCCCTTGATTGAATGACTGATTGACCTTAAGGCCTTTTATAAACTTGTGCATTCAGACAAACTTTTCGATTTGGATCTTGAGAACAGAAGCACTTAAACTTATTTACGCTCTGGTTAGTACTGGTTAGTGTTTTATATTTAACCAAATAAGCCAAATAAGTTTTATTGGTAACCCATGAGAAAAATTGAATTTAATCGCTATACTTAGGTGAGGGATGAGATCAGACATAAATGGCATTTAAGAAGTTTCTTTTGTTTATTTTAATCAACTTGTGGATTCATGTAGGATTGACTCGTGCCATCAATGTTTTGTAATTTTTCGCTGAGAATAGTTCACACCTTCGTGTTTTTATTGAGACTTATCACGTTCGTCCATGACTAACAGCTCCTTGTTACTTCTTTCTAGAGGTCTTCACTACACGTGCGGTGGCATCTGCGATATATTTCGAGTTTGAGTTCAAATACACGAATGATCCTATGCAATGATTAAAGTTCTAGGATGAAAACACGCAGTAGATTAGCCGTGGTGAACCCGGCAACGATCATTAAAGATATAACACCTTCTTCGAGACTTCCATTAACTTGAACTGATCATGGCATCATTAGTAAGTAGTAGATGGAATCGAGTTATTTACGTAACCTGAATACCACTCACAATTGATGGCTGTCGTCGCATTTGGACAGACTTTCTCATCAGCTGCGTCCAAACAGAGGAGTTAGACTCGAGTTCCGCTCTTGTTATGGTTGGTCAGTAGTGCCTATCCTTGTCACTGCCGGGATTAGAAATTCGACCACGCCTTTATGAGACAACCGTGTTGACTACTATGCCATTGACCTCAAATTAATCACTACTGAATCATCATATATGAACGCTCATCCACATTCGCCTGTGAGTAGTGCTGTGAGTGCTCGATTGCCTAGATAGAAGAGACAATTACTGCCCTGTTCACTTCACCCTCAAGGATTCTATCCAACATGAAATCAGAGAAGTCATTAACTCGGTGATCGATATTCCGATTACTGACGAGTATTAGGAGGAGTAATAGGAAATCACGAAAATGGTGTAAGTATAACTCGTTGGCAATCTCTTTTAATCTAAGTTTTGTTGGACAAATGGTAGTTCGGACATTTGAATCATTTGGGAGCAAAATCGACTCACAGAAGTGGTTCACAATAGCCAGTGTCACAACAACAAACATGGTAAGCACAGGCCGATAAAGCTTCCCATGGCAATTGAAGGTAGTCGAAATTGATTGTATCATCGTGTAGTCAACTTAGTTCTTGACCTCTGTGTGATTCCACAAGTCGTTAAATTGAATAAGTTCTTCATTTACGTTAGGTAAATTCAAACAGTTGCAACGCATGGTTTCTACCAAACTTATCGGCATCGTACACAAATGTCAGTATAGGGTCCAAATTACACCCCGTACAAATATATGAACAGGGTGATTAATGACGACTAGCTCATATAATTCGGAAGTGCACGATAATTGTATATGGTAGCGGAAGGGTGTTCAAAGTATGTCCACTCTCCAGATTGTTATAGTGCCTGGTACCCAGAGTTTACGAGATCTTTGAAGAATGCCGGTCATTCTTCTAGTCACAATTTGTTTGTATCAGACTCCATGTCTGACCTTCAATGGTTCACATGAGTCAAAACAAATCTGTCGTGATCGGTATGCTGGCAGACAGACAATAAGAAATGGTGGTATACTGTTATATACAAAATGCGCCAGTCTACTGAAACGATTCCAGCCATAAAGTTCAGATAAAAATTAGTGTCTGGATTGCAGGTCAAGCATGTGTTGACCATTACGCACGTATTGTCAAATATACCGAGATGAAATTGGATGTTGCTGTTTGCGATCATGGATCAACTCAGCTGTCGGATGAGGTAGCCACTAAGAACAGGCTCTGAGGAGTAAGTCAGTGAGACCAGTAGGGACAGGTTAGTATTCCTACAACACTCACCGACCGAGCCGGATGCATCGCGTTTTTAACATCCATCCGATTGCAGGACAGTGAGAAAAATGTAATTTTTCTCCCATGTGATACGTTTCATGAGAAGTTCACAGGCCACGTTACTGTGGTGGGTTGACTGAGCGACGTTGTAGAAATTTTCTGGCTCGTTGTGCAGATGAAATTAGGTGATATTTACTGTTCTGAATAATCTGCACACAAACCAGTTTACCGGAATCAAATGCTAGGTCTCAGTCGATTCTAACAAAACTTGAATGAATGATTCCGGCAAAAACGATCTCTGGTGGAATAACGATGAAAGGCAGTCGGCGCATTTCTCATGATGTAACGTACGTTGTAAGTAGTCACAAAAACTGAAGTATGGTCCCGTCAAATGAATAAGAGATACAAGCACTCAAAGGAAAATGGGATACTGTTGCCTGCCTTGACGATGATGCACAATATTGATCAGCTCCCGAAAGTATATTTTTCGGAGACAAGGTGAAACGTCTACATGGAATGCGACAGCTGCGATAAATTGCCAGTTGTTAATTTTATATCTACTTCAGTCACGTGCCATTCGCCGGTATATGTAAGCGCGTTAATTGACACTGGTGAATTTCCCGCGTGTTGGAATTCTTGGCCACCTATCTGACGTCAATTTACTTCTATCCATTGTAAAAAAGTAATCACCTTTTCCCATATTTTCTTACCCGTGTCTATGTGCCTTATTCCAGCATCGAATGACAGCAGCTGCTTTCAGTGCACGTACGGCATGTGGGTGTGAATGGCACGAGAGTGTCCAGTTAACATTTAAAACAGGTTGATAAATGACTCAGTAAGACACACTGGAATTCCGTCATGGTAATGATTTCCATGAGAACTCGTATATTTTTGATTGGATAGGCTTTTACAAAGCTGGAAGCAAACACTAAACAAGTCAACGACTAGACATTGGATGTTCATTTTGCAAAGATTTCTCAAGGTTCACTTGTGATGAAACTTAAAAATGCATGTCATTTTGTCTAACGTTCACTTCTTGTACACTGTTTATTATAAGCTTTTGTCTGTAAGAAGACAAAGATACACAAGGACTGCAGCAGTTGCTATTAGTAACTCTCATTACCCGTTGGTTATTCTTACTTATCACTTCAAACCTGTTGACGACTACATTGATCGGTTAGACTAATGGGGTTTACACAGACCAGCGCACGATTTTACCTTCATATGTTTGAAGCGTTATTGAGTACACTTCCCAACAAACAGTTTGCCTCTTCTGATGGATGTGCTTAAATCAAACAGGAAGCCCTGTAAACCGTAGTCCCCAAGATACAGTAATAATCACAGCCCAGAACAACATCACTGTGAACTTGAGGCGTTTTAATCACTCGGAAAATCGACACATTTTCCAGGTGGAATAGACTTCAAAATTTAACGATGTTCATTAACAATATGATCTAACTGATCTGTTGATTAAGATGACCAGTAAAAAGTATCTTCCGACGTTAGAAGTTTTTTAAATCTCCTTATTCCCCTCCTGTGTATATCTAACAATGACGTCTTTTCAATCACTAGCTACATGGTTTAGTCTACCATAACCTAATCTTACTGGTTTTTGTTTTATTCCTTCTCGAAATTCACGGGACTATCAAATCCCCTCGGTATTATATGGTGTTAGGATCATATATCAATTGATTAGTGAAAGTTTCATCTGTAAGTTGGAAACAGTTCATACACTGGTAAGTACTTGTTGCGAATCATTTGTGTGAGTTTCTCGATGAATACACTGCATTGATTTCCACCACCTAAATTTGGCAGCAGTACGTGATTCTTTCACAACAGCATCCATTACTTAAGTTGCTGGCCCGTAGCATTGATCTTTCCCGTGAGACTGTAAACAACATCAAAAATTACCACAGATTCCATCAGTTCCAAGAAACAGGGAGCACTCTGACAGTTGTTTTTGTGGTTGCGTAAATGTTTACTCCTATTTTTCTAATTTGTGGACTGGTTTTACCGCTCGGCAAATCGGCTGACGAGTGTCGGGAGTTTGTCAGTAGACGAGATGATGATTCAGCTAGCCGATGAGAGATGGCACTGGCAATTCGCAGAGAAGCGTAACCGTTCCGGAGTACGTTTTCCCATGTAGTGAACTGCTGCAGCACAGCAAGCACAAGGATGTGTTCGCGCTAGGTTACAGTGATTGGAACGCCAGAAAGCCGAGTATGTGAAATGGGCAACTTATTGATCTCATCGCTAGTTGCTGCGCACGGGTTAGTGTGGGCCAAGATGTGACGTGTTTCGAATGGGAATGCACGCACACACAGCTACACTTACGAACGCATTAAAGTACGCACGAACGCAAAAGTGTGTTACATGTCCCTGCGCACTCCACCCACGTACATCTAACCAACAAAGGGCCCAACAACATGTATGGCGTGCGAGGTGCATTCGGGCGCTCCTATAGATGTGCTGGCGATAGAGCGTTGCGCAAAAACAAGCATATACGAACGCACATTGAGCGCGCAGCGGTCAAGACAACCAGTCACGACCGGATGTGTGCCATAACTAGTACCGAACCAAGGCAGTCAGCGTGATCAGCTTTATTACGATAGTGTGTGCCTCCTGGTGCGTGTTCGTGTATCTATGTGCAGACGCTGGCCTGCGCTGAAAAGATGGTCCACCTCCAGCTAGCAAACCAGGTCAGTTTGTGTGATTGTGTGCTCGTAAATTCCGCCTTTGAATCAGCTCTATTATCGGCGTTATAGTTGGCAACAACACAGGTAAATCAAGGGAGCGAGCATATTTCGTTTTCGCATTTCTCTCAAAATTCACTCACGTCTGGACCACTTGTCAAACCCGGCTGCATCAAACTTCTATAGTGTTTAAACGTAGTGGATACTATCTCTATCCAAAAAGTTAAAGCACACCTAGAAATGGCTCCGGCAAAAATCTCTAACCTTCGTGGTGAATCTGTCAGTCCAAACGTTAGGCCGTACGATACATCGGTGATCAAAGTCGGGGGCGAGGTTTTCGACAGAGATGGCTATCGGATGGATGTGACGGTCTGGTTTCGTCACCGAAACGAAGTGCTTTTCTGTAAGTTTTATCACATTGAGCGAATTTTGTTCTCAAGTCAACTGTTTCGCTGTAGAATCCGCAATTGCCACTTAATAAATGAGTGATACTCTCCAATGAACAATTCACGCAGCGGACTAACACTATGTTATGCTTAGGAAACCTCTTATTTCCAATGACTTTAGTGTTCACATCCGTAACCAGACACCTACTGCGAAAAACTCATAGGAACACCTTCATTTCATACAATGGCGATAGGTTAGCAAATGTAGTGCCCAAACTAGTCAGTTATTTTGCTGCTGTCTTTGATGTTATGTACGACTGTGGATTCAAATCTGTGATAACTGCTTTAGGCAAAGTAAGAACAAACTATTTGGAGAAAATACCAGAGACTGTTTCCACTCTTGTGTTGTGAAATTTTATTGGCGCACATCTGACGGTTAGTTGTTTTACTCTCTTATTCATGAATGCATTTCTGCAGTCAAATTTGAGCGAACTGTCCACTGTGAATGGCATTCAAGCTGCGGTGTTCAGTATTAACGCATTCGAAAATTTTCCACTCTCCATAGCAGCTTCACGGTCAAACACAACTTCCATGTCTTTACAAGGCATGCATTAACCGGTGAGAATAAAAGCGTCTATAAATCCAACGTTTTGAGTGGCCACGTTGCTGTTTGCTGCCAACCCTATCGAAAACCCCGGGAATCCAGCAGCACACTAATAGCTGATTACTATAAGCCTTGCTAATCTCAAAACATTCACCGGAGACGCGCCAAGACGTCATACGAAAGTTTTAGAACAGAAAGAAGAAAGTATACTTTGTCTATCATTTTGTTCGTACCAAGTAAACACGATGCAACAAGATTTTGTAGAGGATTCCAATGAAGAGCAATGGAACGCAAAATTAACCTTTCCGGATTCGACCTTAACAGAAGTCATTCTCTCAATCAGAATGTCTATATGGTTTTGTTATGGGGTGTAGGTACGTTTGACTCGTTAATAAAAGATTGTCTGTAACTGCTCGAGCAGACTATCACGTTTTTACAAACTGAAAAAGTCTATCTCTGCTCCTGTCAAGTGATTTTACTCGAGGTTTACATTCACACAAAACGTAACTCAACAATACTCACTTCCTTAAATAAGTGAACCTCTGAGGGTCAGTTCTTATTTGTCCATTCGAATAACCAATATAGCTACAATGCCTAGTTTTTAATATAGCGACTGCTTCAGCATATGTCTGACGACTGGCACACAAAGCTACATTTAGGCAGCCATTGGGATAATCGTACTTGGTCCAAATGGATGGTTATTTAGTTTTGTGGCTATCCCCGCGCGTAATTTGACCTAGCCTGCACTGAGATCGAACTGGGTACAAAATGGCGGGAAAAGCGGAAGGTTAGACAGGTGAAGGTGAACTGAGTACTTGGGTTTTATTGAAGACCTGCAAGTATGTTTTAAATAATTGGATTAATTTTTTCTAGATTTAAACGCCGGAGGTGGGATGATGTTATTTGGGTGGAATGACCAAGTCAACTTATGGCTCATTGTGACATCTTGACAGCTAGTAAACACGGGTGGTGATAAACGCTTGCTTTTGGTGTTAAGACATCTGCGCTCAAAAAAGGCTTTTCGTGTTACCTGGTTCAACACAGTTTTCACTGCTACGTCAAATGCAGCAGTATATTTACAGGCTAAATGTTGCTGTGACTGTCTAATCGAAAACAGCAATCTTTCCATGGCAGTTTCATAGGGAATGCACTAACTTTTTGTCTGACCGCTATGGTTTTCGGTTTGACAGAGAGGTGATAACAAAACAGATTATCATAAACATCATTCAGTCGAAGAATAACCGGTAATCAGTAATGGACATGTAAGTGGCATGTTGAGAAATAAGCACATGCTACTTGAATTACTGTCAGTTTGGATTGTGCACAGTGGCGATTTTCACAGCAGATCCAGCTAATCGATGTTAGTCGACTCTGATCAATCGGCACGTTCACGGGTGTTTGTTGAGCATGTCTGGTCTGTGCGGATTGAACGTTAGAAACCACGCTGTTTGTCTCTGCGTCCATGTACGCACCACTCCTTTGGGCAAGCATTATAGACAGTATGATTTTTTACATCTGAAGCGACGTTGTGCGCATAGTTTTACCAAAAGGATATCTTCAGATGTTAATAAGATACTCACATAAACTGGGAAGAGGGGCTACACCTGCTGAATATCCGAGTCAGCGTACGGTGGAGATGGGTCATTCTTCAGTTCCCAAATTAGATGAGAGAGGAATGGTGCGTGGGTAGATAATGGTTGTAAATCTTGACAAGGATGTGATTAGGTCAAACCTCTGCTAGGCCACTTGTACATGACAACCAAAAACTCGAATGAAACCTGTCGCTGTTGAATGTTCACTTGTGAAGGGGGCATTGCTAAATGTTACATGATTCTCGTTCGTTCGTTGTTGTGCCAGTGAGGATGACGACTGAACGCCGGGATTGTTGTTATTTACTACCTTCGAGGTTTATCGTATGATTGACCGTAACATACCCTGTACATTCTGATTAGCATCTTTAAAACCAATAGAAGTCCTCTCGTCAGAGCATGAGAAGATCACGCTAACCACAATACAGAAGGTTAATGATTTGAAGTTTATAGTTTGTGAGTAAATATACGGTTAGCAGAACATTAGTTGTGGAATTTTCGAGTTCACTGCACAACCCGCGTTGTCAAATAATCTGCCCCTAACAGTAAAGTGACACTCTCAGTAATTAGTCGAATCCTAACTGTACCCATCTTTACAGGTGATCTTGTGGAACAGTTTCACTAAGAGTTCCTGTTCGATAGTAGCAACATTGAATCTAGCGAAAACATGCATAGACATTTTCCCGGATAAGTTGGCGTAAACAGATACAGAAATGAGCAGCAAATTACGGGTAGTGCTTTTAGTGTACAAGAAAATAACAAAATTTTTCCAAGATACAACTTCTGACGTTGGTCATATTTCTGTCACGGCTCAGGTAGGAAGTGTAACTGACAAATAAACACGATTCTCTGATCAGACCTATGGCCACCGGTAGTTAAATGAACTCTCTAATACTCGGAACAAAGCAGACAATTAAAAGATTAATAACAAGTCACTTAGATAACCAGCATCAGTAAGCTGGACAAAAAGTTTTCTGACGGTTTGGACGATTTTACCTGTCATGTGTGTGTTGTAATTAACCAACATATTTCTCTGATATGCACATCACTTCTTGTGACACTTTCTCCAGATGTGAACTCATCAACAACTTCTTGATCGTAACGTTGTTTCCAAGTAAAACAGATTGCCTTAAAAAGAGTGACGGAACTCGACTCAGTCCGGCTCGTCTCACAACAAAAGGATATTTAAAAATGATCTCTTTTTACCGGAGATTTTCCTCCAAATCGTACTTGTTTGTTTGCACCAAACATAAGAAAATATGTTTATCTCGAAAATCACAATGATTAGACAATCACAGTGAGAAACGTAGAACGGAATAGTGCACTGTAGTAGTGCAGAAAAGAGTGATAGCAAAGATGACAATTCTTTCAGAATAGTCATAAACATCTGTAAGACTAGCCGTTGAAACGATGTAATTCTGTCGCTGAAAAATATGCCTTAAAATCAGTAGCCAATCTTGGATGTTCCGCCGGTTATTACAGTCTATTCAAGCAGTGAAGTACAACTTCTCAAATGTGGCACAAATGGAAAGCACCTCTTTTCAAGTGGTTTGAATGATACCTCAAATGTTGCCAATAAACGTTACAAATGAAAATACCTAGAGTTGATCTCATAGTTGGATAAGAAACTCAGAAACCAGAAGGGATTATAAATGGAGACAGCCATGTGAATTGGGTTACTGACTGAGAAGTTCAACTCACGTCCATCCATCTGCACAAACGCGGTAGTACCAGAACCGCAACACTGATCGCAACAATTGCCTAGCAGTGCTCTAGAAAAGACAGTATGCGACTGAAATTTGTATGCTTCAAGGTCAGGCTGCAACATTCGCTAGTCTACCTCGATGGTAAGGCAACCTTAATGTATGAGCCCGCACATCAGTGTAACAAGTAGAACTAGTATGATAAGAATGTAAACTCATACTGTTATTCGTAAACAGTTAATTACATGCATGTATTGGGTCCTGAGGTAATCGGAGGTAACTAGCACGAAATACTGGAGTTCACTTCGACATCAACTGATGTCTCTCAAACATAAGCTTGTCAGTAGCAACTACTGCTCGTGTTCGTTGTGTTACTGAAGCATGTACCACTCCTATCCTTCTGAATAAACGATCTTTGTGGCGTTCGGCTTCTTGGCTCTTAGCACTAATGCAGTGAACCTTTTTGGCTACAGTGAATCATCTATGCCTTCCTTTACTTCACAATCACATATACACGCTCGAGTCATGCTTAACGAAGCTAGTGTGATTTAAGACTAAATGATACTTTGATCGGACGGCTCAACAGTTTGCATACAAACGAAAGGTTTTTATGCGTACACCTTTCACACTGGCAGGAACAGTGTACGTTTTTTCTACCAATGGCTACTTTCCTCCCAACCAAGTGTATTAGACTATCAGCCGGTTATCATTTTGTTCAAGATAATTTTCGGTCCACAGCTTTCTTATTTCAGCCGCTCCTTTGCAGTTTTAAACAATTTTACATGCGAAAGACGCATACATGCATTGAAGCAATTTTGGTTCGTCTGTTGTTCAAGATCATTTGCAGTCCGCAGCTTTCGTATTTTACATGCGAAAGACGCATACATACACTGAAGCCATTCTGCTTCGTGGGTTGATCCACCGAACTATATACTAGGACCAGGACGCTTTGTTGTGTTCGTGTAGGACATGCACTCACGTGTAACCACGGTCATATGTTCGAAAAATAGATGTAGACCTAATAGGGGATGGCAGCAGATAATTGAACGTTAGAGCGGCCTAAGCGGTCCAACTGTGTTAGTCTTTTTGTGAATGATCCAGATGACTTACGTGCAACATGAATGCATGCGTGCTGCGTTCGCTTGATATTATGGTTTGAGTTGCTGCAGAGCGAACGCCAGACGCAAAGCGTTGGTGCATCCTTATAAGGTGCCCTTTTACACGTACCCACGTGAATTCTATTGGATATAAACGATGAAGGAAGCAAATGAATGGGCGTTTGTATAATCCAAGCAACCAGACTGCTCGTCTTGCAGTGGAGGTTTAACGTAAGGACTTAGACATAAGCTCCGCCTACCTGATAGTTAGTGCGAACCACATAAATGTTAAAATATCGCTAAAAGACGACGACTGTGGAGTAAAATCGATCAGAGACAAAAATGACTAACATTCCAAAGTTACAAATGTAGTGCTGTTCAGTTTTTGCATAAACCTCTTGCAGACTGTGCTTTACACGCTACTCGCACATTTACGTACAACTTACTGTTAATAAGTGTGTAAGTATTGTTGTGAAGCCAAATAACGTAGCCTGTTTCCCATTTAGCATTGTTCCTGCAGAGCCTTCGAGGTCAGTCGATTATATCTGCCAGCTAAAAGCATCTTTGACGGTTGATATGGTAACCCTACTTAACAGGCTAGGAGGGTGATCAGTTTATCACAGACAGAGCAAACGTGAACCAAATTAACAGTAGCGTGGGACACATCAAGTCCAAAAATACCCACTAATTACATCTTGGTAAGCCATAGGAAATCTTTATGAACGAACGTTGTAAACTAGCGTATTGACTTGGATCTGGTTTAGTTAAAATTTAAACCATGACAATCTGTCTAAATCTACAGCTTAGTTCACGCTTGGTCTTGACGTGAGTCTGCTTGTTTGAATGCACTTGGAGTTCAATCAGTTTGCCTAACAATTTTAGTGGTAAAGTTAATTTATCTTTCCACAACTGGTGCAATTTTTGGGTATCCTGGAATTCGATGTGACTCACATGAATCATACTCTAGCACGCCAACGTCACCATCCTCACGTGTGGTATGGTTAACCTACACTGCTTCCTGACCCATTCTCTATGTCTGAGGGGATATTTCGGATTAGAAGACATACCAATAAGAACTAAGCTGTTCAATTCAAATCAATCCACTGCTCCTAAGGCCACTGCGCGCATAACCAGCAGCTCATTCACTCGTAGTTTTCTGTTGTATAAAAATAACATTGACCAGCCACTTAACGGAGATTCACTATTATTAAATGGCACGTAGGCAGACGGTAAGCAGAAGGTGAGCAACAATCACTCATGTCGAGAATAAACAGGTGGTAGTAACTGATTATGCAAATGAGGTTCGTGCCCATATTTATGGTCCGGTTCCGGGGAAGGGGGGTTTCGTCGAATGAGTGTACACGATCTGCGTTTCCAATAGTCCGTAGAAATCAGAACGTTGCTCGGGTCATTCTCTATGTTCATTAAATTGATGCTGACTTCCAAAGAATGTCCAGAAATGATGTGTTAGCTCTGAAGACTCATTAGTTATAGAGGTGGCTTGAAGAAAGACTGTTGCTGACACCGGCCAGGAGTTCAGAACTTTTCCGGTTACTTTTGTTCTATCTTTCGGTAGCGTAATAATGCTTAGTTGTGAAGAAGCCATCCACCAGTCTGATAATTCCGCGATCGCAACCCAGGTACATCGATTGCGTCTGTCTATATTTGACATTCTTATGTCTACCATCTAGTGGGTCTCGCAACAAACCTAGTGGGAGAGGCATAGATTAAACAGTAAAACATTCACGTAAAAATTTGCAAATACACATTGCTGATATTCCAAATCGCCTTGAGTGGGTTAGACACTGCAAATGTCATAGGTCTAATGTCTTGAGTATAACAAAAAAAAAGGTTACACATAGGTGAGAGGTAGCAATATTTTATCGCCTAATGGTTTCAAATTTATGAGTTTGACGTAAAAACACGTAATTGCGAAAATTTCCAATACAGCGTGCTTTAAATGATCCTGATACTGAGTACTAAGTGCTGATGACTAACAGTAGTTTATACCGTCTCCTGTCGTTGAAAACAGTAGTGGACAGCTGATTCGACGTAACTATATCACAGTTGATTCATGCTCATTGTGAACTTTGACGCGGTAATCGTGAGTAAATTTCATGAGGGTAGTCCGGAAAACGAACCACCAGATCACGGGATGGTAGTTACTGTGTTTGTAGAAAGGTGTATGAATTAATATGAATTGAATATCACTCACAGTTCGCCACAATTGTCACATTTCACTGGTCTTTTTAGCCAAACCGTTTAGAGAGGAAACACTAATCTTGCGTGTCATTTTGAACGAGTATCATCTGTGGTGCATATCCTTGTTACGGTCGGGATTTGAAATCCGGCCACTCTATCACGATTTAACCGTGTTCATCATTGCTTCGTTGATTTAGCATTAAACTAGACCGAATTATAGTGAGCAACCGTTCAAACACGTTTGCTTGTGAATACTGCTCGGATCACTCGGTCGCCTCGAGAGGAGACACAATAACGATGCTGGTAACTCTAAACGACATTCACATTATATCGGCCAAAATCACATACTACTTATAACCAGCCCACTAAGTTCACTGCATCCGGGAACAGGGGACGTCAGTGGCACAAGAGGTTACCGCTGGTTGTCACATATATTGCAAACCTCATTTATTCCATGTGACTGATGAACCATATGTGGATGGGAATGTTCTACATTCTTCTGTTTGTTCCAGAATTTAGAGAATGCCTAATTAAAATGATTGGGATTGTTGGAAAAAGGGTGCATACAATTGATCTGACTGACCAGCCTCCTATACCTCAACCCTGTAGGTCCCATTTTGTGGTTAACAAACCGCTGTGAATCATTCCTTGAAATACCGCCGTTAGTTATACAGTTGTACTAAACAAGTCCGTATAATGCGTATTTCTGGTTGTCATTCAGTGACCGGAAATGCAATGTCTGGTACTGCAACCACTGTGTTCAGATTTAGCTCAGCGATGCATCCTTGTTGGCTGCATGGATTCGTAAATTCCCTATTATTTTGATAGCACTAGCCTCAGTTGGTCGAAAATGGATGAATTACCGAATACCTTACTCTAGTTAACTCGTGATCAACCACACGACTTCCCTGTTAGATCAGCGACCTTAAAAAAACATTACCTACATCTACATTATGTAGAAAATGTACTGAACGTAAGTTTTAACTTTGTGTTTTGATTCTGAACAAATATCTTATTAAACGGTAAGTTGAAGAGGAAGAGATTAGTTTTTAGAAAGAAAAATATGAGTCACAGAATGAACATGATTCAAGGTAGCCGTTTAGCAAAAGAGTGCACCAAGGCGTACACTTACTACATTAAGTGAAACTTTATACTCTGTGATGAGAACCAGAACACCTCTATATTGCCTTTACGCCTCCTAGTTGTATTGAACGAAGATGTCACAAGGATTGTCATATCAGTAAAGAATTGATATCATAAGTGCATCATGAATAGTGATGTTTAGTTTGTTACTGTCCAAGTTTACACAGTAGGTTTTTTAATTAAAGGCCAGAAATTTCGAATATCTATGTGCTAGATCATCACCATGCATGTAATAAGGCGTGTTCATACTTGAAAGTGTCCTATGATATTCATGTGATCAGCGATGGATTAATAATGGCACATTTCAAGGAAGGATGTGTTGTACGTTTTCTGATTTCGGAAAGCTCTGGGTCCGGCTTCAAATATCCGTTGCTCTCTTCATTGCAGAAATCGGAAACGATTTAGTTCCAATCAATTTCTAACAACCTACCAGTGTGACGGCTTGGGCTACGGACCGCTTAGACGGTCTTCACCGGATATAAAACGATTACTGCTTCTTTAGGAAATATTATAAAGCGTTGTGGACGACCGAAAAGACGGGAGTATAGCTATAGTAAGATGTGGACTGTTCGTTCAAGTGGACAGCAAAATACAGATAGCAACAGTCAACACAGTCTAATCGGCACCTACCGAGCATGAATAGAACACGATTCTCAGTTGTGACTCGCCGTACCGTTGCCTACAATAAACGAAAGCACACACAAAAACAGTGAGGCAACTCACACTTGATGTTCTTGTTCTTTAGGAGGGTGCCGATTGTCGAATATCTAGACTTCAGCAGCATTCGAATCAGTCACATGGATGGAATTGTGCCAACAACTGATAACTCTCACGTTCGCATTCTGTTACCTGCCCAATCCATTGTACGTTGTGGGATATACGGAATGATTTAGGGCAATGACTGTCAAGCAGGATATCCCAAGCAATGTTCATCGTTTAAACCTGAGACAATGATGAGTTGATTATTTCGTAAGTATTGTTCTAAAATCAACCAATTTTTCGTCTTGTTGTGACCAATTTTATTCAACTTCACATACTGTCTGACAAAGACAAACAGTTTGATGATCTTTCCGAACGTGGAATTGACGTAGTGGACACAGGGCAGTTCTATCGAGAAATTAGCTGTGACTATGTCCGTATTAAAATCGCACAATAGGGCATAGTAGACCACGGTCATTACGTGATTAGATTAGACGACAGTCTTCCAAAATGAACTCCCTGTATTCATCCGAATCCAGAAACTACCCATCTTTAATCGAAGGAGATCAGCACCACTTCACATTGCGTCTACCGATTTATAACTGTGCAGAAAAACATGTAGGCAGAACCGAGAGATGCTTGATATCTAGTGCATCAAAACACTTTTTTCAATGGGTACGGAAGTTTATGGTATTGGCGAACGGAAATGTTGTTAAAACATTTAAATAGCTATTGTCCGCCGTCACTAGGCGAGTCGTGACCACTTTCGCGTTATTAACCCAGCTTGCGCATTCGGAATCATTTGGGATCGTTTTAATTCAAGATATCTGCAGTGTACCTAGGTGGCCTTAACCGATCGACTGAACTGGACCGTGTGTTTTCAGAAACAGTTGTTCGTGAACCTGACCTTGTTTTAAAATTATTGGACTTGCCTAATCCCCTGTTGCTTATTCACACGCCACCTGTTTATATGTAAAGACATAGATTCATGTTACATAAAATCCGACGGTGACGAGTTAATATTAAATACGTGCATCTATCTTCTTGCTTTGATTATTTTGTTCAAATCTCCCAATAGTTTTTAATGATGAGTAGTAGGGGATTTGGATTTTCATATAGATTGAACACCACCCACAATCTATATGAAAATCCAAATCCCCTACTACTCATCATTAATCAAATACCGCTCAACAAGTTAATGATTTCCGTGATTTCAACTTGGAGAGAAGTCCTAGTCCAGGGGTCATCGATTGGAGTTAACAGACAGTAACTGTGTCTCCTCTCGAGGCGATCGGGCAACCTGATCATTATTCACAAGCGAAAGTGGTTGAGTGTCCACATATGATAATTCGGTCGTGCCTAACGTGAGGTCAATGGCGCAGTGGTAAACACGGTTGCCTCATGAACTGAATGTCCGTGGTTCAAGTCCCGGCAGTGGCGATGATATGCACTACTGACGAGCTCTAATGAGAGCGAAACTTGAGTCTAGCGCTTCTTTTAGAAATGGGCCGACTGGAAAGTCTATGGGAATGCGACAGCTGCGATCAATTGTGGGTGATGTTCAACCAATAGTTTTCGTTTATTATACAGAAATTCAGTCTGTCTGAAGTTCCTCGATAGCACAACTAGAAGACGCGACTAATTGCCTTTTCAATAGTAGGATGTGTGATCGACGTTCACCGGGTACGTATGCCTACTGACTAGCGACAATCACGAAATCGGTCTTGTGCTGCCGTTTGATTTTGACTATTAAACACTGACTACCTGTGCTACCATACTTATAAAAAGGCACTACTTACCCTCGTCTACTCGATCACCTGACGTTAGTCTTAGATATCTTAGTCTGAATAGTTCCTAGGAACAGGGAATTTCAGGCACTATCTCATTTGCTGTTGCTACATTCCAAGATAAAGCAGTAACAAGAAATCGGATCATCGCGGTGCATTTCTGCAGTCAGCGAAGCAGAATGGACTAAGTAAACTTCACTAAAGGTATACCATCGTGGTACTGACAGAACAGAATGGAAAAAGCCAGTTCAGGTTCGGTCATTTGTTCATCCGTTAGCATTGTTCGGAATGTAATATTCGGACAGGGTGAGTCGTGCTAGGTATAAGGGTTTGTGTGAAAATCAGTCAATCAGATGTCAACTAGGCGATTCATATCGAAAGGCTGGTGAATGTAAGTAATATTGTACTCAGTGAAAGACAAGAGTTGCGCTGAAGGTCTGACATGTCTGCGTCGGATAAGGTGCAACAGCCATTAGTGGCTTCCATGGGATTGATAAAGTCCCCCACCAGTATTATATATTCACAATTCACTGAAGCTTGTCCATTATTGCTACGCTGTTATGAGGTGATCATATTCAATTTCAGAGAGAAAAGAACGGACGCCGTGATTTGTATCACTCATTTTGCATGAGGTGTGTTGATCTCGCTTCCTTAACGGGCATGAAAAGCCACTTGCTCAGCACAAATACAACACAGCGGTTTTCCGGGGGCATCTAGGTGGGCGTCGTTTTGGCTATCTGTGACGAGTGTCGATCGTTCATTTAACCACCACTGCTCACTCACCCTTATATATTATCTTTATTACTTCACCCACCGTCGAGAGTAGTTTAAGTGATTGCCATTGTAGTACATCCTCAGAGTCCCAAGATTTAATGGTATGATCAGAGACGACCAAACAACTTCCCCGGGTTCATTAGAAAGTAACCGGTACATAGGTCCGACCGATCGGTGGTATCCGATTCCGGCTTAGCCTGTTACAGTGACCGGTGTCAGTGGACAGTTTCATGCAAACGAGATCACAGGTTGTTTTGGCTACACCACTTACGGTTGTGTTGACACAATTTGCATTCCGTGTAAACCCAAAACAGTAAACCTGGGACACATATAAGTGCAGGCCGCTGTAGTCTATCCAGCCAATACTGGTTAGCCATAAGATTGGTTACTATGATAGTGAAAAGATTGTTTCTCGAAAAAGATACAGAAATTTCATGGATTCAATTGAGAAAGCGACTGCCATCTTGTCTTACCTGCTCATATTCAGTCATCCAATCTGCTTCCTGAAGTGGAGTCCTGACTCATCTGTCGGTATTCTGCATTTTGCTTGATTGTCAATTGCTCCATGTTCGGCGGTCAGCATATCGTGTTCGACGGAACCACTTAAAGTTGGGAGAATTAAGGTAGACAAAGTATGGGGTTGAATGAGGTAGGTTTGCCGAATGAGTGACTGATATGTACCGTAGAAAACATGTACTGAGATGCCATAGCAATAGAAACAATTTATTCATTCTAAATGAATAACTACTTGACCACTTCGCGGATTTAAAAATGCAGGAAACCTGTAGAAGGGTGATTACGTTAACTTGAAATGTGTTTGACGGGACCTAGGGGACGGAACGTTGCAAGTCACTTCATCCGTTTTTGTGTCTGAGTGTGTAGTTGGTAGACTCATGCAAAAAAATGTTTATATTTGGTAAAAGCCGACCTCTCAGTGTGTCAGTTACCAACGGCTGAAGCACAAACCATCGTAGTAACCTTTCAGTTTTAGTGGGAAATATTCCTCATCCAAGTAAGACGTCACGAATCAATACACTTTACTCGGTCATAAGATAGTGTTACAGACGGACCAGCGTTTATCAGCATGACATATTGAGGGCTAACTGGAAAGATCACCTGTCCGGATAAGAATTGAGTCAACACAGTTGGGTGTTATGTTTGGTCCATCCGTAGACTTTAGGATCAAAGTATGCACAGCTTTTTATGGTTTGCGTTAAAAAACGTTGGTCACCACCTCTCAATTAATGAAGCTGCCGATTGCATAGCTTGCCTACTATAGTAGTTCGTGCGACTTTTGTTATTCGTGAAGCGAAAATCTGTCATCAATTTGAATTAAGGCCTTACTGTGTCAACTCGTCCGTCTACCTGTTAACGACGAGAAATTCGGCTGGATAGTGCTAGTTTTACCAACCTAATTAAAGACACTTGCTCACCCTTACGCTGAAGCTGCGGTTCGACGAACTTCTCTCTAGCTAACAAAACGAGTTACCCGTTTTCTTTGGCGCCCCTATACTGGATGTAAAACCAACGTAATCCTCCTTGATAGTCGGTGAATACGGTAGATGCTCGCTGGTTTCCCACTGCTAAGTGCTGTATATTAAAAATAACTGCAAAACACTTGGTCACATTTTGCAATTTATATACCTCAGGTCCGTAACGGGGATAAACTGCTCAGAAAGAAACACTTGCAGATTACTTTTTAAGCTCTAGAACGACTACCGCATGTGACCATTTCATCACAGGTGGTGCGGTAGAAGATGATCTGACCTGACCAGACCACTAACGGCACAGTGCCGATCTATGATTGGGACAGATTTGGCGTACTCTCCATTGAGGACTAGTGTTTTTAGACCAAATACATCAAAACATAAATAAAACGTCTTTTTTCACACCACTTTTGGCATAGACTGCAGACAGGTATATTAACTTATGTTCGAAAAGCAATGTGGTTTGTCTATCTCTTCTGGTCTATTGCTTATAAACGCTTCCTCGGTTGTAACAGCATTCACTGTAAAAGTACTTCATATACCATGCTTTTATTTACACAAGCCCACAAGATGTATAAAACACCATTTTCCTAAATAGCCAAAAAAAGCCCCAGTATCCCTCGTTCATCTTGTTAACACTGTAACACGTAGATTTTACCCTCATGAATGAACACATTGTTCGCTATGTGTGTCTTAGGGGTATATCCAGGTTTTGGCAACTCGTTTGGAGTTCACAAAACGCCTTACGCATTTTTTTGCTAATTCTCATCCTGACATTCACTTCCTTCTGCCGGAAAATGTCATGATGTACACTTTTAATTAAATAAGCACAGTTGTTGTCAGACTCTCCACATGAACGAAGTTTGAATACCTCGTTGTGAATATGCCAAGTGTTCTGGAATCTGTCTTACCTTCTATGAAACAGAGGTATAAGCAAATTCACTTATTTAACTGGCTGTTTATATATTGGGCAATCAATATTTCAGCTAGTTCCTTAGATTTTAGGTGTGACAACCGTGTAAACTTGCTCTGTCCCGTATCATTTGCACCGCTTGCTCTTCGTTTTTTGCAGACGTTTTTGAAAAGTATTTAACATTAATATCGATATTTGAGCCTCATCTTCCTAAACTTAACGGTGTTTAGTTTTTGTTCGTATCGAATCCATTGGACACTTGAGATAGAGTTACAATCAGAGCTCTTTTAAGAAGTCATTGTCATTAAATTGCACTTATTCGGTGATTGCATCATAATTGATTTTTGGATACACATTGTTTTTCTGCAGCCTGGTTGCCAGAACTTGTGCATTGCATGGAAAATCTGTTCCCGTAGCCGGTTCGAGTCTGGTCACACACCAGACTGTTCGCAGTTAGGTCAACTTTAATGTGTCCAAGACAGGTTGTATCGATTTGGATTAATTTGCCTTGTCTTTACTTGACACACTACACCGCCGATGTGGTACATATAATCGTAACTGTTTAAATGTATGTTCTCTCTCAGTTCCTCTTTAGTCTAACTCCACCTTAGGCCCTTCAATTGAAGGCGTATCATAAGGATGGAAAAGTTAACTATCTACTGTTCTGTTTTCATAGATATTCAGGCCTCAGATTTACAGCGTTTTAAGTTAGGAAGCAAAAACCTAGTTAAAAACTTTGTTTCCAACTTCAATGAGTAAGAACCCAAAATCACATGATCTCGAGTTGTTTAGACAACTACTTCCAGTTTGCGAACATACACTCCTACATCTGGTTAGAGTTTTCTTAAAGACGAACACTGGTTTCTTTGTAAACAGCTTACCGTGTAGATAAAAATGTGACCTCATATGGCTGATCGCCATGCACCGTTTGGAAATATAGTCAGTCAGTTTGGTTGTCCATGGCTTGTCACACTGAGAACAACGAAGTGTACCACCCACAAAATCGTGAACAATCAGTCAAACAGTACGCATCTGCTAACATTCAAGTGACATGAGCGCAAAAAGTGTTGTCGTAGAGCCGAAAAGTTGTCCACGCTACAAACTCCTTAGCGTGGAGTGCACATTTCCGGTTGAATCGATAACGATACTGTCCCAGAAACATCAAATCAGGAAATCGAACGATCACTACTGTTAGAAACAGGTGTTGTCTGGACAAAGGATCACCATTAATCTCTATGTGTAGATCGACGGCAGACAGGGAGAGGGTGATGAACTGGCTATGATAGTGTGTGCTACAAAACAGGTCTTTTAGCAAGTCAGAAAATGCTGACATCTGTACAAGTACGACATAACGCTTGATCAGAAATGTCCACTTTGATTCATATACTTTATTACAGACATGCATAAATTAAACTATCTGTTGAAATACCGGTTTCCCTTATTTTAGAAAGCAATTTTTGATATTCCTGCTCAACAGGAACACAAAGAACCATAACAATTGGCTGGCTGACGTGACGATAAACAGTAATGAGTTAGATGGAGTGGAGCAAAAAGCTTCCGTATACTTGTGTCCGGTCCTGCGAGTGCATGACTGAATTGAGTAGGAGAGTTTGAACAACTCAGCAGCCTGGTACGACGGACTTAACAACCTGGGTCGAAAACTAGGTTTATCTCAAATTTCTCCTCATAACTGAATTGATACATATGATAACCCTCGACAGACTAAACGTTATACCTTGGCAAACCAATACAAAAGCAGAGGTGAGGTGTGCTTATCCCGGTTCAAGTAAACGACGTGAACCGCCCTCAGATAGACGGTCACAGATACGCAATTTCAAACTTTTAATCCCTCTAGAATGCACGTCAATCAGTCACTTGTTTTTTTGAGCACTCACTATCCATGTCCTAGGACGACAACCGCAAAGTGTTGGGTGGAAAACAAATGCCTGGAAATTTGCAAATAAACTTGTATACCCGTTACTTAACCGTAGTAGGTTTTGTTCTATGGCTGAAGGTGTTGGAGTATATGACTATTAACCAAGTTTATCGTGATCAGGGTGTTCCTGAATGAATCAGTCGCTAGCTTTATACAAATATAACACAACGCAATGCTTTCAAAACGCTACTAAACTAAGCTAAAAATGTTTGGTAGAAACTTCATCTAATAGTCACAGCTACCGGACAAGGTTTTAATGAATATTATGTCAAAATAGCTTTTTCATAAGTGTGTGTGCATATCACAACTAGAATGTCAGTTTGTTCTGTTGTTACGTAGAACTGTTGCGCTCCACAAATAGCCTAACCCAAAGATAAATCCGGCGAGTAAACGAACGTTCTGTGCTGTAGGCCAGTACTAAACGGATTTTTCTTAATCTATTCTGACTGATTGTTTTAATTCTCACCAGTTTTCACCACATCATTTCAGTATAAGCTTGAATAAAAGCAGCTTAAAGGTGTTCAACTAATTGAAGGAAAAAAACAAATACATTAGTCATTTGCCAGCAAGATTTCACAACAGTCGGAGGGGCCTTTGACTGGTTGCCGAGCGCTTAGTTTCCCCATCTCCAGTTCTTTCAGTTAGCACCCGGCTAGTATTTATTGCATCGATTCTTATAAGCATCTTGCGTTTACTCAAATCTTTGACATTCTGGTCAGCGATTATGCATCGTATCAAAAGACCTGAAATAAAGTATTGAAGCAGAGCTCCACAGTGAAATGCAGCATAAGTGGGGGGCAATAAACTTACATATTTTGTGACTAGTGAAGAGAACTACCATCCATAAATATCCATTAATCCACAGTTTTGCTTGATAGAGAGGGGGGAGAAATAGAAGAAATTTTGACAAAATTTTTGAAACTTTGCAATCTAGTGCCAACCGTTATATTGAAAAATCTCTACACTTCTTAAAAGATTATATTTGACCTTTCAGTCAGAGCATCACTTAGTTGAAATTTCAATTCGATACACTATAGGATAATAGTAGAAGTTGTATATTTTTTGGTAATTAATGGGTTTTTATATTTATCTAGTGAAGCAATGACAAAAGTGATTTGATCGGGCCCGGAAATATCCACTTTTGCCGTTACTCTCGAATATCCTCAGTTTTTCAGGGGACGGACAGTAACAGTTAAATGTGGATGGAAGTTAACCGTAAATTGATGGTTAATTATTTATAAATAAGCATCGGTTAAGTTGATCTCTGAGTCAAAACTCGGTAGCCAATTTTTGAATCTGATATAATGCTGGTATAAGATGAACCAGACATGGCTTGTTCTACCTTACTGCACCCTGAAATTTGAGGTGGTTTCCCCTGATTGATTACGTCACCGCTGTGAAATTATTCTTCTAGGCTAACCTGGTTGCAACCGATTAGCAGGTTACAATATGCTGTCTTTTCTGTCTGATGTTGAGTTCAGGCTGAACTACACCACCTGGCCACGTCTAATCCTCTCATTGGTTCACATCGGTATATATCCCTTGACCAGACCAACAAACTTGACTAGTCACGCGCCCGCCTGAAATAATAGGTATAGAATTATTTGGTCCCCCAATGAACTGACGTTTGGAGTGATTGTAACGATGACTGGAGATAGCAGAAAAGTGTTGATCGAATAAAGCAATCGACCTGATTGTAGTCTGCAAAACTACAACCCTAATCAGAAACACGCCCAAAACAGAACTAACATGTGTGCACGTATGAACTACTGAGTCTGTGTTTGCCTCTTCAAATCTGCACATTTATTAACTTTGTGCTCGGTAAAATAAAATAAGCATGTATGTTTATAGCAAAATGTGTACTTTTTGTCTATGCTGCAATGATAATGGGACAGCCTGATTACCTTTCGCTAGTTTTGCGTGTGAATGTTTGGGCGAAGTAAACCAGCTGCATGTAATGTAAGGTTATTGCCTCAGTGGCCAGCGACCTAACCCCATGGGCACGTGGATCAGAGTTTAAATCTTGGACGTTAAAGTACTAAATGCTGTCGACGAATCATAATAAGGAGGTAATTTCATTGTAATGTCTCTTTTTGAAAGTGGCTGACTGAAAGTCAGCCATATTTGAAAAAAATGGGTTCGGTTTATAGAAGATGGTTAACTACAACTAGTAAACCACACTCTGTATTTGTCTGGTATACAGTATTGTCATTTGAAATTCTGACAGTGCACTTCCGTTACTGAATAATCGGTAGATGTGATGAAACTTTGTTTCATTAACATTCTTGAAGTTTCACACGGTATGGTCTGAATCAATGACCACCAACTAAACTGTAGACAGTCTGTTGAATCTATTCAGCACTCTACACGACTTGCGAAAATCAGTGGAATGATGTTCCAGAGGCTGCGGGGTCGTATACAATGAAATTGCGGAAAGTATGCGTGTTATTTCTGTCAGATACTGTACTGTCTATTGTCATAACCAGTGACCGATTTCCACCTATCATAATCGAAGAGGCAATAAATGAAGGGAGTAATGAAGTACAAGACGGAAGTTTGCAAAAGACAACGGTAGCAACTTAACACCGCTTATCTTCCTCTAGCGTATTTTAGACTTTGCAACAGCTTTATTTAGAGATCAAACACTGGATGTGTCCACAGCGTAAGCTCGGTAATTCAGTTTCGTTTACAGGCGAAAGTGATTTCGCTAGTACATCTTTCGTTTGCTTTAAATGCATGTATTTTATTAGATGGAAAATCATATGGGAAAGAGATGAAAAAAACTTTCATTCCCGGTGCGTGTTCAAAGCTGAAGTGCTCCTTACTTTATTATGGTGGACACAAATGGCATTGTTCTGTTTGTCCCGACTTTAAGACTCTACGGAACTGGGGACTACTACCTCAGACTTATTGACATCCTAACTGTACACCCACATTGAAAATATCTTATTGTGCACATTAATTTTTTTGAACGTTCGAAAATATCCGTATGTACTCATGGGCCTTGTTATGTGTAACGTTAAAACCCACTAAACACCAATTCATTTCCTTGGCTGTCCAGTAGAATGTAAGTACTAGCAGCTCGTTGTCCTACGTAGAAGTAAGCAGTTTACCCTCCAACAGAGCCAGAAGAACTTCACGTGGTGTACTTACTGATCTGTCTGTTTAATCGAATTCACTTGACTGTTTGTGCCCATCACGTGTTCCGGTAAGATGTTAACTCTTTGAAATCTGTGAAGATAAGTCCACAGAATTATACGGTTCACGCGTAAAGTGTGTTGTGTTTACACAAAGCACTACTTTGGGCATTCGCTACAGAGTGCACCCTGCCATCTGGCACGCAGCCTGCCTTGTCTGTATTTTGAAACACGGAATATGTTTTGGTAGTCCTGTACATGCGATAACCGGTACCTTCAAATCCCCTTGAACCGGCAACTGCCTTTCAGCTGACGCAGGTGCGTCCATCTCATTGGCTATTTTTAACGAAGCCGTCTTCAAGGTCGACCGGCGTACTACCTCTGTCCAAACAGCGTGCGTGTGTCTCTATATGTGGGCACGTGTTTGCGTGCAGAGCACACACATCGGTGATTGATGAACACACAAGTGGGTCTAGGGTGGTCAGTTTGTAATCAACAGTTAGATTACAATTAAACGGAATATTATACCGTAATTTACCATGTGGAGATTCAAGTGAACCGTGGGGAAACATACCACAACGGTATCTTACGTTTTGCCCTGACCAACATGCCATTCTATTCACTATCCGTCTGAGCGAAGTAACACGGGACAGATTTGTGTGTTGTCAAGTTCCAAGTCGGCGATTATAAGAGGAGAAGGTTTTGTGTTAATTAACTGGAACAAAAATCACTTATCGGCCCTAAAACTGTCGTTAGTTTACTTCTTTACGATACCCGCCTTACAAAAGTCTTGGTCACTCATTTGAGAGGCAAAAGATGGGACTGAAATTTTAATATCGTGATGGCAATTACTGGTACATATTTTCTGGGTACCCAACACAAATCGAATAGAACAAGCTCTAACAGTGATGGTCATACGGTACTGGGAATATATCACGCACATTTGGATCCGCATGTATTCATCAATTCGGAACCAGAACTAGTGTAATAATTTTCGTGGTTCCTATTGTTGAGTAGGATGTACTTCCATTTCTCAAGACTGTCAGCAATATGACAAACGAAAAATACTGGAGTGATTACCTGGTGTACCGACACTTCTTAGAGTACGCAATGCAGAAACCAGTCGCAATCCGATTCGTGGATGACATAAAAACTATCAATGTACTGCTGATGCCAGATGATGATACCGACAGTCATGCCGGTGAACTGGTGCCGTTCTGATCATGAGAGTTTTGCGTATACCTCGTGGATCCTATCAGGCAACAAACCACTTTCTGGTCAACTGTCTTTTGTGAGCCTGAAATCACTACCAAATTAAGCCAGATTAAGGGAACAGAACTTATACCTTTTAGTAGACTCCGATGTTACAGTCTATGGATGCGACACACAATTTAGTTCACTGGTGTCTGCACAGAACAACTAACAGGAAAACGATGAATATGGAACTTGAAGGTTACTGGAAGGATAACTCATGGTTTTGTTAAATTAAATTTATTGTTGGGGCATAAACAAATCTTGCTAAAGTGAAAAGACACGTTTAGGAATGTAACAGTCTTTATCTGCAGGCGTGCTATCCGATGAAAATTCCTGGATGTACGGATTGTAGACACTGCGATTTTGTCACGGTGTGCATGTGCTTAGGATGACTTTTTACATTCGGACAGTCACGCTGTCACCGATGCTTGAATAAGGTGCACTACTCACGCACACTGTGTTCGAGATCATAACATACAGCTGAGACGGATTAAATCATTGAGTTAATTACCTAAATATATCAACTATTACTGAAGCTTCAGACAGTAATGGGTAATAGGTCGCAACCGTTTTTTGAGACAGATTATTCGTTTGATTTCACTGTTGGGAAAGTTTCCAACTCCCCGAAGATATTGTGTGAGAAAAAGACTAACAAAGTACATTTGTCAGTTACCTTCACATATGCCATGATCATGTACTTCTCCGGACTTCACAAGCGTCCCCAGCCTTAATGTCAACTTTTTTGACATCAGAACTACACGCCTACAATGTACTGTCTGGAATTTTGTCTGATCCAGGCTTTTTGACCTTGTTTTGTTGCTGGTTCCAAACCCTATGAATGTCAATGAGTTTGTGACCATGCCGTCTGCAAACTGAGAGACATGAAGAGGTCAGTGTTTTCTCTGTCTTCATGCGTACCTTCAGGTGGGTGGGTTGGCCGGGTAGTGGCGACTGAGTCGTGTATACTCCGTAGTCTGTTGTTCGTTACCGTTATCTGTCATATCATTAACCGTTATTGCGTTGCCTGTTTGCGCGCGGATAAGCCGTGAAGTCAGTTGCAACAGATATGGGCAACATGTCGGCTGAGTATGACCAGGCTGCTTAAGTCTAGATAGAGACGATGCCAGTAGCGACAGAGTAGATAACTGACCTCATCACATAAGTTGTCGGCTAAGGTATGTAGAGTTTGTCAGTATCCTATGTTTTCCAAAACCAGTTACTGTCGTTTACAGAGCGTGCGGAAGATCAAACGTTCAGTCCCCATATTCCGTCAAGAAAAATATTTCCTAAATCGTACTCAGAACATTAGCTTCTCTTATAACATGATTTCTATTTATAAACGTGTAATTCTTGCAGTTGTTATCCGCTTTAACCTGAGAATCACAGAATTGCAGTGGATGTAAGATTCGATTTGTTATTTGACCCCACGCGAACTAAAGTCAATGCTGTGCTCCAGTCAAAACCTACCGACGTACAAAACGGATTTCTATGCAAAAGGAACACTCAGACCTATTGATCAACTTGTCCGACGATCTTCACTGGTCAACGGGTTGTTTAATCTTACTGGATAACGTACAATTCACCTTGTGTTAGTAATGTTTGATTTTTATCCAGTGATGTTTCCCGGTTTGCTGATCGGTTCTTGTGTGGCAGTTGGTTGCGCAATTTTGGTCGTCCTGTTAAATCGCACTAAGCAAAGCCCATGGTGACGTGATCGCCTTCTCGCGTAATTATTGATGGGTGTATGCGGTTTTAGTGATTGGGTTGAAGTCGGATCTGTTGATACTGTTACATAGACCAATCCCGAAAGTCTTCAGGTTTACACAACGCAGATTAACGCGCTAACCAGGCTGGTCTTCACTTGCAACCTGTATGCCCCCTCTATACAGCCAAAAATACACAATGTTTAAATCTCGGGAAAGCTTACACCTTGCTTAAAATTTCTACCCTTGAGAATGAGTGAAACGTGACTCTGAACAACATTTTTCTATCGTACATATCACGCTTTTACAAGATTAAAGAGAAATAACCACTGATGCTGTTGATGCTGTTGCTCTTAGAGTTAACAAAATTCTCCGATTTTAATGATTTTCTGAGAACATATCTATAGCTCACCATACAGATTCCATAATAAATAACTGGAATGACAACTTCGTGCTCATTCTTGTTTTGGCTACTGAAAATATAGTAGCAAATTGCCCAATAAAGTATGGATTGATTATCTTAGAAGCACAAAATTGAGTGAGTTATTACATCACAAGACGAACCACTCAAGAATTACTTGAGAAAATTTTTTGGCCTATGCATCAGGCGCGTTTCACGATCACTCAAGTAATATGTTTCCACGTGCTCAGTAGAAAAATCAGATTTCGAGTGTTGGTTTAGTCATTAACTAGAAAGACGAATCGGACTGATTACCGTATCCTCTTTATTTAGCCTCAGTTCGAAATTTGAATGTTTGACCAGTTCAGTTTTTCGCCGAAGACTGATTTATTCAAGTTTTATTTTTTCGACAAATACTCAAAATGACATGACTCACGACTCGCTGCCTACTTGGTGAACTAGAGCATACTGTTGTGAACTCAAAATTCACTATTTTTGACTCATTACTTAAACCTTCTTAATCTATTTTGTGAAACGTTTCAGTAATTCTTGAATAAGTTCGAAATGTTGAAATTTCTCGAAGCGCCGCAACAGAATTTACTTATGTCATCAATAAGCAAGTGATACTTTGCTAATGATCAATACAGATTGAACATTACCTACAATCAATCTCAGCTGTCGTATTCCCTTGGACTTTCCAGTCAGCTCCTTTCGAATGGAATCACTAGACTCAAATTTCGCTCTCACTAGAGTTCGTCAGTAATACATATCCTTGCCACTGCTGGCACTAGAACTCCGGCCACGTTTTCCATCAGGCAACCGTGTTTACCACTGCGTAACTGACCTCACATCAGGCATGACCGAATTGTTATATAGGAACGCTCAACCACTTTCGCTTGTGAGCATTCATAAATGGGAAATCTGTTAATTTTTATGGTGTCTGAAAAGATCTGAAGGTTCGCAATAAAGCAGAAGAAACAGTGTAACGCACAATCATTTTCGACGATGTTTTCTCAGGCCCTTACAACTAAGACGAATTCAACAAAACACTCCACAGAACAGGTGCAAACATTCTGAAAAGATTTTTAATGTACAGCATCACGAGCCAACACCAGAGTCTGCATAATGTGTTACCCTTAAACTAGACTTTGATCACACTGCCAGGGTTAAAGGTTGGTGTGTGGCTATGATAGTTATGTTGGATCTGTGGTTATGGAACTTACAAAGACTGACCACTTTTGCTGGAAGTACAAGTTACTGATTGTAATCGATTCAGCGGTTGCCAAAATGTGGACTGTCTTCCTTTGAATGATGACAACTCTGTGGATAACTCTACATGCTATGTAGGTATACTAGTGATGGTGATCCCCAACGCTATATACGTAGTGACGGAATCGAGTGCTTTTCAGTAACCGGTTAGGTGATGTCTAATTATCATTTTTGACAGTCATACGACAAACAGCGAGGTGAAAACGAATACGCCAAGCTTGAAGGATCACGGACTGATAGCTTGTCTTGCAACCTCAATCATGGCAACAAAATCGTGCTGAGCAGGCTTCGTTAGATAGCCAGTTGCAAAGATTTGTCTATACACTTGGTGCATGTGACGAATACATTAATCTGCTAAACTGTTGTTTACAAATGGAAGTTTTATGAAAACACTTCTTTTCAGTTGTGAATGTTACTTCGTGCAGGACATTCGAAGTTATATAAAAAGTGCTGGATTGCTACAGATAAGTACTGTCATAAACTATGGTTCGAGACATTTTCAAACCGGCATCGTCTGAGTAGTTCTTCGTTGCACTTGTCAATAAACTACTCGTCGGTAAACTATGTTCATTGTTTACTTAACCGGCACAGAGTTGTTGACTTGTCCACTTACTATCCTAATCAGTATATCATCAAGGATTTTTATCAGTTAGTTATCTAGAAAGTGGAACGTGCCTTTCGACTCCCCTTCTGATGTGAAACCGTCTGAAGCGTATTCTGTATAATAATTTCCAACTTTATATACTGCCAACCTATAGGCTGTAAGTATGAAGCCTATTAATTACAAACTGCAATTTAGCTTCTAGTTTGCCCGTGAATGCGTTTGACGACAGTTGATTTCCTCTCCTCAGGTCGTGGTTAAGTGGTACAGCTGAACACCAATTAAACACATTAAGTGCAACATAGAATGAGATATTCTAGGTCTGATTCCTTGCAACTGTACGATTATACTCCATGAGGCGAACGTTCAGTTGCTTCTGACAAAAGAACATTTTTGAAAAGCGAACTTATATCGAGAGGGCACATTTGCCTATGTACAACATTAATATGTTTCACGGAATCTACAAACTCGGAAGTGTAGCGAAGACAACGTGGGTCTAATGCCCCCGAAATAGGTTACAATATTTTTGCTGGTGGTATGGTCTTAAAAAAACAATTGCTTGAAAAGTTGGTGAAAACGTAGGTTGATGGATGCAGCTAGTTTCATCCGGTCAAACTCAATCTTTGTGGACTGGCCCTGTTGCATCAGGCGCTTTTAGAAATTCCAAGTCTGTTTTTCAGCTAGTTCGTTCTTATCTTTCTCATTCTCATATTCCTAAATTTACCATTCTTTGAACGCAGCTGTATTATCTTGTTAAGATAGTCACTGATACAATTTTATTGTTCAACGGCGACGTTGATGGGTTCACACTTGAGCTGTTTGAGAAATTCTGCTTCGGTAGACAGTCACCTAGATCATTTGGTGGACTCCATATGAGACAGTGGAATAGGAGGATAACTAGGTCCAAATGTAACATTTCTGAGCTCCCAGCTTCGTACTGTAACTCAATGGATGCAATATTTGCTGCTTTAAGATGTGCTGCTTAAGTAGCTGGTTCGAATCCATTCGAAGCCCAGATTTTCCGAAAAAGGGTCTCATCTAACTTACCAACTCCGTCACCGTAAATATCAGTAGTATAATTGCAGTCCCTGCAACTTTGTCTGGTTGAATGAGTGGCTTACCGTCACATATACACAAAAGTCTTAAAACATCCAGGTGTCTACTAAGTTTCGGACTATTATGGGATAGGACAGTTTAGAGATATTGATAACAGCCATCGACCACGTCAATTTTAAATTACGCACGATCAACATCAGCTGAGACTTTAAAGCTTTGAGGTTTCTCGAATCTATAGATGATCGTCTTTAAGATCTGGACAACAAAACGCTGATCCCAACGACATTATTTCAAATAAAGTATCAACAAGCACGACGTTAGATAAATTATGGCTAAACCTATTCCGATTTCTGGGGAATTGCAGTTGACAATTCATAATAATGATCTCTTTTCTGACGATCGATATATTCTGTCTTGTTCTTTTAGATGCTATTTTGTGCACATATTTCATTGCGCTATGATGTCTGCTGTTCTTTTTTCAATAATTCGTCCATTTGAATATTCGCTTCTTTAATCATATCATAACGATCATACTTTGGACTTAGTGGTTCATCTCACAGTACACTTTGATGTGTTGGTTTCAGAAACAAATATCATAAGCAGTTGGTTGTGACATCGTTAATACACAAGTGACAAACATGTGATTGAATGTGAGTTCAAATGCCCAAACCCTCTGAAACTACAAACAAATGTGATAGAGTTGTACAACCCTACGGTGGTGAAGAGCTTCGCAAACTGTGTCTTTCCGTATGCTGTAGTCTGTTAGATTCTCCTTCAATTGTACAGAATGTACTGCCTCGGTTGTAAAGGAATCAAGTCCAAAATTTAAAAGTTTGAATCGAGTTTGCTGTCTTATTTTTGTGGTTTCCATACGAAAAGAATAACGATAACATTGATGGTAGCGCAGACGGAGATACATTTCCGCAAGAAATGTTTCTTAGAAGAAATATACAGTCGTTATCTCCTCATGACAGTGTGAGAGCCATCCTTCTCGCCCCAACAGGTAACTAGCGTTTCGAAGTCGTCTGAAAAGAATCCATCAAGTTCGACAGCAATGTTTGTTTATCAGGTTCCCTTGTCTGTTGGTATTGCATTCAGGTCCTCAACTTGTTTTCATATTTCTCGCGATTCTCGATTACAAGCTCGACACTTCCAGTCACTTCTGTCTGTTCATTCTTCTGCTTTCGCATTTAGAAGTTTGTAGTAGTGTACAATTATTTGTGCATCATGTGATCTGATCGGACGATTAACCACAAGTGTACAGTTAATAAGACAGCGAGGCTATTTGCATAGACAGAGTCCGAGTAGAGGAAGACATTGCAAGTGACTGGATGCCCCTGAAGTAAGCATTCTACTGAATGTGTGAAGATAGCAGGGAAGATTTCTTGGTTCATTTTGCACAAGGTAGCAGAATCACGTCTGGATGTAACACGGGTTTAATATTAACTGGAAGATCTTACAAGAAGGCATCAGTTGAAGCGGACAAACCAGACCATTCTTTCTTTTAGGATAAGAGAATATTTCAGTCAGTAGTGTATAACATCAGGTCTGAGTTCTAAATTATACGAAAGTAACATAGACCTTCTTCTATTGCAAACATAGTAAATACTCCAAATTGTAGTAATCTTCTAATTTGAAAACTTCGCTCCCAATTTAACACCGTACATTTGGATAGACTTACAAAACCTCGCACTCCTTTTGTTAAATCCATAACGACTGAGGTTTAATCACTGAATAATTCCTTACCCATACGAACAACAAAAATCTCACTACTGGAAGGAGACTTAGCATTCCCCAGCAAAATTCTTTGTAGGAAAAGCACTGCACCATCACTAGAAAGACTAATAAAAACACTCTCTCAGCCTTGGAACTTATGTTTGGTTTACAATTTCCACTTTATGACAAACCACACTGATGTGAACTACTTTATTATGACAACTGTGGAGAACCCAGTAGAAGTGTACTAGAAAAACACCTTCGTTAGACTTAAGGTGACCTCGAGTCACAGAAAGATGCTACGGAGTCACGTACAGTGTTAGTGCGACATTATGAAGTGAAAGATGTACAGATGTAATATAATACAAACGTACGGAAAACCCGGTAAAAATCGAAATGTACTTTGACTATTTTACTACCTAATATTTCCGGTAACTTAGAAAATTCACCAAAACGACATAGATGACGGAATTCATACAATAGGAGAGCAACATACATATCACTATTTTATTACAACATATATAATCAAACAAGGGTGACCAGAGTAATGAATCCGATCAAAACTTACTACCGAAGTGAAAGTGTTTTTATATTATTTCTAAAAAAAAATCCAAAATTAGCAGGCTACTGACCACTCAGTAATTGATCAGAAAATTGCGTTATTCTCAAATAGGACATTCAGTTAAACGTTCATATTTCATTACCAAATTGCAAAGTTAGAAAAGAATCTTAGTATGATCATTTAATCTAAAGCCAACAATATCATCCACATGATTAAATTACAGTGGATTCGTTAGTTATTCATTTTAATTCAATCTTCCAAACTTTCTTCGTTATTATCATAGTTGCACTTCATTTTTATCTTAGTTAATTATCTTTAGTATGGTATTTACAGTTTCCGCACGATGTTGCCTCATTGTGTGAATCGCTTGACTTATTACACATAATGATGATACGCTAAAATATTTGTGCATGGCAAGATAGTTCCTTCTGAAGTTGCAACCCTGAGACATAACAGAATAGCAACAGAATACAAAATATGACTCGCATGAAGACAAGAAAATGTGTTCTGTTGACGTAAAAGTTTCGCTTTTAAAATGCGCAAAGCAATGTTCAAAGCTTTGTAGTGATTGATTTTTCATGCCGATTCGATCGCATGCACTACTGTCCGACGTTTGGCAGTAGTTGACCGTTAACAAGATCTGATTTGATGCCAAAATCTGATGATCACTTCCAACTGCTTCCTAGGGGGTGAAGTGTGGATAATGGTCAAACTGACTAGTACAGACGTATCACTAATTCACAGTTTTTCAAAGTTTGTATTTTCTTCTATCCATGTAGCTGTTCGGCGGTTCGTTATGATGGGTGTGTAAAAAAATGAAGATTACCTCGTAAAAATAGAGAACATCAACTGATTTACAGTGAAATAAAATGCTGGAGATCGCCTACCTACGAAAGCGTTCATAACTATATACACAATCATAGTTGATTCACTCAAGACATTTATCTCGCCACCGCATAATACGTTAGCTGACCGATAAACCTACAAATAGCTTGTTCACATTTTGACAATTTGCGTTGTCACCGGTTAATCAGGCAGCGCTGGTTTCCACATATAACCACACCTAGCTGTATAACAAACGTTTAGTCCTCACTAATGACTTGGTCTCTATCATTCAACTTTGCTTGCCACGTTCAGACTAATAAATCTGTTGCTAATCCGTATTAGATCTGATATTTATTTAACTCTACCTGGCCTACTGACACCAAACATGTTAAGACGTTTTAAATAATGTTCACAAAGTACCTTAGTCACCGCTTTCGCTGGATAATAATGAGCGATTGCACAGTCATAAAATTACAAATCAAATAAAAATACAGTATTTAAGGAGGGTGGTAACTGGGTTAGCTATAGTCAACTGGACAATCGATAGCATTCGACTGGCACTTGAAATAGGTTAAATATGCACATACTACTGCAAAACTTGACAGTAGTAAACAACTGAAACGTATTTCGGGATGAAGATTGGGGAATTCTGTGTGAAAAGATAACGACCAAAATGGGCGAAGTTCGAAGTGTAGCTGGAATATTTGTTAAACATAGACATTTGGGTCTACCCTTTGAAGGTTTGCATGAAAATTGGCATATCAAGCACTGGATGAGCCAAGAACATCCTAAGTAACTAGAAGTTGGTCAGTCCTCAATATAAATTGTTCAAAGTTTCAACTTAAATTGGAAAGCTAGACACACACGGATTACACTCTCAAGGACATTTGTATTCATGTTTTCATCTGACGGGATAAAGCATTCAATGAAATTTAAACCCGTGAGGTTATACCGAACTGTTGATATTACGGCACACCAAACTGTCTGGAAGCAAGAATTATCACCTTTCCCTTGAGTATTATAAAGTGAACAACAATTTACGCAAGTGGGCTTGGACTGATCTAGTTTAAAAAAGCCTTGTGTAAGTCTCTGGGTTAACTCGCTTCACAATGGCAGGTTATGACTGCGATTCTACTTTTACTGCGGTGGTCGACAAAACTGAACCGCCGGAAGTGACGATTTTTATAGGTAATATTTACGCAGATCGACTGCTTTCCTTAGAGCACAGTTCTGGGAGACTTTTCTCCAATTAACTCGCGAGTTCCGATAACACTTAAGCCTTTGAGCTGAACAATCGGTCGACCGCATAAAGCCATCGACACTGACATCAGCTCAAGCGTTTCGTGCTGAAAATCTGGATGGTTCCAAATTTCGACCGTCATTATCGATGTAGATTGTTCTTGTAGTGGGTTTTCAGATGATGGATGATCTCACGAAGTATTTCGCAACAGAGTCATAAAGCAATCATCTGTTTGGTTTAACACGACCCACTCACTAACTTATATCACTCCTGAGAGTGGTGGATACAGATGTTGTCTCCACACTGCTGAAGTTCATAAAAGACTCGTTTGCTGTCCCCTCAACGAAGCCTAACCACAATTTTGCACGGATGCCGAGGGTTAACCTGATTTACAGACTTTGAGTCGCATTTTTTATTTACGCAACTTGCAACCAAAACGGTCAGTGAAAGCCCCGCGGCCTTGTTCTGTCGTTCGAAGATCCTTTGTGATTTGCCTCTATAGGCCAACTGTGTAGTCCGTGGAAACCTTCAAAAGGTGGGTGCGTGCGATAGCTCATGTTAGCCACCAACTCTCTGTTTTTGGGCACCGTCACCGTTTACAATGCGACAGATTTAGTATAAAACGTTTGACTAAACGGCAGTTGCTATTTTTACCAGTCCGATGGTAACGAAAAGCAACAGCGTAATCCGATTAACTTAAAATCGCAGCCATATGTTTGAAGAAACTAAAAGTTGTTGTCTGTTATACTGCAGACACTACTGTGAGGACTGTAACCTAACGTATGACATGTTCACTTGAAATACAGACTACTCGGGGTTTGGGTTTCCTACCATTGGTGAAAGAGTGACGATTGTTTAAACGGCATTCATTAGCTCCTCACATGGTGAACATGGTGGACTCGAGTTTATCTAGTCATTTCAGAAGTGATCCAGCTTTGAAACTTGTGTTTTTCGGCTGGACTCGAATTTAAGTTAGAAGCAGAATGCCCGGACGAGGAGTGTGTTTTAACTGTGGACCTGGAAAGCCACTAAACCTCACGTTTGGAAAAGGCTATTTATTTGTGGAACCTACCACAGAATCCAGGAGACTGACTGTTTGGTGGCCAATTTCGTTACGCTAAAACCAATATTCGTATGTCACCCAGTAAAGTGTGTCGAACCTGTCAAGTAACTCTTCGATACACTAAGCTTCAGAAATCAGGCGTTAACACTAGCCAAAGTTCGATCAGTGGGGCAATATCGTACGCTTGCCAAGTCCTACTCTATATCCATCACTCTGTTGGACATATTCGATTTAATAATAGGTGAACAGCTGGGAGGGAATTCCGTTGTTTACATTATGTGTAGGTTGTTTAAAGTCCCCCTAGTCACATGAACAAGTTAGGACATTAAAGTGCACCGTGCAATCCGCGTGACACAATTTCGTATGTTGGGCTCATTTTGGCAACACGTACAGTTCGCCCACACACGAATAGCACGCATGTTTGTGTGTGGTGCAGTTACATACAGCATGGATCAAATCGATTGTCTTAGGACGCACCAATCACATACGCGATCAAATTCGTGCGTGTGTGTATGGAGGGATCCACCATTGGTTCGCACAATAGTTTGGGTTGACCAGAGACCGATTTGCCCAACCGCACAACAAACTATTCGAATGCCTGGTCGGCTCCAGGCTAGTCGCTTTATCCGACTGCATTGGCAACCACGCTGTAGTAATGAGCACATCAAACATAACGTGGGGGAGGTTAGTGCACAACGGTGTTCAACATTCACCACCCCTTGCTACAATTTTCGAGTGAGGAAGGGGTTGTCGCTATAAGGCATCAAAGCAAATACTACTGTGATATAGAAAACTCGGAGACCTGTTCCAGTGATATCCGTACACCCACACAAAACGCACCTCTTGGATTACATTCCTTTATTCGACAACTATGCCAAAAAGTGTTAATATGACCAATCTGAATCCTGGCTCAGAGTTTCCCATATGTCGATTTCAAGTAGTGGAGCACACAGCAAATGACCGACCAACAATTGCCAACGGGTCCGTGGTGTGTGAGACCAAAATGAACGGGACCGGAACAACCACAAAAGATCAAACGTTAACACGATCACAAAGTGACCACAGGACAACTAGTGTATCTCAAACGATTGCCAGTATGCATCAGCGAGCCACTGAACTGCTCAATCGTCTGAGTGAACATCGTGGATCAAAACAAAGTCATCGACACTATCGACGTCAGCATCACACTCTCGATTCATCGTCCTCGTTCCGTGAAGTTCCGAACAAAACACACCAGATTAGTGAAACGCATATCTGTAAGCATATTTGACGGTGCGGATTTTTGATGTTTTGTTCACGATTAATAATTAGCATTGGAGAGTACGTTTTTTAGTGGTTTGCTTCGATAATCAAAAAAATAAAACATGTGCTCGTTCACTTTTGACCTAGAACAAAATAACCACTTGTTTATAACTCTACGTACAAGTTGGTATCCCCGTTGTCACCATGATTTGGGAGACTGCTATCGACAACCGCGTGCAGAGCACTGTCCCAGGAATCCATACGGCCAAGTACGTGATGACAACAACTTGATCATGTGACTGACAAACCGCTGTGTGAACAGATGTGATTGTGCATCATGTTGTGGGTTAAAAACGTTTCACACTGAGACTTTCAGTAACAAGCTAAATTCCACGGTGGCACGAAACGAGATCGATCAGTTATTATGGAAACAGTCATGTGAAATTGGACGTTTGGGATTAAAAGATCTGTACTAACCGAGGTTATATTTTACAGTTTAAGCTGATACATAGGTACAGTTATTCAATAAGATCAATAAACCTTGCTTATCATGAAACCAAAAAGTTGAATATAAATCTGATTTAGGGAAAAACATGTTCCATTGCTACATATAAACGATGATAGAGCCTAACCAGTACTTTCAGCAACTTGACCAATTTTTATCAAAATAGCATAATTCTAACCTAACCTTTCCAGTCACTAAGTTGAAATCGCTCAAAATAGCATCTGTTTATAATAAGATATTTCTAAGTACATTTTCTCCGTAGTTCCAATTGCTGATCTTGTATAGTAGAATTACGTTAATCAGGATAGATTTAAGAAATTGAGTTGCAGACAAAGGTCCAGTTAAGTGCCGGGCACTCAACGATATGATCAAATATTCTGGTCGATAATCCTCTACACACACACGCATGGACACACGGAAGCAATTTACAATTCTAGTTGATCAATATACGTATTATGTTGTCGATACTTCTGCACCTACTGCGATGGTTTTATCGATTGAGTTGTTATAAATAGTTATGCGATATTTTTGGAAAAATTCCACCGTCGGCAGGTTCGGCACATGCTTGTACGCGGGCGCACTGACATGTGTATTGGTAACTATCGCTCATTGGACATCTTCAACCCCTTTAAATGACTTATTCCGATCTAATCAAATTCTCCAGTTACCCTAACGTTTCTAGCCAGTCTTATTAAAGCTATTATATATATCGATCGCTGTTCGTCTCTGAAACCGTTTCAAGACACCAAATTGAAAGAAAGTAATGATGTACATTTTGTGTTCAAAAACAAGTGATGCCGTGATTTTAAATAATCTACAGTAAATTAAAACATATAGCGTAGTCTGGCAATAGCTTATCCGGAAATACTATCGGGATAACTCAGTGCTAGCATCGCACTTCAATCAACCACTCGGTCCTTGATTCCAGCTTCGGTTATTGTGACTTCTCCTGTCTGGATTTTGGAAGCCTGACAACGTGATTTTGTATCTCATGTGACAGCAAACGTCTAAGAGTACGGATGATGAATTGCAGATTTCTTGTTTTCAGCTGACAGCACTGAAGCTCAGTTAGAAGCCGCTGACTGGTAGGTTACGTCACACTCACACATTCCTTTATTGAATGACGTAATTAGATGGTATAATGGGTTAACAGGATTATCATTGCTCCAACTTTTATTCAATTTGTGTGATCTGTACGACAATCTAAGTATATTGTTTCGAGCGCAAGTTTTGTTAGCGAACAGGTAGTTTTTTCTCGGATGCCGCAAAGAGGTGCAGATGAAGCTGCTACTAAACGATAATATAAATTTGTCATCGCATATCTTTCAACATTTCATAGTAAATGTCTCCCCAGACAGCACATTGTTGGAGCATCTGACAAATAACACTCAAGCTGCCGACGTGATACACAGTATTACATAAATGTTCTAAGATAGCCTCAGAAAGATACCGCCCTCTAGAATTGAGGCAATTAATAGCTGCTGGTTGTATCCAAAGTATTTCAAACAAAATGAACTTTACCTCCAGATTTCCTGTAGTCTCACATTCATGACTAGAAGAATGATCTGAAGAGAACCGCGTCTCTGCCTCAACCAAAACAACTCATTACCGATCACTGAGACAATATTGGTTTGCATTATGATCACCTTATCATGTTAGGGATTTCTGTCTCACTTTCGGTTCTCCAAAATGTGTCACCTGCTTACTATCATTACTATCATTCAGGTTTAATACATATTATTTTTCTCTTCTTTGTCAGCGGGTCCTACCCAGTCAAATAGCATGTTACATAATTCTTTTTGTATAAGTTCACTAGGATTGAAACTTCGATAGGAAATTTCTTCTGATTTCCGTTTTTTACTTCATCAGCTTCAATAATACACACAGTTAATTTCACCTTGTCCATTTAAATAAACTTCCCAGTTTTGTGCACACAAACTTGGACTCAAATCAAACGCAAAACGTCAACTGATTCTTGAGCAATTAAAATAACTGGCTGTTACCAGTTCACCGTACAGAGGTGAAATGAAATGAATGATTTTGGTTTATAAATGTACTTGGCAAACCAACGTATTCATGTTAATCAAAAATGTTAATACTGGACTAAGAACAAAACATTTACATGCATGTTTCAACTTAGAAACAATGCTGATGGATCATTGTGTTAATAGACATTTTTGGGGGAATTTGTTCTACTCTCGTGTGTGCAAGTGACTTTGAAACACCTTCATCCGACTGTACAGTTAATCGCCGTGGCATCTTCGCTGTTCTGCGCGCAAATGTGCAGTTCATTATGCAGTTGTCAAATGACAAGCTGATGATAATCGACACGCTGACATCGGGTAATGGACCTCCATCTGTAAGAAGTTTGCCGGCTTCACTTGGGTATAATAAACTGATTAGTTACAACGTTGATATAACAGTGATGGGGTTCGTAGTGAAATTTGGATAGAAAAATTGCTACACATTTTTACCTGTCAAATTCCTAAGCTTTCCCAAAATGGCTGTTATCAACTCTCCACTCGTTATTTGATGTCCTTCGGTTGCGCTTTACAAAACGACAGCAACATCGGACTGATATTGTTAAAACCTGCCGGTACACTTCAAATGTGTTACCACAGTGATAAGATGAGTTTCGTTAGTGCTCGTAAATTGCGGTAGTAGTAACACGGTAGTGTCTGGTGTCAGCTTGATAGACGCCGTCCGACTATCGTCTGTAGGAGTCTCCGTCTGCTTAATATACAACATGTGTGTATACCAATTAAATGGAGGTGATTATTTGGTCGACAGTACTAGTTTGATTGATGAGTTCAGACAACTCACGCTTGGAAAATGTCCCAGCTAGACGGAGGTCGCTAATACTATAATTTCGCCAACTGGAGATGGTTGGTCAATGGTGATCGTTCTCAAATTGCGGTGTTACAAATCGCATTTGATGGAAATTCCAACCGGGTGCACAACCATGGGTTTTACAATGCTCTTGATATACGCTGACTGTGACGTGTCTGAGGAAGGCTAAGGATATAGGCGACAAGTGTTGGGCGCTCTCTTTCAAGTCATTCGATAGTCTACCGGACTGGTTTGTTTAGTAAACTTTGGTCGTGTGTCCCACGTTTTCAATTTCATCTGAAGGTTTTTCCGAGAGGTTAATCTTAAGTATCGTTCCTTCATTTTTCCAATAACTGGGCTTCCAACAGTCACACCCTTTTTCTAGATAATTCTGCCTGTTCACAGAAAAGCGGACTGCCAGTACGCTTCAACCGAACTTCTCAATGCGAAGAGTTACTTTAAGGGCTGGTTAGAAAAAAAGGCAGTATCTCTGTGACTGCAATGATCGAATCCCCGACTTCATACAAATTACACTGAGCTAAATGCGATTTCTCAATATTTCTGTGACAACAGCTGACCAATGAGCTAACTGTAGAGATTCTGGTCAAATATATACAGATCAAGAGCTGAAGCCCGTCTGCGCCTGGTAACAGTATTTGTATATTGATCAGTTTTTGGCCAACGGTTAACACGACTTTTCCTCACTGATAAAACCTACGGCCAACCTGCACGCTAAACAAGTGTGAGGGCCATAGCTCGCAAGAGGCCGAGCATCCAGGAAAGCGATTCTGGTAGTTTACACTTGGTTTCGTCGTAAAGCTTTGTGTTCGACATACGCTCTATATCCAGTCAACCAGAGAAGCGAAAGTCAAACATTGTGCGTGCTTACCCTCCTTTCCCGTAAGCCCACTAGATAGCTAACTTTGACTAAAACTGACGATGTTTGACAAGAAAGAACTGCTGTTGGTTGAAAACCTGACAGCTATTAGCTGAAACTGGGGATTACTGGCGATGCAGTAAGGATTACGTTACGTTGCGAAGACCTGCATTCCTGGTTATCGAAGTGATCCAATCCGAAACCTGTCTGACTGCGGAAGCTGCCATCGATCGTCATCGGTTTTTAATCTGTTACATTTTAGTCCACACAGTGTCACGATTAAAAGCCACCAATATTCCTCTCACTAAATTGTATGCATAAACTAGTAAGAAAACCTGGTCCGTGTTATCCGAACTGTTTGTTTTCGAGCCAATCATTCGCTAGTCCCAAGTCCTAAATGACAACGCAGCCGACACATCATACATTCCTGTTTCCGCCCTTCTCTTTTTTGCTGTCTACTCCGATCTTGCAAACCACTTTGTGCTTTCTCACGCAGGTCACACGCTCTTGCCAACTAGTTTATCGATCGCAACGAAGGGTACAAAATCAAACCGAGTCAAGTAAATGTCAGTAACACGATTTGTCTACGTTGCTATCACTTTTTATTGTTGCTGATAAAAAAAACCTGTTGTTTATATTGATGTCTGAATTCCATGTGTGTTTATATTGGTATACCGCCAAAATACTCAGATCTACACTAGAAAATCGCTGATAATGTCAACTGGGGTCTTTGAATCATAATCGTTTGCCTGTAGTTAGCGTTTGGATGATAGTGATGTAGAATGACTTTTGTCTTCGTGAGTGTTTCAGAATAAGGGACTGGGGTATTTCACTCTTCTACCAGTTAACATAGTTGTTACAAATGGCTTTATGAGTGCTATCCTAACTTTGGGGAGTTAGGCTCAACGGATTTTATAAGTCAGCAAACCAACACACTACATGACAAAGTAACCAGTACATCGGAGCATCAGTTTTTATCTTACATCAATTGGTTCATTTTAGATTACTCGAGCGTTCACTCCAATAGATTACACTTGGCGATTTCTCCTGGCCAATTTCTGTTGAGTAAACATGTTGGTCAGTTTTTTTCGCTTAATTGAACCAACAGTTTTGTTTGTGCGATAATCGTTACAAGGTACAATGTTTAGCTTGAGTTTTACTTCAGGTTGTGGGATCCTCATCTGAGTTTGGGATCCGGTTTAGATAACCAGGGTGCAAAGTATAGTTTTGATGATTCGCCCATAAATTCATTAGAACCAAAAGATAGGTTAACTTACAGTCTGTTCTCAATTATTTACTGTCAGGTCAGTTGCACAGCAACTTGTGTATTAATGGTTGTCAGGCTGGGGTTGCACAACCATGCGTCTTTCTTTAAAGGCATATAAACAATATTGAATATGGTTGAGCATTTCGAGTACAATCTGGACGGAGCTGTTTGACGCAAGGAGCTCAGCTTCACCGGAACTTGCTTTTCACGCCCATCTACTGTTTGCCATATCGTTAGTTCAAGAGGGCCAACCATTGTTGTTGACTGTTGCAAGAGTGATCTGTTTGCTTAAATTAACCCAGAAATAAGCGCTTGAAAGAAATTTGTTGGTGTCGGAAAATTACCATTGTTAGTGGCCAAGGACTCCACAATTACAAAAGTCATGCTGAACGCACAATTACCCTGTCTTCCGTAAGATGTCTGATGTTACTATGCGATAGTTTGTTTTAGTTTTTGAACGCTTGAGGGACACTTGTCAGGTAGATGACCTGGGACTGCATAACCGAAAGCGGGCTGTTTACTAAACTACCTTTCTACTTTGTTCCATATGCCATTGTGAATGAAACAGCCATGGTCAACAAAAATCCGCCAGGTCACGCAACAATATCCACTAAATGACACTTCCTTATAAGCTATCTCACGTCAAAGTGGGAAAGATTTGTTTCGCAATTTTAAATCCACTTCATTGCAAAAGGACAATGAACGTCTCATTCCAGATTGTATCAAACACTATGTTGCACGTCATTCTCCCTTAGCTCCTCGATACAACTATTTTATGATGCGACTCAGTTTAAAATTCATTTCACACGCCAGCAATGTACACAGGAAAATATATATATTGACGTCAGCATAAGACGTTACTTTTAACTACGAGACTTACTGTTTCTTCCATTTCCCAGTCTATATTTCATATATAAAACGGTCATACGTGTGCTTTCTGTTTTACTGTTATTGTTACCTTGTAGTGCTTCTATACACAGGGTCACACGTTTCAACATTTTCTCTTTTCTATAAAAATATGAGATTTGTTCCAATGAAGATCAAGTGACAGAACAAGAAGAAACCAAAATCTTCTTTTACCACTTAGACAGTGTTGTGTGAACTCCAATTTGTTTGGTGAGTAACGAGTTGAATGCTAGAAGAGTATGACCTATGAGGTAAGTAGAACGTGAACAAAGTTATATAACCGCAATATAATCACTAAGCTGAAATGTTAGCCAAACCTGAATTGGATGCGTTTTTCAATACTCTAACTGAAAAGAGATCAAGCCGGCGGATAGCCAGAGTAAGCTCGATATCATGCTAGATGTTTTGTTTAACCGAATGGTAAGTTGGCAACTGAATGATGGTCGCTTCAACACTGCCTAATCAGCAATTCGTTTGAAGCTAACCCCAACATTTTGACAGATTCGGCCAAATGAATCGCGAATTTCGACTGGTGGTTGTCCGTGTCCGAGTACACGTTTACAAGATTACTACTGCTATTGTGCGTTGCGGATAGCAACATCGGTGGAGTTGTCACGAAAACAGCGGGTTTTTGTACACCCACCGAAGCAGCGTAGACAAAATCCGGGAAGCAGTATTGTGAATAAAGTATATGTGAACACAAAATGCCCAATAAACGGAATCGTGGTTTTTTTTAATTTTTTGGTTGTTGAGCAAATTACAAGAGGACGTGTTTATGACTGCAGCCAGATCTCCATTGAAAATGGGATTGGTTTTTGATTCACGTGTATTCGAACGTTGCTTTGGCCTGAAACCCTTTCAATCATACGATTTAGAACATGCTTGGTCTGTTTTGATGTTTTGTTGAGACTGGTTCATTTTTCGTTAGTCGTCTGCTATTGCAGTCTCGTGTCTGCAAAGAACGCACTAACTTCGGTGAATGCACAAACAATCGTCTTTTATTTATGTGCCACAAATATTTAGCGTCTTCGCATTAGCTATAGGTTTCCTGTTTGCCCTTAAAGGTCAACTATGCATACCAAGGTTCCTGAAGGTACTTCTACTATGGCACTTTTTCAGCGTCTTGGATACAATATCTCCGTTTTGTCCACTTTGCTTGCATCACGTAAATATAAACGTTGCATCCGTGACAACAAAACATATGTATTAAATTCTAATAGGTTTGCTGCATACACACTCCGAATTCCGTACGATGGTCGAGAATGGTGCCTACCTACCCATATCAGGTTTTGGGGGTGATTTACAAGAAACCGTGAATCTTCATATCCAGAAATCTTGGAATTCCACTTTACCATTTCTTTTTTTATCTTATTCCTCCCCGTCTCTCTGGAAATTTTTGTCACGTCCATCTATGGAAAGTATTGACCGGGTGATTTAAAGTGTATGACATAGTTTGCAGATGTACAGTAAACAAAAGTGTTAAGGGTGAGCATTCATGGTTAATCCAACTTAACAGGAATGGAGCTGTTAAGCATAAATATTTAAAAAGATTTGAACGTTGGAGTTGATTGTGTCAGGTACGTCAGCTTTATTAACACTGGCAATAAGTGTTATGACAAAGTAATTTCGTGCTCGCAACTAAAGTGCCATTATTTGCATGGGTGTTCACTAAACTGTCTGTCATGGTAAGACGGCTGATCTCCTTTGAGTGATCTTTCAGTCGTGCATTGAAGTTGTTTTCTTTTTTCTTCAAAGAACATTTTGTCCTACGACAACGCAATTCTCTATTCACTGATCTGATAGTCTATTTTGTACCATCTGTTGTTTTTTCTATCTTGTATGTGCGGTATTTAACCGGGATAGGTTATGTTCATTGTGTCGACAAACAGCTAGCCTATACATAGTCTATATGGATTGTACAATATACAGTAATGGTTGTAGTGTCTGTGGGTTATTTTGAAGTAAGTACGTGTGACATGCAACACCTACTTCTACTAATACAATCGGCTGGGAAACAATACATGGTGATCAGTTACTCATGTCAACTTTGAACCTTTCTCTCAGTGTGATGTGTTTTTTTCGTTCTACTTGTTTTACAGATCTGGACAGTGGAGGTAGTGTGCATGGTCCGATGGATCAGAAACACTCAACACGGTTGGGCAACATAAGTCGAAGTGGTCAACTGATTCCTGGCTCGCGACATTATCTGTCTGATGGCAGTGCTGGTTGGTCTCATCAACGAGATGTGATGCGTCACCAGTCGGACAGTGGAGCATGGGATGCGCGTTCTGAAAGTAAGTGTACGTCATTATTGTTGATCGTATTTAGAGGCAAGATCTTTTAACGATCGAAATGAATTGTGCACGTGAAGTTTCAAAGAAAAGATATCTCCTCAAAATCATGTCATTACAGTTTCTTTTATAGAATAGTTAACCAGTCAACTAAAATTTGTTGAATAATCGAGTTTATTAATTAGTTGACAAAAGCGTCCATAATACCTGTTGCAAGGTATTAAGTAGTCACAGTCAATCTATGCGGCTGTGCTAAGGTCGCTCGGATATATCCAGCATGTACTCCTAAAAACAAATCACCCAACCCTCATAGAGTATACACAGTACGTCACAGAAATATGGACCAGGCAACAAAGTCTGGAGTCCGAACCAAAAGATTTATCCTACTTAGTATTCATGGTTCTGGCGTGTATGGAACGCCTGGGTATTAGAATTCTGTATATTTGGACCGGACTTCAAGTCAACAGGGTTAACCTGGTGTTATTGGCAGTGAGTCGTGTCGGAATGAAACACTGGGAAGATGGGCTGAACGAAATACCTGTAAACCCTCGTACCAGTTATTCTGACTGCGGTGCGTTGTGCTCTTCCGTTTAAGAGACTTGGTTAGCAAGTATGTCCGTTGGGTAAATCTCTTGGTCTGCATCCGGTCGAAAACAAAAAATTTAAGTACTCAGTTATGTCACTACT
>LUCH01000197.1:0-10478 GCA_013368495.1 Paragonimus heterotremus | reverse complement strand
GCTAAGTGTCTGGATGTATTTAACACAGCTTCGGTAGATCTTACTGTATACTGCGCAGCCAAACGTCCAAGTTGACGAAGGACTTCACCTAAACGGAACAGACAAAAATCCGTTCGTTTTGTTTTGAAGGCTTTGCCGATTGCTTCTTAGCCGAAGGTCTTGCTGTCGCCCCAAATGTCTTCATACAGAGTGTAACAACTACCCACTGATCGACCATTCTCAAAATTTTTCAACCTGATGCATGTATCCTTAGTTGCGGAGGCATATAGACAGTATCGAATGAGTTGGGTGGAATGCGACATTTTTTTGGAGTGATCCTTAAAAAGCTATTGACCTGGTATATGGCAAAAGGAAGATCAGTTCTAAATGACTAGATAACTGGTGAATTTACTGACACGATCTGGGACTGGAACAACACTACTTCGTTGTTGAGATTATTTACTGGGACTATGGAGAATCCTGTAGTGCTTCAAGATCCCAGAGGACATAATTTTCAGAAAAGAATTTGGCATAAATAATACATATTTAATGGTAAGAATTAACAAAAAGCATACGGCAGGTATTGTGGCTTCCACTCCTCCTCCTCAGCTCTAATGCACGGACTATGTTGTGTACTTAAGTGCATAATTCATCATCTGTTGTTTCCCATGGTGAGATGTGCATTCGATCTTCGCCCAGTATTCATGCCTGATGAGTGACAACAATCATTTGTTCTCAGTGAATCTAATCAAAGCGATACATTACTTCGAATAAATTCGACGCCAATCCACCAAAGGTTTACGGAAGGACTTTCCTGTGAAAGGATTAAAGATACGGGTTGCCAAACTGGGAACCCATTTTTGCTTTATACTACTTAGATGAACTGTGATGACTGTACCATCCATGTATATGACTCATCCTTTTGGAAAGCCTTTTGTTTACTTGTGATTATACAGTGTTTCAAGTGCCTTGGTTAAGCGCAGAGACAGTGTGAAAGAATGCGAAAAAGTTTTCCTCAAAAGCAGGTGCTGTAAAACAAGTTCCTGAAAGAATTACGGCAAAGTTACGGTGATATATCAAAATTCCCCGGAAACCCATACACAGTTGAAATATTTTATTTTAAAAATAAACCGGAGGTTTATAATGAAGTTATCTTTAAGAATATTGCTTCAGAATGGTGCTTTCTGAAGTTGTCAGAATGTCAGTTTGCATTTAAAAGAGACCTAATTTTTAAAAATGCGGGCTTCGGTGGGATTCGGGCCAGAAGCTGAAACAGCTAGGACAGTCGATTTTTTGGGTCATTTGCTGGAACGGGTAGATAACAGAGTTCAAATATGAAATTTGCGAGCTCCCAGCGTGGTTTTATAGTTCAGCTGGTAGAACGCTTGCAGTTTTCGAGTATCCTGTTTCTGTTGCTGGTTTGAATCCAGCTGAAGTCCAGACTTTTCATGATTAAGTCTCTTCTAACTTAAGTGATCTATCAAACCGCACATTTCTTTTTTGTACATCCATGCTGGTGTTACAATTGGCTGAGTTTTGTTGATATTGCAAAGGTGTTCACATTGAATGAGTTGGTTCGTGTTTTGTTCAATACTTTGTAAGCTGAACCAATCAAGGAAACTGTAGACCCAACTTCATTAGTGAGTGAAACAATCGACAACAGATTGGGTACTTAAAATAACATGGCAGATAGTGACAAAGCTAGAATTTCAAAGTACGTTGTGGGCCAGGAATTTACGTGTGGCAACGCATATGAATTGTAAGTAGTTCTGTGATACACTATTCAGAATCACTGACTAATCACAGTGATGATAATCATTTTCATGTAAAAGAACATATCAAGAGAATAGTCAGTACCAGCACGTAGATGATTGGTCTCAATTAATCGGTTCTGTGAACAACAGTAGAGTAGCTCAACAAGGTGGCGTGATTCTGACCAATATATAGGTTCCACTTGCCTATTTCAGCGATGGTCTCGATTCACCTGCTACTCCTTTTCGGCTGAGCACCACCTCTATGTAAGTAAATTGTTATCCATAATCTTTCTGTTTAACGGAAGCTGATGGCATTCCACTTTTCCACTTAACAGGATCCTCTGTAAACCAACTGACCTTTAAAAAGATTTGCGAGTCCGTTCATCTCAATTTTATTAGCACTCGACTGATGTCGCACAATAGAGAAGTCTCCTGAGGCAAGGGGTCCGATTTTACGGCTCTGGTGGGCATTCACAAGATAGTATCCGCCAAATTGTGAAAAGTAACTCTCTGGTGGTTGGAAGACTTGTGCTTTTATACAACCATCGATGAGTAGTTTGGATCAGGCATGCTTGTTCCTCTAGCAAAAGAGCGAATAGACAGGGGTTGGTCAGCTGAGGCGATCATCAGCAGTGACTCGTTTTGAGGTATGACATTGATCGAGAACTGGACACAAATGTACAAAACATTTTGCTCTCTCTTGCACTCTATTCGTATTTGCCATCAAACCAGCACGATCTGAAATGTTTTCGGAGGATTTCCACGGTTCGTATAATTCAGTAACGCACCATTTCTTCATTCAACCTAAAGCGTTGTAGAATAAAATACCGGTGAAGTGGTAAGTTGGTCAGTTCATCGAATGACTCGCTTAATTTATCTCACGTGATACATTTCAACTTCAAGTCAAACTGTCACGATGCAGTGCAAAAAGGATTGAACTAAACTTAGTCAATATACACTTAAAAGTACATACTTAAATTTTTGATAATTTGATCGGAAAGGTATTTTGTCACTCTGCAACACGGTGTGTTGCTTCAAACACTAATATTACACAGGTCAAGTGGCTCATTATAGTTCCATTTTGCTTTCAGATGCCCATCATTATGCATGCGATATTCTGTAGACTTGTCTATATAGAATGCCTACAGCAGTTCACGTAGGTTTTGAACTACACGAGAGGTGCATCGTTACGTTTGTTGCGCTCATGGTGTCGGAAAATTACCGTAACTATTGGCGTTGGAGAATCAGTTGACCGAACTGACAGTCTTGAAACCCCACATTAAGTATACATGTTATCTTGGTATTCAGTTATGTATATGTCCAAGGGTCTAGTAGTTGCATCCACCCCAATCACTGACCTCCTTACAATCTTATGTATACTGTTTTCGATAAATCCGACTCCGGTGTGGATACACAGAAATGTTTGAGGCTTTAAAACTGTGGGCCTGTTGTTTAGCTTGTGCTATCATCCATTGTGAATCACAATGCAACCTACTCGCGTGTGGAGGTCATGTGATCAGTGGCAATATGTTTGTAAAACAATTGCTTGTAAAGCGTTCAGTAGACTTGACCATGAACTTTAAAACTAACTTTGGTTAGTATTGTATGAAGGAATTCGCAATGAATTCATGAGAAAATATCAAGTGAGAACAAATAACTTGTTCGAAAATCCATCTGCAATCGAAATGCAGGTTTTGCCAATGGTTGGTTGGAATGACCGTAAGGTTCAGCGCTTCACCGTTCCGTTTTGCAAAGCGTATTCCCGAAGTCCACTGTGTGAGGATTGAGGAGTAAGACAACTTTAGATAGGCGGTTGGTTTCCCCTACTGCCTTCTATCGATATATGTATTGATTTAGTCTTGACGCGCACACTGAAGATTCTACCAGACAGGACGTGCTTTTGCACGGTATATCAGAAACTGCACCAGTTATTTTAAACAAAACAGCCTTCCTGATAATGTTTGAATAGAATTCCTTTACTTTGAACATCCTTGCTTTGAAGGCCATCCATGAGGAGTGGATTCACTCCAGGTAAAATAGAGTTTGTCCTCCACAGTGGTTCAAAGACCATGTTCAGTCAGCAGGTCATAAGCCCACACAGTGGAAACAGTCTGCGTCGGAGATCCTATAGCCGAGATTCCCATCAGCAATTGCGTGTGACATACCGAATTCGCACATGACCATATTGTGGACCAGGTGACATCGATCGATGGGATTTGATCTCATTTTGAGTAGGCGAATTCAATAAGTCAGCGTACGGTAGCACAGACGGATACTTGTTAAGAGTAAATTAAAAAACGTCGAATAAAACCGGATATCGAAACGTGATACAATGTTTGGGGTAGCACTCTTCAATACAAATGGGACTATGTTGGACGTCAAACTGATCGCATGTTCATGGTTAACAACACAAACGGGCCTGTCAAAAACTAAATAGAACGCGATACAGTAAACAGTTCACAACCAGAAAAGATTGAAAGCAATAGTGAAATCCAGAAATGAGATAATGCTACACTGAAGACCAAATCCTTGATCTTCCTTGTTGGAAGGCGAAGTAAGAAAAAGGGGTTGTTCAAGGCACTATAGACCCATTTTCACCAGTGAGCTGAACCAGTCAAATTTCTGCTAGAAATAAAGCTGGGTGCACTGCATCATGGAGTTGTCAGTGATCACTTCTCATTGCGTAAAATCCCGGTTGTCAACTGGAGCATTTACGCCGAAGCATCCACCCTATATTTCACATGATTTGTACTTCGAATTGATAACTATCCACGCTTTATCGTGGCCTTTGCCTTCAGATAATCTTTCGGCTGGTCCAGCTTGAAAGGAAGTACCTGATTTGGGTTGATTTTCTGATCAGAGTTGATCAGTGGTGCGTACGTGGACCGGAATTTGCATTCCAATCTTCTTGTTTGTCAGATGTGTATGTTGATAAATAATCCGATAAACTCACAATAGGCTTGCCCGAACAGTCATCTTTTTAAATGATTTAAGGCATGATCAGTTGGTTCACTGAAGGGAGTAACTTCAACTTAACTGAGAAATCCTAATCACCGGGTTATCGCTTGGATTAAACAGAGCGATTCTGTTTATTTTCCTTTCGAAGTGATCAGGCAAACTAGACACCATTCATAAACGGCTGTGTCTGAACGTCTGGGTATGCTTGGTTGGTCATGGCTATTGTGAGGATCTTGATAGTGTGATTAACACGCTAGTCTCACAAGCACGAGAGAAGGAGTGAAAAATCCTTTCCGGACAAGGATTACTGGTGAGCTCTAAAACAAGCAAAACTCAAGTCTAGTACTTCCTTTCGAAGTAGGCCATCTGAAAGCTCAGCTGAATATGAAGGCTGGGATTAGTCGTGAATGGTGCTCCATTTAGATTCGTCTACATCACCAAACTTCTACAAATGACTTTTCCTATCCTGGATCCCAGTCGGGTTAGTAGGTCAAGTCTGTTTCTGATAGAATTATTCGTGAGTTTATTCTAAAGAATACCTCATTTGTCCCTGTCTGCAATTTAATAAGCATATTTTTCTTCCGAGCCTCACCTTCGATCCCATCAAAGTTCTTTCAGGGATTTCGTTTTTCTCCTGGAATACATAGTTTGTTGCTAACGGCCTTTACCTTTGTTTCTATGGCTCTCCGGGTTTTTTTGGCACAAGACGAATTTATAAATTTTGAACTGTATAAAAACGCAATGGCAGTCAAATTCGTAAATTAGTTATTCGGTTAAAATCACAGAGGAAAAACCACGAACTAAGTTAGAAAATGTCTGATTGAACTCATCACTAATCATTGTCCTTCTGATTGTGGACTGTTTGGCAGATTGACAGTACCTATTTTCTAACCAGCGCACGCTCAATTGTGTACAGTAACTGGCACGAAACACTTTCGATCACATTAACGGGATTAGTAGTAGTTAACCTTGTATGCTTTTTCCACCCTGGAACTGCAACAGTCGCAGAAATAAGACAGGCAGTCAGTAAGCTTGTGTGCTGTTGACTTGTTACATCACCCACACTATTTATTTTATCGAACCAGAGGATTTAACCATAGTTTTATAGCAGCTATTGTTCGGAATAAACGATTTTACCCTATTACTTACAGTTTGCAAAATGCATCACAAACTGTTTTAGAAAATTGTGTGTACCTTCGTCTTCTTGTCAGGAAGCTGTCTCGATTTATCTTCTTTACGGTTCATGTTGAATCAGGTAATCTTTTCGCAGTTACAAACAATGATTCTGTACACGCCGTCACTGCCCGTCAAATGGAGAGTCTAACCATCGTTCTGTATTTCTTTGTTATCAGATTATAGGTTCAAGATCACACAGAGCTTAAACGAATTGTACAAAACGTCCTCTGTTCACTTATTCAACTTGTCACTAGATTGCTTGATGAAAATGATGTTAAGTGAAAGTTTAACAAAGACTTGGGGTCGAACGAACCAAAAGTTAATGTTCTCAAATCCAAAAAATGTAGTGCTTATTACCCCACAGACATTTTTAAAACTACAACCAGGCAAACTTGATTCCTACTTCAGAAGATGTAGTGGTTCCCTTACTTAAACGAACAATACTCGGATTTTAATATTTTTCACCACATTCAAAATTACATGGTTGCGGATATCACAGCTACTTGATGTCAAACATGAAACGTAAAACACGTGGTGTTTTGACGCAATGTTTCAAAATGGCACCAAAGTTCACGTGTTACTTGACTTTGGAAGTCAAGTAAAGACAAGCCAGATGGTGGCCGATTCGTCTGGCGACACTATAATCAAGACCTAATTTATGTATATTCACACTTCCTCGAACAATGTTTAATTTTATTGCTCATCAGAAGCATACTTGTGTCCTGCTCAGTAATGAACAAGGTTCATACGATCTGTCTACACTTCTCTCATCTCTCTTATTAAAGCCTTCCATGGGCGCATCTAAAGTCGACCTCGTTTCGATCGATACTCGTCGAGGTAGTTCGCCACCGTTACACTATTCGCCCAACACATATAGCTATCGTCAGTTTGAAACGGAATCCATCACCGAACGCGAGCGGCGACTACGGGACGAACTAGTGAGCACGCAGCGCGAGTTGCAGGAATTGAAGCGATCACGAAGCCTAACTGGAGATCTGAATTTAATCACTCCTTTGACTGCAAAAGAAAACTTGAAATCGACATCAACACAATATCTAAATGAGAGTTCGTGGACAACGCATACATTGAAAAAGTGAGTGAATGCTTTTGCTTGTTCATTATTATTAAGCCACTTGGGACCCGAGCAAACATCAACCTTTTGACACTGCCTGACTCGTCTCGTATGTGGCACGTGTGACACTCATAAATTCACCAACACTTCCACTCTCCTCTCGCAAATAGTGATCCGCCCCATACCTCTGAAGTTAGGTAATCGATTTGACTTCTTCTGATTTTCGTACACAATGCGCACATACCACATATGCAATAGAAAAAGTTTGATAAGAATTACCGGAAACAGCTGTTCGTACAAACTGTATATAAGTTTTGTCTGCAGGAAAAATTTACGTTACTTCTGGATGCGTATAACTACTATGTCTGATGTTTATTAGTCACTCTAACAGGAAAAACTTCAGAACATGAAATAGAACCCTGGTTTGTGTTCTCTGCATACCATTCTAAAACACGAAAGAATAAGGGTTAACGCTGGAATTCGTTCGATTTCCTGGAAAACTTTAACCCCCATCAGGTTACGAATTTGTTTGTGGTTGAACTCTACCTTCCATCGACTTCAAGTGTGTCAGATGCCCAGTTCACACCCATGGGATACATGTAGTGTGTAGTATTGAAACTGCAGGTGTCCCTACTGCAAACGTGACACTTTCGAGTTTTACCTGATTAATTTGTCAAAAAATGGAGACACAGGGAATCAGAGTCGTACAAGATACAATGAATTTAAGCGTGTACGAAATCAGGAAACTAAGCTATCAGCCATAAGTCGATTACCTCTTGAGAATGCTAGCGCCTGATTGCAACTAACTCACCCGTTATGCAAGCTTATCGAATACCCAGTATTCATTTCGCTATTCAGGAATAATAATTCCAGACATATATACATTTGTGAGTTCTACTTTTCTGTACAACTGGGAGATGTCATATCTCGGTAACACATAAGAGGTATAAGAGCATTTAGTTTTGAATCTTTGTTGCCTTTAGATCCTGTGAAAAGCATTATACACGGCTGGCAGGTACTTAGGAAGCGCACTGTTTCAAAATCAGTTGCAGTTTTACTGGTGGTATACGGTCCGCGTTGGCTGGACTATATAATCGAACTGTCATTAAAATGTCTGAAGCAGCACCCAGTATCCAACACCGACTCTGTTATCATGAAACATTTCATGAGCAAAGTGTGAAAAAGCTATTCATTAGATCATGGAGTGGGTGTAGAACTTACTGTCGACAGAATGCAGCAAACAGTAAGTAACCTGCATTCACAAACTTACGACCTCTCTGACAAATGTATATTCATCTCCATTTCAGGTCCTACTATCAAGATCAAGTGAAGCTTTCACCATGGTTCACACATTTACCGCCCAATGTTTTGAAAATCATAATTTAATAAAAGCATGCCTGAATACATCCGTTCCGGGATTAACCTGTCAGCTTTACCCAAACCTTGAGTTCTTTCCACTCCTAGTGGCTTGTGTAGAAGCGCCTTTGGTTCTTACCACACATAGCATGGCAGATCTAAACCTGAAATAATGAAACAAGAAAGCTCAGGTTAACACATTTATGAGTCAGATCTGAAGGCAGTCTGTTTACAACGATTACCAACTGTACTGGCAACGATGGAATCTACGTGAGGCATGATAAAATAAGTTTTAAATAGTTTTAGGTATGAAATTTATCACTTTTTATTGTATGCACTCTATTACCTGCAATGTGTCACAACATCCAAGAACAGTTCAGAGCGGCTCATTGTACTTTGATCAGTATAACAGGCTATATTTCATCAGTTCTTTCACTTTGTCGGTCAAGGTCCTCTCATTGTTTCACTGATCTATACTTGGTCGTCTTGTAAACTTTGGAACGAGCGGTAATCTCATACGAGTAAACCGACCATATTGCCCATTCATTACATACTATGCAACTGTATAGTCTGATATTTCGTTCTTAAAGCTTTGTAAAACGCTTTGTGAGACTGTGGTCCTTGATCTGCTGCCTACTGAAAATTTGTGCCCTGGTTAGAACAGTCAGGTATATAATTAGTTGCCTTTGAAGAATACATTACCTCAGTAGACTAGTATGTCTTCACTGTACTGTATTGATTTTGGCACTGAAATTATATTAAGACTTCGCTTAGTTTCCTGGATCTGTAAGTTACATCTTAGCTTGCCTTCAACTACGGATGGCGCAGTCACGACAGTCCCTCATAGGTTATTCCACGTCCAGCATACTTGAACGTTGAAACAATGTTCTATGCAAGTAAAGCGCCTCAATTTATGTAGTAGCTTCGGCGAGTTACTCCCAAAGTGGTTATTTTTGCTAGATATAAGCAGTTTTTGAGGAATGTTGGGGTTGATGAGGAACATCAAACATCAAAATAAAATTTCCAGTGATATGACGGCAGCAGACTGAGAACTGTCCCAGTTTGCACAGTCTATCTCAGCAACGGGGAAAGCATATTCCCGCAGACTGCTTAATTGCGCTTTCTCCTCTCTTCTTAACGAAAATAACATCCTCCTCTAATTGAGAACGAAAATTTTCATATTTTACTCAAGGTGGACCCGAACTGACGAGTGTTACACAAGGTCAAAACAGTCCGAACGAAAATGTTCAAACGGCTTAGTGAGCTTGACCGTTGTCGCACTGTTGGGAGGCATGATGAAGTCACTTGAAATTAGCTTATCTAGCTCCCGTTTCAGGTAATGCTACTCAGCTTTTGTTCCCCGTAGTAGTCTATGCGGCCCGAGTAATGAATAGGAATATCTATAAATTCACTCTTGTAAACGGGAGTTGGTTGTCTGCAGCCCAGCAGTATAGTATGTTTAATCACTCTGTAACTTCTCACTTTCAATCATACTACGTCCACTATACGCCAAACTGTAGTAGCATTAGCATATAGTAGTAATGGAAACTTTGTGAACTGTGAGAATCTGGGCATGAAAAGAATAAAGAGCAAACGTCTCCCTATGAAACCCTGTGAGACAGGGTTTTGAGAATACTTCAAGAATACTCATATATGAGCCCAGCGGATAGACATGAGGCGAGAGATTTCATTGAACGCAAACCCGAAATAGAAGTTAAATCAGACGTCTACGCCATCGGCGGCATCTAAAACGGATTAGACTGTCACAGTAACCGAAGGCAAAAGATGTCTGCGCTTCAAACCATCAACCTAATTGGCTTGAGCTGAACCACTTGCGGTTCCACTCGCACCTCAGGTATCCAGTATAAACCTGAAGGAATAAGACCAGTAGGTGTGTGAGTGAGGCCTTGTGTCCAGCCGGCCAATGCTAGTTAGCCAATTGAATAACCAGCACGAAACGGAAACCCTTATCTCGCGCAAAATAAACAAAGAAACTGCAAATACACGATCTATACTAAAAAGAAAGATATGTATAGTGTAATACAAGAAACATTTCAGTAAACAAATGCACTTCACTGTAGTCCAGAGAGGATAAGGGCGAAAAACAAGATCCAGATTGGACCACAAAAAGAACAGACAACACACTCATCATAGAATACACCAACAAAGCTCAAGAAAACAAC
>LUCH01000196.1:286864-299168 GCA_013368495.1 Paragonimus heterotremus | reverse complement strand
GCATATTTTTTGACAACCTACAGGCTACAAGAAGACTGCAAGAAGGGTCATCAAGGTGCAGCATCACGCATAACAGTCCTTGCTACTCAATGGAACTGAGCACTGACATCTGTGGTATCCGAGACTATCTGGGGCTGAATACTGCGTGCAAATGAGTGTTTTTGTGTCAGGTTTGGTTTACATGTGTAACCCGTGTATTGCTCTGTCTAATAAATAACCCTTGTGCCATCCGCGTTCTTGGATCACAACAGTAGCATATAATTGTTCAAACAAAAATGAATCGAACACTGCAAGCCTGTTGATGTCTTCGCTGCGAACAGGCCACTTTTCCGAATCAAAACAACGTACCCCAACATTATATACCCTTCTTTTTAACGACAACCGAACGTCTTTCCGATGCCACAAATGACGTAGTGTTGTGATCCAAGATCGCAAATAGCACAGGGGGTATTAATTTGATAAAGTAACACATAGGTTAAGCGGTTTAACAGGATCACAAACATATACATTCCTTTGCATACAATACTCCGCCCAAACCGTCTCGGTTGCCACAGACGCCAGACATATCAAGAACCATTTGGGGCGATGCTGGACTCCGATATTTCTTCCTGTATTTTTCCTGAGGCTACTTCGATTTGCAAATAAATATGCTCTGGTCTTACTACTGAATAGCAGTCGTGTGAACAGTATATTACGTTGGCTCATCCTCAGTACGCTGGTAGAATACTCACCATCCGTTGACCGTTTTCCGGCTGATCCTAGTTAATGTTCTCATATTTATTGTTGTAATTAGCCTGATGATCGAACACAAAACAAATATTGTTTTTTACCTTTTCGTTCTCATGATTTTGATGTTTATTGTCGACCGAATGAACAAAAATCAGTATCGTTTCAGCTTACAGCAGATTGGGTCAGCGGCACCAACACTAATCTAAGGTCATGTTATCTGACCGAATGACCATTTGTAAGCTGGTGTTACGCATGTGATCAGTTCGTTACACCGTTTTATATATTCGGATGTTCTAACATATTGAAGACAAAGTTTAATCAGACATAAAAACAGATGGTAACTGTAATAATGACACCGAGTACGTTCATTTGCTGACTCGAAACAGGTGGTATACGCTTAAACAAAACAAAACTGCACATTTACTTGCATATAATAATAGTCCCAGAATGGAACTGGTGTTGTGATCCAAGAACGCGGATGGCACAAGGGTTAACTATTCCAGAAATCAACACGGGTTATGCGTTTAAACAAGACCGGAAACAAAACTACTCATTTGCACGCGGTATTCGCCCCCCAGACCGTCTCGTTCGCCGCAGACGCTAATGCTCAGTTCCTTTATGTAGCACGGACCATTCTGGGCGATGCTGCACTGCAATGTTCCTTCCTGCATTTTTCCTGCGGCTTGTTCGATATCGAAATATATGTTCTGGTCCTATTATTGAATAGCAGTGGTATGAGTAGCATGTTACGATCGTTTATCCACACTACATTATGTGTCAATGATAATTCTTTAGGTAGAAAACAGTATTGTTTGTTTGACACAGCTTCGAAGGCCCTTGTTATATAAAATTTAATAGTCGTCCCGATAATTCAACACTATCATCGTTGTGGTTACTAACGTTAGTACTTTCCTATCTTCCAATTTAACCACACTAGTAATGCCTATGTGTACCTGACATCCTCTGATAGAAGGTCGTTCCAGTAGTTGGTAACCCTGTAACAAAAGAGCTGCTGCCCAAGAATAGTCCGAGGTGAAGCTTGTTGTGACTCCTTCGACTGTAATCAGCTATAGAGGTCAAGAATTGTTGCACGCCTCCTGCGTTGAAAAAGAAGTATGTAAAGATTAAGTCATCGTGAAGTTTTTGAAACTCAAGTGGATAAAAGTCAACAATTTCAAAACGAGATTGGTGAGAAAAATGCCGCAAGCCAATGACCATTTTAGAGGCTACTCGCTGGACGCGTTCGATGACGAGTATGTCCTTCTTTAAGCCGGTGTATACGACTTGATTAGCATACTCAAGCAGTGATCTTATATAGACCCTGTGTTCGAAAAGCATGTCTGCTTATGCGGGGAAAGGCTATTTTTCTCATCCCAAAAGTTTCGACTCCTTTTTTAGCGGGCATCTGGGAGTGATAAGAGAAGGATAAACCAGACGACAGTGAAATCCTTCGGTTTTCCTACAAATCAACTTTCCCGATATTCATCGCACTCTGTATCACGAATAGGTTCCCAGATTATTTTCCGAGCGACATATGTACACACTTGCTGTTGTTTAGAAGGAGACTCCCGACATTCGACCAGCGCTTAATACGATCACGGTCAGTCTGTAGTGCATACTGAGTTGGGTGTTACAATGATTTGCTTATGTCGTAAGGAACAAACGACTTTTAAAAGGTCGTATTGGGATGGTAGGTAGTATCGTCTGTTGATCGAATGTCAAAGGTTGACCTAGGGTAAAGTGAAGCAACTTTTTCCCGTAACAAATTTGAACACAGAGGTCGGGATCAGTTTTTTACACAGTGCATCTCTCGAGTACATTTCGCTGCATCTCACCAGGAATAAACTGCAGTCTGTGGGTTTATATAGCAAAGCTGAATGAACACTGTGAAACTGAACAACAAACTTATCAACTACACAAACATGCACACCAACATACATTCATCTACATCAGTTGCCAGGGTGAGCTAGCGCTGGCGAACAAGTCTTACTGTACGCAGCGGTATGGCTTTCATTTGCTAATTACTGTCGTCTCCGCGACCTGGAGAAGCTTTCGATTTTTTGTTGCGTAACCTATCCGGAACGCATTCTCCAGGTTCAATTGGGGTCGACATGCCAAAAGGTGATATTGTATTATTGATAAGTAGTTTGACAGATCTGATAATTTACAAGAAACCCAATTGCGAAAAATCTGGGCTTCGGCTGGATTCGAACCCGCGACAGAAACAATATGCTCAAATGCGACAAATACTCTACCAGCTGAGCATCGAAGCCACGTTGGACGCTCAGAACTTTTGGGCACGTTGCATCTGACGTTGGTTCGAATCCAGCCGAAGTCCAGATTTTTCGCGATTGGGTCTCTTCCAAATTACCAAATCTGCCAAACTACTTATCAGTAATACACCAATGCCCATCAGTAACGTTGGTGTATTCCAGCGTGAACTAACTGAGAAATCCTGCTTGGCAGTCAATCGGCTGGATCATTTGGTGGATTCCTTATGACACAGTTGGTTGGGTGGGTAACTAGGTTCAAACGTGAAACTTCTGAACTTCCGGCGTGGCTTCCTAGCTCAGCCGGTAGAGTGTTCATGGCGTCTGGGCATGTTGATTCTGTTGCTGATTCGAATCCAGCCGAAGTCCAGATTTCTCCCAATTGGGTCTCTTCTGAATTATCAGATCTGCCAAACTACCTATCAGTGATACAATGTCAGCAGAAGTCGAGCGACCAATGACGTCGGTTCCTTGTGAATTGCCGCATCCTGACTTGAGCCCGGCTTTCAAGTGAGCTGTGCAAATGAGCAATGTTTGGTACTTTTCCTAATTGGGTGCCTAGTTATGTATTGAACGCTTAGTAATTCACCTTTGATTACTCGTTCCTCACTGAAGACAGTATTCTTTACACTGTGGTCAATCGGCTTTGTGGTAGCACTCAGCGCATCCTTAATATCTATATCTCTGAACATCCTTCGCATCGGTTTTCGCCTGAACACAACCCCATCCTTGCAATTCCGTGCGCCAGCCGCGTACACGGCATTGGCTGCTGACACAACCACACCAGGCCAACCGACTGACAAGCAATCGCATTCTGGCTGGCTGATCGATAATCAACCGAATGATACAATTGGTGAGCTGAACAAACAAAACGAATAAACCAATCAGCGATCAGTTTGGTTATGCGCCTGTCTGACACACTTAAGCCGAGGTGAATCAGGAACTGGTTTGCCTGTGCACCGGTGCGCAGTTTGGCTTCGCAGTGCAATCAATGGAGTTTGGCAAGTTGGTGTGAACCGGTTGGATTCGGTGAAATGCGGTCGGCGCATTCCTTCCAGCTGGTTTGACTGATAATCATGTCGTCTCAATGAATTTGCATAAAATGGAGCATGTTCCAACTGAGCTGGATGTTTTACTCTTAGGATTGAAAAATATGTCAACTGAATATAACAACGGGGACTGGAAGATTGAAAAATCCCAGTTTGACCACAATAACTGCCTTGATGCACAACCGTCCAGATCGACACCAAGTTTACAGAACAATGACCATTTAATAGAGGATGGAATTACGTCCAGTTCAGATAGCAGGGCTCGTCTCCCATGGCGAGAGGTAGAAACTGATTGCAGTCTTGAATGCGATGCTAAATTGCGGCCGATGAGCTCTACCGACCTTGGACTGGATGCTAGTCTGACCGCGGTCATCGGAGATTTTGAGACAGCGCGCTCGGGATCTCCGTGGACGTCGTACCTGAGAATGAGTGACGCCCAGTCACCAGCTACAGATCGACAAGCGAAAAGACTAGCATCTGTTGATTCTGAGGCCGAGTTTTCTATGCACCATCAGGAACCGGACTATGCTCATCACAAACACTATCTCCACCAACATCATTACCATACGCCTTGTAATTTAATTAATGACGATTCTCAGGCCTCTTCATTCTTTGACTCTCCCATCCATAGGGATGTTGTCCAGTGCAATTCACACGATCATGCGGGTTTGGAAAACGAGTCGCATTTTCGGGATAACTATCCGCATCATCATCACCACTATCATTACCCTCATCATCACCATAACCACCATCATTACCACGCCAGAACTAGCCCATCAAAGCCTCTGGACCCAGTACGTGACGAAGATGATCTGATGCCACCCGAAGGACACCAGCAATATCCTTTCTTGTCAGACGCGGTCCATCCAGAACATAACAGTATTAATGGGAAACTGACCTCCAGCGAATACACATTTTCAAACGAATTAAATTCTCAAAGTGAATTCCACGAGGCTTTGTACAGGCTAAGGTGGCGAGTCATGAACTGGTTAGACGGGGTGCAGGAGGCTGTGATCAATGTGAGAGATGATTCCGTCGGCGCTGAATTAGAACTCCGTTGACTGCATGTGTCAGGTGGGCTCACTACAAATCATACGTTGCTTTCGCCAGATATCTAAAAATTACGGTTACTGCTGTTATAATCATTATGCTGTTTTCTGAACCATATTTCTAACAAGTTCCACAGCGAGTTTGTGATTTATCATTATAGTTTTTACTGTGCAGGTTTCCACTTAGTGTTTATGAGTCGCTGTGTAGTACCGAGTACTGTCTATTTGTTGTTCGACTTTTGTCAGTCTATCAGCCCTGCATTCCCGCTTTTGTTGAGCGTCCATTCGAATACAAGTCGAATAGTGTCGACTGAATGTCAAGTCTCAGTCGTCGGTTGGTGTGTGCTTGCTGCACGTGATATAGTTTGTTTGATCCGCATGCTTCATTCATTTACACATTGCTGTCCTTCGGCTGCTATCTTAACGACTAACTGGTGTTTTGACTGTATTTTACGACATTATTGACTTGTACAAAGTTATGTAATTAAACTTCCTTGATTTTCATTTGTATGAATTCACCTCACGGTTTCTGTTAGTCTTCACATGACGACTATTAGTTTTGATTTATATTCGATCCGACCTTTTTGCTAACGTCATGTTGCATTGGGTCCTGCTTCCGTTTCCTTCGGAATTTTGCGTAGAGCCTGAAACCATTTTACTGGTTACGCAACCTTTACCGCTCTACCTGGCAACTCTGTGGACGTATTTTTTTCAATGAACAAGTATTGGCTTCCTTTTATATTGCTGCAATTGTATACAGTTAAATGAAGGTTGCGGCTTGTACACCGCAGGTTGTTCGTTAAGGTGCGACACAAAAAACCGTCAGGTTCCAACTGCAAATGACGTAATGAATATTTGTGTGTCGTTACGATTGAGCTACCACAAGTGTTATGGGGTTCTGGTGAAAAATTTCAGGCAGCAACCTTGCAGTCTTTATGTAATCAATAGGATCTGTATGGTTTTCATTAAGTACACTGATGGTCACTTTTCCGTCGTTTCTGGTATGCAGCGAGTCCGTAACCAGAGGCTCATATCCGGTTCCGTTTTACTGTGTACCCGATAGCATGTTTCCTCCGTCGCGTTATCTAATCCTCCTCCGACCAGTCCGGTTAACTCCTGTGTCGAGCAGCAAATCTTTACAAAGCCCAACGTGATTCTACTCCCTTTCGTGCACATGACGTTCAGATGAAATGAACGATCACAAATTATGCGCTCTAGTTTTTGGATAATGTTCTTGGTTGTGATATGGTTCACTAGTGGTCACGGGTTTAAGCCTAATGGAGCGATACTTAAAGAAACTCTTGACCTGTCTTGTGTACAGAACTGTTATTTTTTCGTCTGTGTTATAGATATTTAAACTAGGCCGGCATTAACTCCTGTGGACAAGTTTATTCAAGTTCCATTTGCTTACATAGCGTTCCCTTTGAACTCGGAAGTTTAGTCAATCAGCAAGTTTCCCCGGTAGTCGCCAGTGTCACGCATGATAATGCTGTTTTTCGGACTATCTCATTAGATGTATACATGGACAAAGCGTCTATTAACTATCTAGTCTGTATGTCTAGACAATGTTTTGTTTTCAGCTGACCTGTGCTTGTGTGCCTCATTCGCGACACACTCTTCACCCGATCCCAGTTTGGACCATCGGACCTGCTGACTGATCACGAATGTTGTGCATGTGGAACAGGAACAACATATTTCTTGATAAACTATATTCTATATGCCAGATTCCGTTAAAAACCCAGTGTTATGGATATTTTCGTTAACCTGGAGCTCCGAACACTAGACGCAGTGTTCGGACCACATTATTTTGACAATAATGGTCACAAAAGTGTGTTTCCACCGACAGAAACCGGTGTCAAACCAAGTTAATGGAAGTTCCGACAATATACAGGAGTCCACAGCAGTGATCCTGCTAACTGAGTCAGGTTAACGCTGAGGGTTTCCATAACGCTGTCGTTGGAGTGTATGATCTGTTTGTAACATACGGGTCAGCTAGTTTTGTCAGTATGTTCCGTCTACGGCAGACTGGTGGTGATAACATTAATCTTTAAAGTACACGAAGACAGAATGAAGATGACAGCTTTTCACTCAACATGGATAATGATAACCCTTAAGCATAAACAAAAAAGAATACTTCAACTCAGAGAAAAACTGACTAGAATCCCCGAAGTTCATGTAGTGTTAGACTAACACTGCATTTTTCAACTACGAATAGTGGTACCAGTCCCGTGACTAACTTGCTGAACCGCATAGCTCAACTTCAGATCAACGTGTTTTGTCCTCTTGAGTGGTTTAACCACAGAATGGTACTTTGATGCGGCCAGTCTGAGGCGTTCTCGGAAGTAACTTGGACATACTTCTAAAAAGTGTTTCTCAAATTAAGCCACATTGTCCCCCAGATATTTCTAAGCACCTATCCAAGAACTTATCTGAACAATTCCCACATAACATGCCGGGATATTCCAAACTGTCTGACGTAAAATAACTTCTCACTTTTTTGAAAAGCTTACTCGGAGAAGAACGACCTGATTATGGCTAGTCCTAGTTCATGTGAAGCCATTGTGTTCAAGCGAAAGCGGTGGTGTAGTTTAAACTGCAAATTTGTGTGGTAGACCTGAAAACTTTCAGCGGTGTGTAAACGAAGGTAAGTCATGGCTTGACCTGTTTGAATAATGTCTTTTTTAAGGACGGTTGGTCAGTTTTCTTTGATTGGACACCGGCCACTGTGATTAAATGTTTAACCAAAATCCGAGTCCTTCACTGCTGCTTCTTGATAAAAACATGAAACATTCATATCAGAGCATATATGGCGGTGCATCGTTGCTGTTGCGTACTTGTGTTAACTGTGATTTAAAGCTTGTACGTTACCTGCTGTCAACTGTAGTAAAATCCATTCCTGCTTCCAGGCTGCAGCTCGTTTTTGCCTTATCCTCCATGATCAATCGTTTATTGTATATCTAAAACGTGATATCTTATTCAGCTGCCGGTCGCGCATTGCCAGATAAACTGGTAACCTCACCACTGGGTAGCTCACTATGGTCACATGTCGCCACTAATCGGCCTCATACGTACACTTTTTGTGTACTTTTACTATCGATTACAGCTCGCCGTTCAATGATGAGTTTCGCAACTTTTACAGTCTGGTGCTAAGTCACCGGACTATGTGAAGTGATCGATCGAGTGATCTGAGCTAGATGGCAATATTCAGGTGAGCGATCATGGAAGGTGTCGGGGAAGAACCCAATTCCCCGAAAATACCGTTTTATTTGCCATCGCAGTGGCCTAACTCATTACTGATTGTAGTGACCTTCATAGTCGGCACGGTTATGTGCCACGTCCCTCATCACGTGCGCTCTCAACTTTTGTGCCAAATTCTGGCGCCCGGCCACACTCACGTCCTTTAATTGGGACGTCAAGGTACTGTGTGAATCTTTGTCTGGTCCGCTTTCTGACCATGTTCTTGATTGGTCAAGAACCCTTTAAATGTGGTCTAGTTTGTGGCCGTGTCGTCTTCGGATTGAGTGGCATAAAGTAGCTCTGTCCGGAGGCCAGTCTTTTCTCTGTGTTCGTTCGTTAGCCTCAAGTGGTTGGGTTGGTCGGGAAGATTCGTATTAATCTTGCATATTTCGTAGTCCGTCGTTCAGAACCGTTGAACGTCGTTCCGTTATCTGCCGTTCCACTAACCGTTATTCCGTTGTCTGTTTTACACGCTCGTAGGCCGCATACCAAGTTACAACAGAAGGAGAGCATGTGATGTTGTAGCGAGCTTTGATAAGCTGCTGGTATGTTTCGAGTGGGCAACCCAAGATGTGTGACTACCGATTTTGTCTGTGGACATCTGGACCCATGAATACGGGTGGATATTGTTGTGTCGGGCAACCGAAGACATGAGATGTGAAGATAGATAGACAGAAGATGGATGGTTATCCCAGGAGCAGATCGGTGACACTTACAATGGTTAGTAAAACAAAGCGGGTTCTAGCAGCCCCAGCTCTGTCTCAATTCATTTGTTACGCAGAGATCAGTCAAGCCCCGATGGCATGAATTCATGAAATTAAAATGCGTGTCATACGCACATCTGTTTCTTCGTTGTTATAATGACGGCATGATTGTCGTGGGCTACACGACTTCTCTAGTCTGAATATATAATACCAAAAAGAGACTCATTTTGTTTCTGATTAGCACGATTTGGACCGCCTAGGTCGCGTTGCTAACGAAGACTATAACATTAGAAACACGTCCAAGCTCGGTTACGGGCTGAGCGGCGAGACCAGGTGAATCTGTAATCCCCGATAACGGAACAGAGGTCAACCACTGAATAGTGATTATTAAAGGCGAACTTTCTTGGAAAACAGGCTGAGACTGATTAATTGATACTTCTAGGAATAAATACGTTAATTAGAGGAGAGCATTTCACTTTCATCAGACAGTGTACGTGCGTCCCATCATCCGACGGAAACCATAACGTTTCTCAGTGATATTCACTCCAGCCCTATACTACAGTCCCTCGCGAATTAATCTGAACATACGGTTTTCGTCTTTCTAGACAACCAACTTTTAAGGCAATATATCTCGTGACTTTTTTCCTCTGGGTGACGTCCTTTGAAAAACCCACATGGAGCAAATGTGCCGAAGCTAGCCATATGAATCTACTGTGTACGTCAAACCCAAGACATCACCGTTTTTTAAAAAATCAAATTAACAAAAGTGAAGTACACTCTTACTATCGTCGCCGCCTCAGTAGGAGATGGCGGTCATGAACAGCAAAGTGCATTGACTTCTGCCCTTCCACTCACCGAGCTTCTTTAAGCAGATTTATCTGCTATGCCCACTATGGACAGTGAAATTATCTGTTGATACTGCTTTTAAACTAGTGCGGTTCTGTTCTTCAACAAACGTGATGAGTTCCGAAACCCTTGTGCTCGACGGAACCTGATTATAGCGGACACCACAGGTCAGTTTATAGAGGAGATGTGGGACGGCAAAATGTCCAGTCTTGGTATGACAGTATGCTGAGATGTTAGGTAAACGCCAAGGGGGCGATTATACAGTTCTTTATCTGTGTACGCGCGATAAGGCCTTACCAACTCAGGACTAACTGTTTCAAGATCTTCCTGAATCACGTTGGTGAGTAGTTAGTGTAGCCCAACTTTCCCAGTTTAACTGGTGCGATAAACGGATTGTTTTCTGTGTACATAGAAACTAATTTGTATAATGTTTTTCGTGGAGTATCATTTTAGTGTTACATTCACGTCAGTACTTGGATGACGTTACCACCTATAACTGGACTTAGTGGGTATTGCAACGATTTTCGTCATGGAAATCTCCATGGCAGGAACGAAGGCTTAGTAGTTTCAATAAATGACTGATTACTGGTTCTGAAAGAGGGGACACCGAGTGAAACAGACTGAATCTGCATTCGATGACTGCATAATGTGACGCAGCTGCACTATCGGCACTTTAACACTAAAACGATCATGTCGTCATTTTGCACCTTCCGTTCTCTTGGAACATACAAAAGTAGACGTTATCTCGGTGTTTCCAGTTTCACTGGCAATTCCTAAAGTACAACCCTTCGGCATTCCCCAAATTCACTCAGTCACACGGTTTTGCACCCCAAAATGCACGCCGATAACGGTGATTTGAATTTAATTCGACGTCCTCCTGTTATTGTGCTACCACTCTGCTCTAGCCATCGTCGATTACCGGTTTCAGGGCTTGACAACCGGATGGCCTTGTCGATCGTACACACAGGTAGAAGGTGAACACTCAGGCAATCGCACTCTGATTGGTCAGCGTTCACGTTTCACCATACCAAAGACGTCAGTTGCCGGGACAGCAAATTTGGACCACTTTAGCTGAAATTGTCAGCGTGCACAAAAATGACGGAAATGAACGATGCTCGTGGGCCCCAAACAAGCCCAGACAAAACATCATCAACACGGTGGAGGCTAGCTAACGAGGACGTGGGTCTGACCGTGAGGAGAATGCTTGAAATTAAACTATTTAAATTGTTTGTAACAGTGAGATGAAATTATTTGGTCGAGCATTCTTTGTGCAGCGATATTTGTAGATTAATCACTTATGACAGTATTTCGCTGACAATAAAAATATGTTCAAAATTGTATGGGGTCGGTAAGAATTGTTCAGTGTCACAGGAGCTGGAAATCTTTGTTTGCTGTCGCTAAATTCACGAGGTGTATGTAACGAAACCTACTATTTGATCCATTTGGAATAGCAAAATTAAACTAACCAACCCAAGAGACAAAAATAGTGCCGAAAAGGTTTTGGAACGTAGAAATAGATGTGAGATTTGACAACAAATAGAGTCCTCCTAAGACGGCCATAGATCATTTGCTCACGTGAGATAAGTACTTGAGTTCTTTAAGTCAATTTGCAGAAGATCATTTCGAGAGAAGAAACATTTCGAGTTTGAAATGACCACTGACGGAAACGGATGTTTCTGGAAAACCTCTACGAATTCACAATCTATGCTCCAACCAACCTGGACAACTTTAGTATCAAATTCCGGATGGTTGTTAATTTTATAATATGCTGTCATACGCAGACATTCTTGGAGCTCCCAATGAGGTGTGATGGCTCTTTGTGTAATGTTGTTGATTTGAGATTTATAGACGATTTGTGGTATAGTGACTGGCATACAGATGACAAGAGACAAAGTGTTTGAAACATTTCGTTCCCTTGATGAACTTGCATGGAGCAACGAGAAGACGCAATTCATGTGGTGTTCTCCGGAGTAACATTTTGTACATTCTGATCACAAAGGGACATGTAACTAATTTAAACGAGTTAAAATTCCACAGAGCTTCAGGGATTAAACAGACAAACACCAAAACTGAAAATCAAAATTGTGGGAATGCCGACTTGTGCAGTATCAGCACAAATTGTTTTTGAACACACAAAGGGGGACTGTGATATTTAATAGATAAAGCCTCAGCAAACTGGATTATGCGTTTCCGGTTGCTCTGACAGGTTACCGAGAACGCGTCAGCATCTTTGACTCTGTGTCCTGTTTGTATTATGTGCTTTGCAACGGAAGATGCGGGGTGCCGTTCATCGACATCTATACATGCTCCTGGCATTTCTAACTGCGTCTCCAGCCATCTGCGTACATGCCCCTTAATACGGACGGGTAGTCGTCGGTTTATCCTCCCTATGTAGCTCATACTGCATCTACATGAGTATT
>LUCH01000196.1:242784-285477 GCA_013368495.1 Paragonimus heterotremus | reverse complement strand
CGAGTTGATGATAAGAGGCACAATTCAGCTGCAGGGTGTACGCGATTCACAGCAGACTGAAGCTGATGACGTAGTACAGTGGACAAATAGTCTCCCTTGAATTGTAGTTTTATGAACACCTCTGTTTTTGCTATGTGAACTGCAGGTCTTTCTGTTGTTTTCTTGCTATGAACCGAGATAATTTTGTCCGGATACCCATTAGCAAGTAATGTGGTTGTTAGGAAATCTTCCTCTTGTGTCAGCCGGCCATCTGTACAGATTCATCGGGCTCTGTCGAACAATGTTTTAACTAAACCACGCCTGTAGGCCATAGGTGCAAAACTGAAAAACTGGAGGTATTGGCCGCTCCAAGTGGCTTTCCAGTAAGCCGACCGTTGCAACGTGTTATCAAGACGTCTCATAAATAAAACGTCTAGAAAAGCTAGGTTCCCATTCGACTCAGTTTCATAAGTAACAGACATATTTGGATGTATGGAGTTCATAAGGTTAGAAAATGGAAGGAACTTGTCACTTTCAGTAAAAATCAAGATATCATCGACGTACTTTTTGTAAAAAGTAGTCATATAAATATTGTCAGCAATTTGTCTATCAATCATTCCAAGGAAAACATCTGCTAACGTTGGGCCTGGTGAGCTGTCCATGGTCACTCCATCAATTTGCTTGAAAGCAACTCCTTCGAACTCAGAACGAATGTTTTTTGTACACAAGAAAGTGAGATCCCTGAGATAATCAAGAGGAAGAGGCAACTGAATATTCTGAATTGAAATAAAGCCACAAAGAAAATTTACAGTCTCATGCAGAGGAACATTAGTGAGCAGAGATTGCACATTGTACATTGTTTTTGAACTCACAGAAAACTCCTTTAGGCCGTTTACTAACTCGAATGAGTCTTTGACACAGTGGGGTGGCAGCAATTTCCGAACTGGGTTAAGTATCTCAACGAGCCATCGAGCGAGCTGGTGGTAAGGTGAATTGTCCATGGCCAAGATGGGGCGTAGTGGAACATCTTTGTGTATTTTTGGTGTGCCTCTCAAGCGTGGCGTTTGAGTTCCACCTGGTTTAAACTGTCTGTACTAAACCAGATAGATCTCCTATCTTATCTGGAATACTTCTTACAAAACCGCTCCGGATTACTCACAAGTGACTGATACAGAATACTCACATTGTGGTGGATTACCAGGCCGAGGGAGCGAGTATTCCAAATCTCGGTAGAATATCTCACTGTGAGGGAGGTTCGGCCAAAAGCTCACATCGAGCAGATCAGGAACAGCATGGGCGACCGGATGAGTCATCGCTCAACGGAGTCGGACCAACGGACAAGGAATGGCAGGCGGAAAAACCCCCGACAGAAGGCGTCGGTCACACACGCAAACTGGGCAGAGGTGCACAGGACGTGTGAGCGGAAACCGTGGGTGTTGTGGACTGGAATTGTGATTCATATACGCGAGCGCACGCGTAGCATGGCAAACAGCAAGCTGGACAGTAACGTTTGTTAATGAGTAGTCGGGAATTTGGTTAATTTCAAGTTGAACATCACCTCTAATTGATCGCAGCGGTCGCATTCCCATAGACTTTCCAGTCGGCCCATTTCGAAAAGAAGCACTAGACCCGAGTTTCGCTTTCATTAGAGGTCGTCGGTTGTGTATATCCTCGCCACTGCCGGGGCTAAAACTCCGACCACACTAGGAGGTTTAAAGGGGTCGGAGAGTTCGACCTGTCTAGGAAGTCCTAGTCGCGGAGTTATCGATAGGAGTTAACAGACAGTAACTGTGTCTCCATTTCGAGACGATCGGGCAACCTGATCATTACTCACAAGCGAAAGTGGTTGAGTGTTCACATATGATAATTCAATCGTGCCTAATGTGAGGTCAACGGCGCAGTGGTAAACACGGTTGCCTCATGAACAGCCTGGCCGTGGTTCTAGTCCCGATAGTGCCGATGATATGCACTACTGACGAGCTCTAATAAGAGCGAAACTCGAGTTTAGTGCTTGTTTTCTAAAGGGACCGACTGGAAAGTCTATGGGAATGCGACAGCTGCGATCATTTTTGGGTGATGTTCAACTTGAAATAAAGATTGTGATTTATTGGACGCCTTTCCGCTACAATAGTATCAGAGACGATTCTTCACTGGGTTGATAACAACGAAGAGATATTACTCCTTTACAAAATGGAGTATTAAGTATTCTTTAGCTTCTGTCGGTCTTACATTGAGTTCTATCGCAAGACTAATTGTAAGGCTGACATTGTGACCAATGCTTTAAATGTACAACCACTGATGTCTGTTGGGTAGGTGATTGGATAACATTCTGGATGTTGTATCCTCAAATTTGATTCATGACGAAGAGATCATGCATACATCAATCAGTAGAAACATTTTTTTCTGGTAATGTTGGGCGATCAGTTGGGCCGAAGTCCTTATTAATCATTGGGGTTTCTAAATGGTGCAACCCAATGCAAAACACCAAACTGTAAAAACACAAGCGTTTTTTGCTTGTTATGAGTGCGGAAGAATAAACCACAGTTACCGTCTCTGCTTCATGCGATGAAAGTATTGAGTGTCGTTCAAAAGTTATGCCTTTCAACTGGTACTGGGTTAATCACTCAGTAAATTCAACAGGAGTGTGTTGTTGTATATAAAATGGTATTATTGATTAAGCTGTTTTTACGTAAGTAAGGAGGTCTATTATGTTCTTAGAGGTTTGATTTGGATGACTGATTTCATTGCTTCCTTAAGTAATATTTTGCAGAATTCCTGGATATTAGTCCATTTTTTAAAATCGGGTTTACGGGAAATTGTATTTAAGTATTTCCGTTAATCGTAAAGCCTAGACTAACCATAATTAATCAGTCGGTACTAACATTTTTGTATTAATGCCAGCGAAGTGAGACAAAATAGCAATTTTTAGTCGATTCAGTTAGTGAAAAACATGGTCGTCCTAGTGTTAAGAGAGGATCGATTTTAGTACAAACATAGTCTCTTTCAAATGTTAAAATTAAATTCTAACCTTTTTATTATTATTTCGAATTAGTATCAAACAACAGAAAATTCTCAGCCGGTGGTTGCGAACACCTGTTGTACTTAGCGATACAGATGTAGAGACCACCAGCTCTCTGGGTCGACAGCTGGTAAGTATATACAACTGCAGGTCACAAACGAAGTTTCAGAACCAAGATAGGATTGTCCCAGATCTGAGTGTGGCAAGTCAGGATCAATCCAGCGAAGCCACCAAGACACAATTCATCCGGTCTGAAGTTACTGTCTTCCACCGCCTTGAAAAGTTGTGCCGCCAACAGTTCGTTGTTTATTGGCTGTCTACAAGAAGCTTTTGAAGGGTTTGAAGTCACAAGTGTCTTCAAAAGTGAGTGAAGAGAAGATTCGACAAATTACCCACCTATGACTTATTCACACTGCTTTACTTGGTAACAAAGCGTCTAAGGTGTGACTCTCCAGGTTAATTGGCATAAATGGAATTAATCACTAAGACACAATATGGCATTTAAAATGGAAGATCCTGTGTTTACAACCAGCATACGGATCTCGACGTTTGCATTAAATCAGTCGACGTAGAACTCACCGGTGATGTAATATATTTTAATTCCTGAAGCTTTTGACAGAGCTGATCACTCGTAGCCGGTGCGGAAACTCTACAACTACAGTCTCTCCAAGCGCTTACTTGAATGTTTAGCTTATTTCGAACTTGCTATAACGTAGTGTACATCTGCTGTGTGTGGCAGTAGTCGGAATGTGACGTCGGTGTCTTATTCGTTGCGACCATAGGTTGGGTTATCCTCTCACTACAGGATCCCCAAAGAAAACTCTGCATCTCGTTGCCTCACAGGTCTGCTTATTTAATCAGGGGCTCTTTGTGGAGTTTCTCAAACTGTAATGATATATACCCTTGAACGCAGTAGGCCGTCCATCAGAATATGAAATATGTATACACAATAAACCACAACAGACCAGGAAGGAAGGCTAGATATCAAGCGACTGTGTTACTTAAAGATGACTGTTGCTGCTCGTCTCAAAGACCGTTTTGCATTTAGCACCCCCAGAAGGTATGTGGCAACAGCTCATGGATGAGATCTCACGAACAGCCATTGAAATAACCAGCTTCCAATGTCAGGGACGCCCAAACTGTTCCGATGGCAACGATATAGTCAAACTTCATACAAAGGAAGACCGAAACGTGTTCTGTTTCCACAATGGACCCAAACAATGAAAACACAAAGACTTTCAGCCATGTGCGTTGTAGGCATGTTTGATGGCGGCAAAAACAAGATAAGCAGATGTATGGCTATGCTGATCGCCTGCAGCACGAAGAGTTTTATGATTCACTTTTTTTTAAACAAAACAATTAGAAGACGAACACTGGTAGATGCTAGCATTTTGTATTGGCTGGTCAGTACCAACTAATCAATAACACGGTAAACTTCCAATTTCATGTCTACAGTACTTCGGGGGGTATGAACAAAAAAGCTAACAATAACAAGAACGTCCAATCGTGAGATCTGAATGACACTCACTACGACTTAGGACCAAGGCAACCTCAGGTTCACAAATAATTGTTTTTGTACACACAACACAGGTGGTGCACTATGATGGTGAAGGCTAAGGTCAGGTCCACGTTGTGGCCATAACCTTCACCATCATAGTGCGCAACCAAGCCCTAAGTCACAGTGAAGTCGTCGCAATAAACCGGTTCAAACCTGTATTGTGTGTACAAAACAATTATTTGTGAACCTGAGGTTGCCTTGGTCCTAGTTCGCAGTGAGTGTCATTCAGATCTCACGATTGGACGTTCTTGTTATTGTTGGTTTCTTTGTTCATACCCTCTAAGTACTGTAGACATATGGTGCTGACGAGACTGACAGTTTGCCAGCACACTGCTGTCAGTGTCACACGCAGACACGCACATGCACGCAAACAAAGCATCATACACAACCAACCTCATCTCGGACATTAGCTTATGACACGTGATTCAGCCCAGTGTCCTCACGGGAGCTGACAGGACAACGAGACCGTACACACATGTGAACAGAACTCATCTGGGTCTCTCGCGCGCCGGTGAACAAAACACAGCTACAGTGCTGCGTTGACTACACAGTGCTTCTATCCTGCAGATTACTACGTCGACATCCATACGATTCCACTCAACACTCCATCAGCAGACCCACGGATCACATCTCTGTATTTTGTCCGAAACCTTGCCGTAAGTGTATTCGTTATATTTGTTCGTTACTTATATTACACTTTTGTTGCATATCCTTCTGATATTATTTGGATGTTTGGTTTTACCGATACTACTTACAACGCATTGTAATTAGCAAGCCGGCATCTAAAAGGCCTCTGACATGTCACATACACAACCGGAGGATCTAGTACAAACAGTGTGTCCGTCTACTGATTATGCTTAGTAACATCACGTGGAGAACATTGAATAGTTTGTCACAGCTCGTTATCAGAGAAAGAGGTGCTCCTTCTCCGGATCTGGCAGAGGTCTAAAGTGCCAAACGGAAAGGTGACGGTAGAAGAAGGATTGCCAGGGGAACTTCTGAAACATGGTGACCCAGCTGTGGAACGTGCACTGTTGTAGTAAGTTCAAGTCATCTGGTAACACGAAACTGTTTCACAGGAATTCCGAGAGACTTTCATTGTACCCTTATTCAAAGGTAGGGGGAGCAGACGGAACACTAATGATCATTGAGGACTTGACCTACCGAGATCTGCTACAGAGATTCAAATAAGAATCCGGCTTATTCAGCGTACTGTCGAAATCTTGAAGACAAATGTTTCTGAGGAACAGTACAGAGACAGAGCTAACTACGGTATTATTTACATGGAATTTGCCGATCACCAGCTCGAAGAGGAAGCGCCGTGAATACAATCAATCATTAGGTATTCCCTTTGTTGAGTTCACCAAGATGTTTGATTCCGTGAGCTGTCAAGCATCTGTGAACGTGACTCGACAGGTTTAGCTGTCTAGATAAATTTGTCATTTGAATTGTAAGATAGCATGTGGATATAAAGGCAAATGTAAAATCGTGTGGGTCGACCTGTGACGACATTGTCACTGGCATGAAGCAGAGCTGTGTGATAGCCCCAGACGTATTTGGTATATGTTTGACCTCTATGGTAACAACTGCCATTCAGAACTCGAAGAATGTTGTTCAGGTTGAATACCGTGCAAATGGTCGCCTATCAAGCATTCGACTCTGTGGTGATGCGAAACCGCTGCGCACTTCAAGGGGTTAGACAATGTTGTTTGTAGACGACAACACCTTATCAGCGCACAGCGAAAGAAATTCAGCGAACTATCACAGACTTCGCCATTACTGTAACAATGTTTACCTGGGATATAATCAGTCATGCCTAAACAGAGGTACTGCGCCCATTACTGGATTCTGAATCAATCAAGACCTTGTGGACAGCTGCACAGATGTCTGCCGCTTGTGGGGAAATCTACTGACAGGTGTGTCCGTAGACCGCGGGTTGTCAGCTGTTTTCGTATGTTTTCAAAGACGTGTGTCTGGAAGTGCCCCAATCTGACGATACAAAGATAGCCGTCTGCCCAACGCGCAGCAGTGTACCTGTGTCCAATTTTTGGCACTGCAGTGAAATATGGACATTTTATCGACGTAATATGCTATTGTTTAAGCCGTTTCCACATGCAATATCCTAGGCTTCTCTTGGATGTTCAGTGGTCGGACATGTTTCCGAACACTGAGGCAGTTTATCGAGCAGATATGGATGGGATGGAAACCATGCTGACGCTCGCCCAGCTTATTTGGTTAGGACACGTACGTATAATGGATGCTGAACGGATCCCAAAGCAACTGATTTTTGGGCGACCAGAAACGGATAAGCGAAATCCTGCCGACCGGATACCGACATACGAGAATGATATTCAAGTCTGTTTTCAGCGTTGTAATATCCATCATTGTCGGATCGGAATCGGACTCTTGTACTTACACGCCCACATAATCACGCGTCCTAACGTACGCCGGATAAGTCACGCGGCAAATCACGTGATCGTTTGCCTTTGGTTATCCATCTCTTATGTGCCTGCATCATCGGACCACTCAGTACACCGTGTATTTAATGGCCTATCAGCTTGTGTTCTCCTTACCCGAGCGGGGCGATTTGACATTCTTAAATCATGGGAGACTTGGAGGGAGTGTAGCCGTCGGTCCCACCCTCTCACGCGGTCAATCACGTGACAAGCCGCCTAGTCTAAGTGACGTTCACTGTTCCAACTTGCATGTGCGCGTCCCCACACTCACCGGCTCAAAATCCCTCATCCACACTCGAACGCGCGCACGCCGCACACAGTCACCATCTGCACACTTTAGGTGCCGTCTCCCCATGGTAATCGAGTCGATTCTACTTCAACGTGGACACTTCCCGGATCGCAGCGCCAGTTTGCAGTGGAACTCTCAGCCGTGATAGCCTGAGTGCCCACTAACAAATAACGATATTCCAGGCCGACTGGAAAGTCTATGAGGATGCGACAGCTGTGATCAATTGTGGGTGATGTTCAACTTGAAATTCCAGTGATAGTCAATAAAAATGCCAAGTCAATGGTTTAGATCCTTACCGTTGGGATTGATGTACAAGCTTAGCGCAGTGGCCCCCGCCTGGACCGTATCCTGTCCTGTTCGGTTGTCTGGTGTTAATTGTGTTCCGATCTTAGCCTAACAGCTGTCCTGTGTATTGACCGCACCGAGTCAAATTCGGTTGGAGCGTTTCGATTGGTTGGGTGCGTAGATGGTGACTGCGTGCGTGCGTGCGTACGTTCGGGTGTGGATGGGGGCTTTTGGGCCGATGAATGTTGGGACGCCCATGTGCAGGTTGGAACAGAGAGCGTCACTTAGGCTAAACGGCTTATCACGTGATTGGCCGCGTGAGCGGGCGAGACGACGGCTACAAATACGAACCGGGCGGGCGTCCGAAATTTCAGTGAGCCACAGTTGCATGGCCAAGAATTCAGGGCCGGGGTAAGTAGGATAACAAAAGGCAACATCGGTCGTGGTGACACAACCGTATGACGTCGCGATAACTGCGGCTGAGAATGCGCTTACAGGATCAGCTCATGTCTATGAAGTCAAACGTTAGTGTAAATTGGATGTCCAATTACACGGTCGTCCGATTAACCCAAAGTTGCCAGTGACTAACCATAATCGTACAACCGGCATCCGTATGAAAATCTGGCATTAGAGGAACTCCACCTAATCTTCCTTAAAGCGCGCGAAAATTCCCAGTGTGGTCATGAAAAATAGTGTGTAGCGAACAAGCTCGTTTTCAGGGGAATCATTAAATCATTAATGATTCCCTTGTAAAATTCGTGATTTAACTGTGATTTATTCAGTCTGATGATGAATCAGTGAAAACGAGCTTGTACGCTACACAATATATTCCTTAAAGGTTAAGACACTATTCACGCATTCTAAAGGGGATATGGAGAAAAAGCAAAATGCAAAATGAATAACAACACAAGATTATCACTATACAGTATACCAACAAAGCTGAAGAAAAGGAAAGATAGAAGACCACAGACAAACGGGTTTGTGAACCACTCGCTTCCGTTCACGGCCGCGCAATTGCCGTTCAGTGAATTTGCGGACGCCCGTCCAGACTTTATTTCTCCAGACCGTCCGGTTCAACGGTAATTCTTCCCAACGTCTAACATCAATGTTGCAACGCGAAAGACCTACTTGGATAACTGTTGAAAAGTCGCTAACTTCCGGGACGAAATCAAAAGCAGACCTTGTGAAACAAAGCAAATAACAGTTTATTGAGTTTTTATTGGTTATTTTCTAGACAATGTGCATCAGTTAAATGAAAAATTACAGTTGGGACTGACGTCTTGGCTTTCCTATTGGCTGGGTCAGCTCCGCTTGTAGCTCGTTTGTTTTAACGCATGGCGCACTTAAACAACTTGATTTACTCCGATGTTCGTTGTAACAAAATCCGACGGTAAGGCAACGTGTTATCCTGGTGGTCACTGCGCTGATATGCCAGTCTGCTTGCATTGTCGAGACTGGTTGGCCGTAGATTTTTGCGAATCATCGGTCGATTTCGCATCGGTGCGTTTGTCCAATCTAATCTCTGCAGTAATCCCCGATTTCTCCGCTTTTGATCACGAGGATTTTGCTCGCCTGATTTCACTTACCCGTACAGCAAGTGTTTTGGAATACGGTGTGTCCCACACTCGTATTAAGACTCAAGCCGCGTTGTGATTTGTCGCGCCCTCGTCGACCAAGAGCTCATTCGTCCACACATGTGGGAGTGACGCTATCACTTGTATCTGTCAGAATATAGTGTGTACCTCTCCTGAGTCACGTGTTCTTCCTACGGGTGTTACAACCTGTAGGAATTGATGTTGATTGCACAGGAAAGAGAATAAAACGGTGACCTAACCAACGAAGCTGACACCATGGCTTTCATTCCGTCCATTTCCGCTCGCCGTAGTACCTCAGTGTTCGGAACCACGTCCGACCACCGAATATCCAAGATGCGTCTTAGACATTGCGAATGGAAGCGGCTCAGATAGTGCAAGTTCCGCCGATACAATTTCTAAATTTCACTGTCGTACCGCAGTATAGACAGCTCTGTTGAGTGGTAAACAAACATCTTAGTGACCACCTTCCGGCTGTGGTTCTTCCAGACACGTTTTTCGAGACGACCAAAAGCAGCACTAACAGTAGTCACGCTCTATTGTATTTCGCTGTCCACAGACAAACCTGTGGACAAAACGCCACCCAAGTAGCGGTAATCTCCGCAGCTGTCGACAACATCTTCATTGACGCGAATTTCAGGTGCAGATACAGGAACAACACATCCGCTTGGAGAAAGGTGAAAGAGAGAATTGTTTTACCTGTGTCGACATCCAACCCAAACTTGGGTGCCGCAGTCGCGAAAGCCGTGGCCAGTCGCAATAGTTCGTCTTCGCTATGTGCGAACAGTGCGCTGTCATTTGCGAGCAGAAGCATGCGCACTGTCGAGGTATGTAATAGGTTTGGAGCACCGAAATGTCGAATATTCAGTGAGCGTCCATTCGTCCGGTACTCAACATCAATGCCGTCTTCCATCGCGTCCTGAAAAGCGACCGTTAGCAAAACATTCAAATATAAACTGAATAGGGTAGGGCCTAGGAAACAACCCTGCTTCACGCTAATGACAATGTCAAAATCATCAGAGGTAATTCCACGTAACTGTACCTTCGCCTTCGTGTCTACATGCAATAATGTAATCAAACTGACGAACTTACCTGGATATCCAAACTTACCTGTACGGTCCATTTACGTTACGTTCATGCATATGCATTCACACACATATGCACACATGCACGGTTGCAAAGGTCACGGGCGCGCAGACATGCTTTGCACTTTTCTCATAGGCTTGTTATTAGCTAGTCGATAGGTTCACTGTAAACTCTAGTCATTGTTACGTGTAATTCACTTTCATGTTGGCTCAGTCAGGATACACAAGGTTCCTCCTAAATCCTTTGATTTCTCACTACAGTACGTAGTGCAGATATAACATTACCAAACACCGTTCATAACGCCTCGCGGCTCACGGAATCAAACGCCTTGTTAAAATGCATGAAGAGGGCATACAGAGGCCAGTTTCATTCCCAACACTTTTCTTGAAGCTGTCGAGCAGCAAACACCAAGGCGATCATACTGCGACTCACTTGGAATCCATACTGCTCCTCAGGAAAATTGACCTCCAAAACTCGTATTCAGTCGGTTCAGGAGAATTCATGCAAGCATCTTGCCTGCGCAGCTCGGCAGACTGATGCCCCGATAACTGTCGGGGCATTGCTTGTTATCCTTACCTTTAAACAAAGTTACTATCCGTTGAAGAAATCTCGTAGTTTTAGTTTGTCACTTTGCAGTCACCGTTGCATGTTGGTTCCAGGCCCAGTGTTGCCTTGCAAACGATGAAACGGTTCGAGAGACGTGTGTCAGCAGCCATGTGTTACTGATCGTGGGTCCAGGAATTTTGGAGTGCGCAGGTGCAGGTTGTGACAATCAGAATCACTGTGACCAAGTGGCTTGGCACATGTTGAACCAAGTGGGAGATCGAGATGATGGCTACAAATGCGTCGTATTTCGTATCATTTTCATCACCATCAGGTACACGACAGCTCTGTTTGTTTGCTTTCTCTGTGTTTTATTTTGTGCTTGGTAGAATTCTAAACGCTACAAATATTTCAGCCTCTTCACTCTGGCAAATTGAACAACTTGGTCATCGTAACACCTGGGGAACCGAAACCTGTTGTACGATTCTCATTTTTAGAACAAGCTGATTCGCAGCGCCACGGTAATACCAAATAACTAAGCAAAATGGAAGATCCACAAATCATTTCAACTATTTTAATTCCCAAATTAATCCTAACGCATCACTTTGCGAAATATCATCAAATATTTTAGATCAGACCCAACTGTGAAAAATCAGGGCTTCGGCTGGATTCGAGCCAGCGACAGAAACACCATGCCTCAACGCGGTAAGCCTCCCACCAACTGTGCTACGAATCCATGCCAGGAGCTCGGAAATTTCCTGTTTGGATTGGGAGACCACCCGTCCCACTGTCTCATACGGAATCCACCATATGATCCAGGAGATCGACAGCCTACGCAGGATTTCCCGAACAGCTCACGCTGGAATGCGCCAGCGTGATGTGGCTTCGTAGGTCAGCTGGTAGGGCGCTTGCTGCATTGAGGCATGGTGTTTCTATTGCTGGTTCGTATCCACTCAAAGCCCTAATTTTTCACATTTGGGTCTCATCTAAAACAACAGATCTGCCAAACTACTTATTAGTAAGAACATCAAATATGTCAAATATAACAAGAATGGCTAAATATGATAACCATGCCAGATGAGGGGCTCCACAACGACAATCAGCGAGCAATTTCAAAACGGACAGAATTATCTAGGCTGTAAAAAAGCGAGACAATTGCCACGTGACCGGGGTGCGGGGATAGATAGCTAACCATTCATGTGTTAGTCAAGCGGCTACATTAATTCACGAGGACATAGGAGTTGGGATCACAAACGGATCAGAAATATGGTAGTGAAGTACACATAAATAACTAATTGTCTAAGACCTACATTGTTTTGGATTTTAAAAGGCTCAAATTTTGCAGGCCGCTACACTGGTTGGTATTATTTACGCAAGGTTTATGGTACATTTAGAACCCACATTCTTATAAGCCAATTTGTCTGATATGGACAACTCTTCTATAATTCATCTAAGTGGTTGGTGATAGTTCTGAGATCTGTTGTGGTACTGTAGTCACTAGAATGTTCGGTTTACTCTTTAAGTTACTGACATTTCTAATGAGTAGTCGGGGATTTTTCCATTTTCATGTATGTAGCAGTAATCAAAATATTGCTCAACAAGTTAGTGATTTCTGCGATTTCAACTTGGAGAGAAGTCCTAGTCGAGAGGTCATGGATTACAGTTCACAGACAGTTAATGTGTCTCCTCTCGAGGCAATCGGGCAACTTGATCATTACTCACAAGCAAAAATGGTTGATTGTTCACATATGATAATTTGGTCGTACCTAATGCGAAGTCAATGGCGCAGTGATAAACACGGTTGCACCATGAACAGCGTGACCGGAGTTCTAGTCCTGGCAGTGGCGAGGATATGCACTTCTGACGAGCTGCGATGGGAGCAAAACTCGAGTCTAATGTTTGTTTTCGAAAGAGGCCGACTGGAAAGTCGATGGGAATGCGACAGCTGCGATCAACTGTGGATTGCTGACATTTGTTTGCTATTAGGCATTCCAGGGAGTTAGGTGATTACTAATGAAGTATCGTCATTGTTTGTAAAGGTGCCATTCCAGAAAGCCGTACCATAATTGTGAATACTCAGATTAGACAAGAGTCGAACTATGATTGCTTGTGAACTTCGTAATCTTGCCCTTGAGTTGTTTTCCGGTTTACCACCACGTTTCATCAATTGACATAGAGTATAAAACTGGTGATAATCCAACCTGCTCAGGGAGATATTTAGTCGCATAGCATTCTCAGCAATCCAGTGAGGTTTCTTCTATGAGTTATTATTTGCATGAAAGACGATCTATTCAGTGAACACAGGCCGGTTATTTCGAGCTTCGGATCGATAACAGTAATCAAGTTCATCACACACATGTTGCTGGAAAAGCAGTTCTTCGGATGTTCAGGTGCTACAGTTGTTTGAAATGTAATGTACTAATGCTTATGAAAGGTAGCTATGACAACATTCTTGTGTGCGTTTCTGAATATGGCTACACTTCAAACTTGGGATCAAACATTAATCTGGCCTAGTTGAACTGATCACTTGATCCTCTAAGTGTTCATAACACAATCGGCTCATTGTCGACACGCTTGTGGTCAAAATCTCTTGCTAATTGTTCGTCACAACCTCCGATTATAGTTAGCTCATAAGCCAATTTTACTTGGTAATTTCCAGAACAGTCGTTATCAAACCACAACACGCGGTGATTTCGTGTCCATCAATCATAAAGGCAAGACTACAACCTAACATGAGTGTCCTGAGTGCCCTGATGCTGTTGGTCCACCAGATTCACGATTCACATAGCTGAACAAGCTGGTGTGATTGGTATAACACTGGTTCACATTGTCTGATCAATTGCCTTCTGTATTGCTATCCATAAGAGTACTTGTAGCTCTGAGTAAATGAGTAACCGTATCCACATCTCCTTGTCTTCTTAATTTACTGTATCGAGGCTAGCTTTTGGCTCGAGTTTGGTCATTACAACTTCCCTTCACTTATATGATCGGGCCTGCTCACATCAACAGTTATCTTCCCCCTTCTCTGTACCTCCCCTTCGTAAACTCGTATCCTTAGACGATAACCCCTAAAACATGCGTTGTTTCAATCGTCCGTCGAGCACACGACAGCCAGCAGCATTGCTTATCTTCTACCGAGCAAAATGTTTAAGCATTGAGTTCACAAGCCTGGCTGTAAATTTCAATACAAGAAAAAAAGAAGGTGCGCACCAAGAATCATTATCAAAAACTGGCAAAACTTTACCAATTCTCGCCTTTGTATAACTGTTAACTGTGTAGATAATCTATGAGCAACCATTCAGAGTGGAATACCGGAAAGAAGAGCTTTCATGCTGATCAAAGGGATTTTGTTGTTATCGGCTCCCGTCCGAAACTTCTTGAGCAGACGACGCGGATTGTTAAACTACTTTGTCTGGATGGCGGCTGCACTAACAAAAATGTGGGTACAAATTATAGTCTGTGTTACCTTTAGTGAATATGTTACAGGGCCCTTTGTCCACAGTTATAGCCGAGGAAACGCTTATAGTTATTTGTCTTACGGGAACAGTGAAGATTATGCAACGCTATGAATTTTGACCAGATATCGTTTCGCATTTTCAATCATCTGTAACTATTTGACTCGGTTATGACACCAGTTCGTAGCTTTCGACAGGCAATAAAACCTCAAGATATATGAATGTTTTGTGAACAAGCACGTTCATATCGCTTGTAAACGAGGGTAATGTAGAACTATCGTAAACGATTAACAGGACTGACAGGTAAAACAAGTTGACTTTCTAACTTGAGACCCTCTCTCTTACCTTCGTGACTATGGCTGTTAAGCATGATAAAGATCAAGAGTTTAACGATTCCTCGAGAGTTTTTTTCTAGTTCTTCTAGGGTAAATTCCTCCAACTTTTCTGCACAAATCTTCCATTGGCTACTATACACTGGTATTATCCTTCGGGATGCGTTCCATATGATAGCAATTTCAACGAATCTATCCGATCTCGATCAACGGCCATTACGTAAGCGTACTTGGTCTGAAGCGTTCTACCGATAGCAGAATAATTGCCAAATCTGCTCCCTTCTCTTACCGGTTCAGTTGACTTCGCTGTACTTGTCAGACTATATCAGACCATCTTGTTTACCCGAGAAAAACAGGCTGACTGAACTGACGACTCGCAAATATGCAGGATTGATCACATCTGTCTATTCAAACAACATGACTTAACGTGCAGTTCAGGGAACCCAGCAGCTCTCCATCCTAGCGTGAAGACAACAGACGCGACCTACACCAATCTGGTTTGTCCTACGTACGGACGTGTCCTGGTCTATCATGTTCTAATGGGATGGGGCTACCAGTTTTAAAATAGAGACGCAATTTCTTTACCGAACGAAGTAACACATTCTTAGGTGGGCACGCCCACATAATGAAGTTAGAACAATGCTTTGGGTTCGATGAGCCAGCTGCGGTCAAAGTGGCCATGGCACACGTAGAACGTACTTAATATATGTCAACTTGTCAGTAAGGTTCTGTGATGTTTCATCAGATATACGATCCCTATCAAACATTGAGAAATTTTCAGCGCGATTTTGTTTGAGGATAAGAGCAACTGAAAGCAAAATGCCTGTTCCAAATAGGTCAACGTACTCTGCCGATATTGTGTTCCTATGTGATGCAGTATATCTGTCACAATACTGAAATGTCCAACTACTCTAATCTTCTGGCTTATTTCTTTCTATCGCTGCGGATAAAAATGTGTCAGCTATCACTCCAGACGACGTTGTTGCTTACCCTCTTCCGGCAAGGTCGTGTTTGTGTTTCGGGCAATAATCGTAGGCCTACTGGTCATCGACCACTTAGTAACCATTGTGCATGGGGTCGTCAGACGACTTTACAAAGACAGTTTTACTAGACAGATTCCCGTAATAGTTTCACATTTCTGGTTACCTGATGCTGAGATCGTGAAAACGCTTGGAGCAAACTACGAGTGGTCGCCTAATTACTTCACACATTGCATCGTACGTTTGTTTGGTGACCATGCTGGTGGTGTATTCGTCATCACAAGTTTTGCTTCGCCCTCTCTGGTGACTGAAATTCTTTCTTTTTCTTCAATTTGGCCGACGTTTCGAGTTCTCGGGGTGCCTGATTGCAGACCGCTGAGACTTGACTGATACGGCGAACTTGACGAGTTCTCGTCAGCTGACCACACATCCCACGAAGTTAACATCATGATATTATCTCGATAGCTTGCTAACAGACTCATGAAGTTTAACCGGGTGACATCGAACGGTTGACAACCAGGTTATCATCCTTCTCGTGACAACGACGACTGTTACTATAAAGTTTAAGTTGCATCGTGATTTGTCAGATATAGGCTAGGTTTATCAGTTTGTGTCGTTCCTATTGTGGGTATTGATTGCTAGCTGGGCTTCGCCGAATACACGCCTTACAGTTACCCTATCACGTAAACCACTCGCATGTACAAAACTTGTTGAACAAGCCAACTTTAATGCCACTTTTTTCAGTCGCGCAACTAATTGCACCCAACGAATGCTCGGCCTTATCTCGACGACTCATCTAATATTCTGTTCATCAAGGTCGCTTCGTTTACACCTTTCCGGTTTTGTTTAACGGACTCGAAGGTTTTAGGCACTTTCCGTTTGGCACGCTTCAAAGCGTCGCCGAGTGGGTTGGGATCCAACTGATGTTCTACTCCTTTATCCTGCTACTGATCACCGTTGGTGTCAGACTAGTCTGGAGCCAATTACTTAGCGTATTTTCAAATGTTGTGGAAGATATTCTATTTATTTCCAAACCCTATCCTGTTCTTCTAGTTCGATGCTTGCCAGGAATACATTTCGATTGCACTTCATGGAAAACGTTGTGAACGGTTGGCGAACGAGGATAAAGCGTACTCCTATTTGTCCACTACAGTAGTGTTGTTTTTCTACGGTTGTGTTATATTGTGTAATGCTAACCGTTTGGTTGTTTGTACGACTGCAACAAAAAATCGATGGGGTCGGATTACGTTTACAAGTGGAAGTGTAGGCATTAGCATTTTGGTAATCTTTGTTCCGGAAGGAATGTTAGGACATTGTTTGGAAACAAATTAGATTTTAGGTAGACAAAATGTTTCTCGGTAAGTTAAAACCAGATGCATTCTTTAAGCCGGTTTATTAATGGGTGGTGAGAATTCATGAACGTTTCCATAGCCTCATTTTTGTCTGTCTGTTAAAACATTTTGTTCACGTGATTACCACACATACACCATTATTCGGAATAGATTGTATGTACATTTTTTTGAAAATTTTTCAGTGCACCATTGAACGACGAACCTCCTAATTGCCAGAGAATGTTGAGCGTTATTGGAATCTTCTTGTGTGGCTTCTACGTTGGGTCCATTACCAGTGAGTCGAACGTTATTCAGTCTTATAAGCTTCCAAACTAGGTAGAATTTCTCATGTATTATGGTGTGTTTGAACTGAAAAGTAGATTCAATTACTTACACCATAATGACAGTTACAATAGTGTATATTCGGTGAAGAGAGATAATCAATGGTAATCTTATAATCGACAATCTGCTTGAGTAGGAAGAGGTAAGGAGTCAAATTATAACATTATCAGTGAGACAAGCTACTGTTCAGACTGATAGCGTAGTAATAGTAGCTCATACTAAAGCACCACCTACTGTTCAGTGCATAGCTCGTTCTTTTTAATTATAGGGTTCGGAAATGATCAGTGTTCACCTTTTTTCCATTAATATGGGGAACAAATGGGTAGCCATTACAATTAAACAAAGTGTAAAACAAGCTAGTCTACTCGAAATGTCAGTTCAAACAACTCTTAGTGAACAGGGATGATATACAAGAGAGCAGCGTAAATAACAATCGGCACCAGTTCATCGAACGAGTAGAACAGCGCAAAATTTGTCACCTTTGACTGAAAACATTGATCGTTATGTTCTGCTCACAAGCGCTAGTCCAGCCACTTGATTCTAACATTCTAGCTTAAGGCAGTTAGAAGAGTGATTATCTGCATCGAGTATATATGTATACCTAAGAACAAACGGAAGTTGGATATATGAAGTCTGCATTGACCATAGGACGATCCACTGATCATTTCGAACTCTGACGACCAACTTCTTATTGACAACAGCAAAGGGTTTCTCAATGCATTGTTGGAAAATCGGTAATCGTTTTTGGCTTTGAATAAGTCACACGTCAGATAGTAGAACTGCCTTTTTGTTCTACCGTATGTGAAGAAGTTTTGTACACGTATTTGGTTACTGACATGAGGGAATCAAACGATTCAACGTAAACATGTCCTGTCGAATTAATCCAACTGTAACCATGCCTTAAATATTTTTGTTACAATAAAAATAGAAAGCGTTCGAATTTCTTGTTGTAAACCCTCCTACACAATACGCTGGTTCGTCCTTGCTATCGCAGTGCGCTTGGCAGAATTCGGATTCTACTCCCGGTAATAATAAACACGAAATCTCGGTTCCGAAAGCTGGTGCGACTGTCCGCGTATTCGCTCTCATGACTAGCCAAAAGACGCGTACAAAAAAGAGGTTTGTTCCACCCCAAAACGTGTGCGACAAAAGCGACAAATACAAAGTACTTATATGATGCGCAGTGGCCTTAAGGATATTCCCGAATCATAAAATAGAAGGACATTTACTGGAAGAAAATAGTGTCACTAATGGGCGCAGCGGAATGAAAAGTCGGACGGGTAAAAACTAGCCAAGGTAATCTCTCCGCCGCTCTGAGCAGGTCCGCTAACTAGGACAAAACCAATCGCCTTTTTTCTCGAGGACGGACGCGGTTTTTGGACGTTAAGAAGTGAACTCCGTAACATTTCTGGTGGCAGATTAACCAAGTTACAGTTCATGATCGGCCAGTCATTTATCAGACAGTCGTAAATCAAGCTGGCTATGGCCGTTTTACAAGTTGAATTTTTGAAGATACCAGCTTACAGAAAGTTATTTTTACTAGCGGTGAAATGACCGCCTAATAACAAATGGGCTTTCAAAGCCATAGTGGACGTCTGTTGACTTCATTTCAGTTCATCAAACCAAGACATTTAGATAAATTATTTTATCTACTCAAAATAAAATCAGAAGTAACAATGGACAGGATTGTTGCCTACAGTAGTTAGTTGAAAGTGAAATGTTATGGTCTTATTTCAACGACATATAAGAACAACATGCTCCATATTGTTATACGGGCAATAGATAAATATAGTTTGGCGAAAGTTGCCCACTAATCACTTACGGTCTAGCTGGTAAGGAGATAAAAAGAGAATTGCTTGCCTGAGTTCGATTATTTAGTGGTCTGTATGTGGATTTTGCTAGCGGATTCGATGAAGTCAAGGACAAGAGATTGTCGCAATTGGTAATATTATCAGCAACTTACAAGCATTTTTGTAATGTTTGTTTAATATGTGTGTAGTGCGGCCACATAAGGTCGTTTGTTGCATAAAGATCTATCAACTAAACGAAGCGGAAAACGAACCTTCAGACTTTCATGAGAACGTTCTTGATGCAGAGGACTCGGTGCAAATTAAACGAGATTTATTCAAAACAATACGCCGAAACAAACGACATTGGCCTACTAAAAAACGGTAGCTCATTCTACCGATGGCACTTTAATTACGAAATGTAAGGATGGAAAGACGGCGAGAGAAGCACTCGTAGTTCATCGGAAGTGTACTTCACGTGGTAGAACGCAACAAAGTGGAAATATGTGCGTCGTGTTCTGTTAGTGGTTTGACCACCTAGAATGCTAATACAGCCCCGTTAAACTCTGTGTCCCACTGCCAATTTGGTTTGGTGTATCTGGCTTAAGCATCACTGTAATTCAAGAATTGCACAATTCTTGTCCAGCGTTGGTACAGTGAGGTGGACAAGACTGACAAAAGCCGTCAATTTTGCTGTTGAAAGTTAACTTACTCATCGATGGTCCATTCAGTAGTTACTTCAAAAAATATGAATTCCTTGTTCAGGCACATAATACGTGACATAATTTGAAATCGATTGCTAAAAAGGCAAGAAAAAGCTATAAGAGAACTGTGTGACTGACGGGGATTACATGTGTTAACAAATGTTGAAGTGAGTTGACTGAAGTCAGATAGTAATTTGAAATACAAGCGAGAAGCAAACTTCTGTGTAGGCAAAAACATCATTAGTAAGGAGGTAACAGTGGTTGTCGTGGCAAGAAACAGCATCAAACTAACGTATTGGCAGATTTTTGCGAATAAGTCACATTGTATGTGACGAAAGTCATGGATAATTGAAACCGAAATAGATGTACAAATTAAGAGTGTGTAAACACATTAGGATGCACTAAGCGTTGAATTTTTTGTATCATCCATCACGTTTGTGTTCCTTTACCGTTTGTGAACATGTTAGAAATATCTAACGGATATATTTTAAGGTCCTAACGTTAATTACGACCGGATTCTACATGCAATTATAATTTTAGGTTTAACAAACCTTTACCAGGGCAGGTTTATTAGTGAACGTGAAGTGAAAATTCGTCGCCACAATTGTCAGTTTGTCTCTTCACTGTGTACGGGTATGTACGTGAATCGTCTCTTCATTTTAAATTACACTAAGTATTAGCTAAAAGTGGAACGAGAAACTCAGAATACTTTGTTCATTCAGTTTACAAAATACCGATGGTCGTACGCTACTGATTATTGTGACGACAAAAATCGTTTGTAACTGGGATTAACAAAGTTTAAATAGATTCGTATTAAACCACTAGAGTACACAGTTAAACTAGGAACAAATAGTGAATGACACCTACTGACTGTTAATCATATATGACAGGTGGTTCGATGAAACTTCATAACAGCTTAAAATTTGTGGGTTTTGAGCACTCATCCGGACGGTCAACGATGACACCGGCCTCATGACCTGTGGTCGGTGTGTTATTGAGACGAGGAATACGCTGCTTCTCGGCCTTTGAGTGTCCCGCATCGGCTTTTGCCTTGATATACCTCTAACCTACTGTGACGTACATCGAAGTTTTAACTTGTTCGGTCCCTTTATCTCAGGATGCTTTTGGTGGAATTCATTACATGAACCTATTTGACTCAGACCGCACGTGTCCCCACAAGGCCAGTTTAGCAACATCACAAACTGAGGTTCAGAACAGAGTAGCGATAACGGACGACTGACCTTGGTTTTAATCCTAATCTACCCCTATTCGCGATGTTAATAGTATACACCTTCTCGAAGTTATAAAGTTTACAAGTGTTTAGAAATTGGTGACAAAACTGATGTACAGTTATCCTGAGCGTTGGGATATTTTCCTTCATGAGAACAAAGTACATTCCTGTTCCGAATAATCATTGTTTACAAACATTAGGATTGTTCTCAGGAATATATACATGAATCGGACATATATGGAACACATGACAGGAAAACACAAGTCAAAGCTCACCACTAATGGGTAAATATAATTCGGTTCTTTAATTTTCACCAGGTTTGAACCCTATTGCCACTACTAAAGGAGATAGTAAGTACTACTTTTTGTTAAACACTTTTACGATTATTGTCTTGTTCGTATATTTTGCTTCATCGTGCTATGTCCGATTAAATGAAATTGTTGCGTAATTGGGAACTAGAATGAAAACCAATAATAGCGGTATAAAGCATTTCTAACCGTTTCTGTCCTAATTGCTCCCCAACGATATACACAGTTATTGGTTTCACCTAAGTCCCTTCGAAAAAATGTGTCGAACTTGAGCCTCGCTTTCACCAAATCTCGCTAATGGTGATTATGTGAAACCGGGCACATATCTTCATGAGAATAAAATGTTAATCATTCCACCACCGACCTCACATTGACCACGACTGGATTACATGTATGAATACCTAGTTACAAACATTTTTCTGAAAAAATAGTCAGAACTCGAGCTGCGTTTGTGACAGACGTGAATCGATGACAGTCAACAACAAGCAGGTAACTCGAGTCTTCTCTTCAAAGGGGGGAGTGGCCGTGAAATTTTCTTTAACGTGGAAGCTGAAACCAGTTATCAGTGATGTTGAACAAATGTCTGCTCACTTCCCTACAGCGAGTCAGTAGCCAATAAACCAATGATTTGATATTTACAGAATTATCAGTCAGCTGGACTGATGAATTGTTCCCTATTGTACTTAAAAGGCAGACGAAAGAACAGTCTCTCCAGCGTGATAAGTATTGGGATGAGTGTGGTTACAATGTGAATTTGTAGGTGTCTAAATCACTGTTTTGTGACAAGACATAAAAACACAGAAAGCTGTCTTAGTGCAGTACAGCTTTGCTGTTTGATGTAGACTCAGGTGGTTACCAGCGAGTAGTGTTTGAGATAACCAAGTTTTAGAGGTCTATTCTCTAGGTAATTTGGTCACCGTTAAAGACAGAATAAACGGTTGAAAAATTAAATGTCACACTGATGAATTTCATGTCACGGTTTCGTTCACTAATCGTACTGTTTCTCCAAGAACACTTGCAACTACAGTGCGCATTTTGTAGCCTGCTTATTACGCATGTTTCTACTCAGGCCTGCAGCGGGCGACTCGATAGGCACACAGTAGTGCTTTCTCATCACACGCATTCGTTGTCCACATTTTATCAGTGGCTATGCTCACTGCTTAACTATTTGTGATCAGTGAATCTACACCGTCTCAAACGCTATCTTCACCGAATGTAATTTTCGCATACTATATTTAGGGAACGTTTCATATGCTGCCGAATAGTTTTTCTACTCTGTACTTCTATCTCTTCTCTTGGTTGATTCCAAACATCCGGGGTTTTACGGTTTCCAAATGGCACCGTAAATAGAATAGTTAACGTCTTGTTAGTCCGAGGTCTGTTATCATCTCTGGGATATTGCTCTACTGGGAACCGCTATAACTATAACGGCTGAAAGTCACACGCATGCTTCTCTTCTAGAATATGTACGACTTTTCTGGACCACGATCACAGGGATAAGACTGAGTCTTTTCAACGGAATCCAGTGGCTTTATTTATTCTTGCCTATTCAGAATCTACAGCATACACTTTCGGTTGAACAATACTTGAAAGTGATATATGCCAACCGTTTGAAGCTCGATGTGACTCACTTATGCGTTTTACTCATGATCCTGAGAGAACGGGAAACATTATGTTGTTGTGAGTCAAGAACGTAGATGGCGCAATCGTCGTTTATTCAGAACACGAATATATGTGTTATGCTCTTCAACATGATTACAAACAAAAACTCTCATCTGCGTACGACACTTTTCTCACAACATCACGGTTGCCACGGATGTCAATGGTCACTTCCTGTACGTAGCAAAAATCATTTCATGCTATGTTGTACTCCAGTGCTTCTTTCTGTATTTCTCTCGCGACTACTTCAATGTCAAAATCCATGCTCCTGCCTCATTACTGAATGGTAGTGTTGTTAGTAGTATAGTGCGATCGCTCGTGCTCACTACATTGTTTTTCCTGTACTTTCAACACTGTTAATTCATTTAAAGAGGACAATCAAGTTAGCGGGAGAATGTCGGAATTCACCCACTGTTATCCAGACCATGACCAGTGATAGAAAGCCTGTCCTTCCGGTACACCAGTACTTGCCCGTTTCTTTTAAGTACATTTGGGAACGAATACATCGGAAAATCTACTGGAAGGCTGGAAGGGTTGTAACCGTCCACTGCTTCGTGCCAACTTTAAAGGGCCTGAAATTAAGTGTGTTCAATTTCAGTCATTCATTTCTTTCAAAACTGGCCAGCCAACTTTACAATGTGACAGTTTAACCCATGTATGTATCCTACTAATAACGATTATGGTCGCATAGGCCGAAATCCACGTGCATCACGAGCTAACGCGTGATCGGACAATCTCGGCTAAGGCTACACACTAGGTGATCCTTACCTTCAATTAGCCAACTGCCAACGAGCTCTTTTTTGTCAATACTATGGTTATATCAATGCTACACAAGTGCTCATTCACTGGGTCATCGTCAGAAAAGTTAGCTAACAAACATGTGAAGTCCCACAAAGGCAAGTGCTTAAGCTCATAAACGCATGAAACAACATAACTTCCATTGCCTCACGTTGGGGAGCGAACGCTTTAGCAAAACACCAAAGCAACGAACGCGAGGACGTGGTTGTCACCACAAGCCCACATTTCACACTGCATCAACTCATTCCTGTCACCTCAACTTTCCTGACACACTCGCACTGCGTACACCTGGATTACTTTTTATCTGTACTTTTGTCAACACTGACATTGTTTTACACTGTACTTTAGTCCACATGTTTATCTGTTTCTTATTATTTTTTACGATATGTATAGTTCAGTTGTATATAGCAGTATCACCCATACGCCCCTGTTTTGTAATAGATCACAATTGTTGGAACATAGTTATTTATATACAGCTCCATATTCCTCACTTTACAAACTTCTCAATTGGTCACTGGCAGTCAGGAATTCTGCTACTGTTAATTTATTGGGCAACAACGTTTTGGTTTGTACAGGTTGATGCCCAATTCTGAATGAAGTCATAGTTTGTAAACGCTTAGGGATTCGTGATGATAATCACCTGTTGTTTCAGGCATGATGGTTATATTTCAGATTTCATACGAATACGCAGTTGTCCCATTTACAGTCTTACCAATCAAGATTGACTGACTGGGTTTTCTCTCTAACTGTCCACTGGAAGTTTATTCTGTTCCAGTTGATAGTGAATCAGCTAAAGGGATTTAGTTTGTTTACTATCCACGTGCACTCAATAGCTTATAGGTTTTAGATGAAATATGACCGCAAGAACAAATCCTTAAAGACGAAACGTGAAATTGTGCTGATTCGGGGGTACTTGTCCACCTTACTATAGTTTAGGGTTTCAAGTTTCTAAATGTTCACTGATAAAAACAATAACTATCTGTTTAGTGTTTAATGCTTCTTTTCCAAAATTGATTAGTAACTGTTCTTATCTACTTGCGTAACGTACTTATTTGCAAACATTGGTCTCGAGCTACTTGGCTGTTACGCTTACAAATGTCATTTGACATGACAGACAATTTCCATCTGTTTAGTAACAGTCATACCCATTGACTTGCTTCTCTCGATACTGATGAGCCATGGAAATGGTTTGGTTTTCGCAACCTTATATCTATTCCTATTCTCAAGTAAGCCGTCTCAAAACTATTCCGATTAATACATTTTCCAGCGTATTAGTTACCAAACCCAATGCACACATACTGGTGCTATACTACTAACGACTGCGTGCACACTAATGGCACCATCAACAGTAAACTCGATGTTAATTTAATCTGCAGGTTTCAACCGAGGTAAGTTGATCACCCGCTTGCCCGTAAAAATCGCCTGTAGACATTTTTGAAAGTTCTCAGTGAGTGATTTCAACCACATCAAGATTTCGCTACTGGTCATGAACTTGGCCTTCCACAGTGACATACTCGAGCTAAACGTGTAGTTAAGTTGCGTCCAGCGTACTACTGTCATAATTGCATGGAGATAGACGGGTTAGTTGAAATTGTATGCATTTAAGTAATTCAACCCGTAAAGCGAACTGAACAGAGTATTGATGAAAGCCGCTAGTCCCATATAGGTCTGACAGATAACTATTGTTTCGCGATGTCAAAAGAAATGGCTCTAAACAGTTTTAAACCTCTCAAATGTACACTGAAAAACAATCAGGAAAGGTTACTTCGTAACACGTAAACCTCTGATTCCAAGAACAACGTTAGTTACGACAACCTCGATGAAAGTGCTGAACAAAACAATTAGAAGACGAACACTGGTAGATGCTAGCATTTTGTATTGGTTTATCAGTACCAAATAATCAATAACACGGTAAACTTCCAATTTAATGTCTACAGTACTTGGGGGATCTGAACAAAGAAACCAAAAATAACAAGAACGTTCAATCGTGATATTTGAATGACACTCACTGCGACCTAGGACCATGGCAACCTCAAGTTCACAAATAATTGTTTTTGTACACACAACACAGGTGGCGCACTATGATGGTGAAGGCTGAGGTCAGGTCCACGTTGTGGCCTCAGCCTTCACCAACATAGTGCGCCACCAAGGCCTAAGTTGCAGTGAAGCTGTCGCGGTAAACCGGTTCAACCCTGTGTTATGTGTACAGAAACAATTATTTGTGAACCTGAGATTACCATGGTCCTAAATCGCAGTGAGTGTCATTCAAATCTCACAATTGGACGTTCTTGTTATTGTTAATTTCTTTGTTCATACCCCCCAAGTACTGTAGACATTAAATTGGAAGTGTACTGTGCTATTGGTTCTTTGGTACTGACAAGCCAATACGAAAATGGTGGAGTCGATGTCCAAGTTTAGCTTTGCTTGGCTAAAATAATTTATATTTATCCGTAGCCTTTTCTGTGAGAGTATTCAGAAGCTACTGGGCCTTGCCCGACCCATTTTAGAGCCCTTAAAGTGATGAAGACAACTCAGATTGTTCTTGCTTTTGTACTCCTCTTCTGCCAATAATTCAGCCCGCTTGTTAGACACATTAACCGGCATTTTAGTTGTTGCCGATAGTAACGGTTTACAGTTGGTGTGTTTGATAACGAGGTACCTCACTAATTATAAATAATTATTCCAATTTTGTATTAAATGTTAGGTAAACCTCACCTTGCTGTCAGATATATGCACTTTAATATGAAATTTTTATCGGTCCATATGAATCCCCGATCATCTGATGATAGCGTCAAAGCAGACCCAAAAACAAACACATCACCCGGCACATTAAACCTAATGAACCGGCAATCACTGACGTTATTTCAAACTGTTGTGCCCTCGATTGAAGGTTTTCGACAATCGGCAACTTTTGCTTACTGGCAGTTACTTCATGATACAGTGTGTTGGTGTGCGTTCATGTATGCGTCCGTTTTTGCCTGCTTCACGACGTGGCACTGGTCGATTACGAATGCGCGACTTCAAGCGTTTCTTCGCTTTTTCTCAGAAAACCATTTTTTACGTATTAACTATTCAACTACTAGAAATGCAACAATAAGATAAATGCACATGAAAAAGTGGGCCTATACTGAGGCCCCATCATGGCCAATGCTATCGAGATGCTTTCGAAACCTAAATACTTATTACAAAAATGCACGGTCAGGAAAAGCTACATCACTACTGCACTTGTTTTTTCATTAACTCACAGCTGACTTTGCGGAAACTTGCGAAACCTAAGCACTGTTGTGTTGTCTTTTGTCACAGTATATTTGCAACGTAAGTTCGGATTTCAGCTCAGTTAGGGATTAATTCTGAAATTCACTGAAATGCTTCGTGCACTCATTCCATTGTAATTATATTGACGATACACTTTTCGGTAATGATATTGTCAGGAGAATTTTTCTGGAGCACATTTATCCAGTAAAGTTTGACAGTTCTACATAACTCTAACGTTTCCTCGAAATGTTAGTTATTTCTGTACATTGAGATTGGAATACTGTACCTGAATGATTCAGACTGCTGTACGCATAAAGGTACAAGGTAGGCAGATTGTGGATTGAAAGAACCAAACAGTACGTCACACTCTATGGAATATACCTCAGGCTGGAGTGTATTTCTAAATGCAGTACCACTCATTCACGTATTTTGTTTGTAACCTAATCATGGCTCTTAAGATTGCCCATTTTTTGAACATTTCCAGCCGTGATGTACGGTTTCAATTTTATCGAAGTGTACTAAGCCTTGTTTCCTGCGCCAACCATCCTGAACATTGTGGAAAAAAAGATAGATTTTCTAGTAAAACGTGTTCCGCTTTTACTAGAGGGTACACTCGCGCACTATTCATTCACTCGTAGTGAATTACGCATCTACTTGACGTGGGTTGCAAGTTACTTAACGAATACCGGTTATTTCTGTTGTTATTATTGTTCATTTGATCTAGTGCAAGATCTTTGAGTTAGCTGTCTGGACAGAATGTGCGCAAAAAGAACCGCTCAATTTCTTCAACCGTTCAGACTGACACTCATACAACTCTGTAGAAAACCAATAGACGGCATTTTATTTTACAGAATGTTTCACCCTAGTAGGTTGTATGACGTCACTTATTTTGTCCCACTAATTAAGACCACGGCATAAAAATGTAAAGTTGGTTGACAATTGTTCAATCCTAATGTGTTAATGGGATAAGTAAATAGTTATTTTGAAAAATTATAAAGTCAGCTTATATTTGTTTAGTTCTCTTTTCTACGGAAGATGTGAGCTCATGGCGCACAAACAGGTAACCGTTTCACTGGTTGTCACGTGATCTGAGAACGTCAGCTGAAAAGCCTAAACACGCAAGCCCCTGGGTGCCGTCTAAGTTAATCAATAATCCTGAGTTTGGTAAACAGTCGTCGTGGTATTAATATCAGGCAATGAATCGAACTAGATAATATCTGATGCCTTCACAATATGAAAAAAACACCCTATGGGGGTGCTAAAAAGTAGTATTTTGGATTTTCCTAAACTGATCTAAACAGGAAGGAAATATTTTAGTGATTGCAGAGTTCCAGGTATGGCTTCACTCGTTCCCTTTTTAGTCCACACGTAAGGGACGAAAATGTGAGATGGTCATTTGTCAAAGCAAGACGAATCCAAAGGCCCCTAAGTGGAGATAGTACAATGAAGTGGCTTTCAAATTTGAATTGTGTGTTCACTCAACCTTTTTACAGAAGTCATATGGTGGATGGTATAATAGTATGATGGCTGAATTACAGGAAGAAGCCAAAGTCACTTTATCCAATCTTGGGCATATCTGAAGTGAAGTGATATGGTTGGAGATTCACAACCCACAACTATTTTTGCCGGAATACATGGAAAATCCAACTTGATGAGATTCATTTCGGAACACACTGTTGACTAGAAAATCTATTGAACAGTATGCCATGGTAAGACGGCAAATGATTGATCGTTATCAATAGTTTGGAGGGCCAGAGCGAACAGTAGACATGCGAAATGGTTATATTAGGAGTGGTTAATGTGACTATGATTTGTACGCAAGAACACTAGACTACTTAATGTTGTCAGTTAACATATTGCACGTATCGGGAACGTAATTTCCAAAAAATGTTGGTTTGCGTCACAAAAGTGGGGGTAGTTTCTTCACAAACTAATTGTTGTACCAGTTAACACTTAGTTCTCATTTAAACTGGAGACAAGTTAATGAGTCATATTTGTTGGACAAAGGTATCATACTGCTTGGGTCTACGACTGTTTGGCGGAACTGAGAATTGCTGTTGGGAGAATATGGTATACAATGAGATGAACTCATAATAGTTCCTATTCAAAGAAACATACCGAAAAGATACATTAAGATTTCGAAACGGAACAGAGAAAAGTGAACTTTCTCAAATCGGTGGTTGTATTTTGTCACGCTCGATTCTCTTGGTTCCTCAAGCAATTCAGCAAGATTAAACTGAAGTCAAACTAGGCTGCAAAGTGCTTTAGTATAAGTAGTACATATTCTTTGATCAAAATTCACAATAGACACATGACCATTTTCTAGTCATTGTCGTTCATTTAAATACATCTTACTGTTGAAATAAAATGGGTAGGGTATGTATTCACCTTCCATAATGTTAGACACAACTTACTGGTTAGAGTAACTTAGGGACGATTAGTTGACTGAAAAATGATTGTACAAAGAACATAACTGATCGCATGTTTACATGAGCACATTTTTTCTCGGTATCATTCACATGTATGACGTTTTCTGAACGATACTTGCTACGATTTGTATCCGAGCTCATTGTATGTCAACGCTCCATCTGATTGAACACGGCATCCGGAGTATCGCATGCGGTTGGACAACGCACTAGATTAGTTCTGATTAGGTTGCCATGTTAATATGTTAGTACGTAGTGATATGAACTCCCTTCCAGGGTCATTGTTAATGGAAAGTAGACGACCACACAGAAAGTTGTTTTAGTGAAAACTACTGTATGAATTCATTTCGCACACTCTTGTCAGTCGTGAGCGTGTGACTAACATGAAAACAAAATAGAATATAAATGAACTGGTTTTAAAGTACAAATCGGGGTGGCTCGTGAGTGGTACTCACGGCTAGACCCATGGGAAGCAAAGATTGAAAGCCAGTTGTTTTTGTATGCATATAACCGGCTGTCGACGGCTGATCAACAATGCTTTGACAAACGTGGAAGGGTGAATTGTCATTAGTAAACAACAACATCGCATGTTAAAACCTATAGGAACCATAACTTCACAAGTGTATGGTTTCTCTAAAACTCACAACTCGGGTGTTTCCGTACGGCATATTTTGGTAATGAACGATTCTATTTATCATGAACTAGCGAAATGGTTGGCTGATGATTTAAACCTCTTTGACAAAAACTGTGTGTGTATACTTTAAAAAACATTTTAATTTAGATAATGCATTGAAAATCTGAATATTGCTACAGACATAATGTGTCCTGTTGATGTCAATTCTTTACTTACAAACGTACCAGACAGATTTTACATATAATTTCCATTTATTCAACTCCATTTGTGTTAAAATCCATGTTGACTATTTGAAACGTTTACAGAATATATGAAATTTCAGTTTTTTGATAAGGATTTTCAACAGAGGTGGTGTAATCTCCGGGAGCCCACCTGGCCTTGTTTTAGTTGATGTGTTTATAATCAAAATGGTACAGGCGTCATTTACAGTTGCGGACGAGTTGAAACTGTACAAACTATATGTTCTTGATTGCATAACATAGAAGAAACAGAAAAACAATTCAGGCTTTTAACACTGCCCACCCACACCTTTTACTAACGGTCGAGCACGAAAGTGGGAGTACTTTACCTTTCTTAGACTTCCTGAATTCAAACGAATCTATTGAACGTTCAGTGAATTATAAGCCAACATGCACTGGACAATACAAGAATTCCACGAGTTTTGTTGCTGTTGCATATGAAAGGTGACTTGCACGTAGATCTCACAGAACGTCAATAATATGCTGCCAGAATAGGTTGTAAGCTGTGCAAACAGTGATGAATAAGGCGCCTCGTGCTACCAATTTCCCGGAACGTTTTAAACGAAACTGGAGCAAACTTACTGTGTGGAAAATGCAACTGTGAAAATACGTAAAAAGCAGTTTGCAGTAAACTCCTTTTCAATGGTGACGATTTGAAAAACACTTTTGGAAAGATAACTAGTGCCGCGTTGGACCGTGTGTAGAATGTCTCAAAGCTTGCTCTAGTCTGAAAAACGACTAAGTTTACTCTATTCCCGCTCAAAAATTAAGTTCTACGTTTTCTACCAGTCATTGTATCTACCAGCTTCTCTGCACACATAAGACAGAGAAAACGCTTGAAACTACGACCAAAGAACACTTCCCAAAGTGATTGAGCGTTGCATTAGCTCACCCGCCAATGAGCGACACTCAGCGAGGATGAAATGTCTGTTCGTTCATTGCAAGATATTGATCGATCATAGGTCACATCGTCAATATCGCATCCTCGTTTAAGGTCTTACTAAACGCTCACAACTCACAGATTCTCAAACATGTCGAAGAATTTTTGATCAGCCTTCGGCAGCCAGTTCTCTGTGCGCAAAAACAATTGGCTGTCAGTCTGTGCTTGCCATAGATCTAGCCCTGAGTACCATCCAATATCCAGCCCGATTCGTACTTTGAAACCATTTAATTTTAATCTTCTGTTGTTTTCGTACTAGTCACATGTTTGCGACTGACGAGAGTGTGCTAACTGCATTCATACCGTGATTTGTCTCTTCCGAGTATTCTGTTCAAATGGCTTGAATGGATACAATGTTTCGAACTCTTATCCGTTCGACTTAAGTATTGCGCTGCACAACGCCGAATAATTGAGTATACTAGGTTTACGTAGGTCTCTTGGGAATTGTTGACTAATTAGGTTACCTCTCAACACTTGCTACAGTTTTTTGGCATTAAACTCAGTATGTTTCACTGTCATATTACAATGATAAGTGAATATGTTGTACAATCCAGCCGGCATGTCATCCACCGGATACGACACTTTGTTGTATATCTTTTTCGCGTAGTTAAACTGCCAACACTGTGCGCAATACAGCTTAATCCACTGTTTTAATCAACTCTTCTCAAGTAGAATATGGCTTGAGTCAATATCATGGGGCAGTATGAGAGTAACCATACTATCGACGTTGTTCGTCTTTAAGTGTCTGCTAATGTACTGTACTCTGAAAGCAGTATCCGGCGAAAATACCATTCAGTTTTCCGTAATCCACCAGAGTGTCAAAATTTGGTCTCTGACGGACAGCATGCCAAACTTCATCTAATTAGATACTTTCGAATAGATTAGGGACTGGATAAATGGACGTCACTCACCAACCGTCAAGTAACTGTTCGGGACTGAAATCAATGTCTACTATAAGATCAAAGCCGTCACGGCTAACAAGGTTGTCTCGCGAAAGTATGGTCGGAGTTCAAACATAGGTCCGGACAGAGATATACACTATTGATATGGTCTAAAAAAGCGAAGCCCGAGTTTTTCCCTAAAGAGAGTGACTAAAAGCCAGCGAGAATGCGATGGCTGAGATCGATTTTGATTATTGTTAATTTGTATAATCAAAACGACAATAAATACCAACGACCAGTCTGAGTGAACGGGTGCTCATCCGGCCCTCCTGTAAAAGTTCGTCGAGTGTGCGAGCCCTGTTCTCTTCATATCGCGTTCAAGCGGGATAAGATACGTTAGTTGCCCCTGCAAATGTGTTTTATCAAATAGTTTATGAACGTGTAACTAAAGTTTTGAAACCTGCAAATTGTGTATAGTTCTATTGTTTGTCTCAGAACCATTGTGGTCCGTGAATCAGTGCGTATGTGAAAAACATTGTTACAAATGCACAGAAACCCAAGCTGCATTAATGCTTATCTATAGTTTATTGTTGTACAGTTGACGCAATTGAATGTGTAGACCGTATATGACGATATTTTGAGTCGATCAATAATTATGCCATTCTTCATGAAGTATATTTCATCCGAATTTCCGAGATCAGATCATGAATTTACATGCCACCTTTCCTAATCATCGCATTGTTGATGTATTTCAATCTTACTGCTGGATAGGATGAAATTACAGCTGGTCGATCAGAGAGTGAATTCATACATGAGGTCGAGTGAAAATGACTATCTTAGTGAGAAATCTGTCACAATGTGGGAGTTGCATTTCATTTCAGTTCTACCAGGCCCTCGACAACGGTTGGTATCAGCGAATTGGTTTTGTGTACACTATGGAAATGGATACTTCTTCAATGCATATAGACCAGAATGCCGTAAGTCTGATAGAGAAGCAGAGAACGATGCACTTCACATACAAAGCAAACATGCGGCTAAGTACATCAGAACACCACAAACAAAATTGCTTGATAATGTTATCCATTCGTATTGTGATCTGCTTAACGTGACCCTTATGATAGTTATGATGCAGACTATGATACTAATCAATGAAATATTCTGCTTGATTATCAGTTGTACTAAAGTTCGACAACTTAGAAATTGTAAATGTCGCGTAAGAATCAGACTACCTGAAGTGCGCTGATCGAGGTGACTAAGCAAAAATCCTATATGAAAACTATGTTTAAAGTTGTAAGCAAATTGCCCTGAAATCAAATAATTTGATTGATTTTACAGAAATGAAGTTCCTGAAATCGCTGAGTGAGTTTTGTTTGATCTTACCACTGCAAACCCTATCAGGAATATAATTGGCTTCACCATAAGCTTGACCATGATAGAATGAATCAATTTGGAACTATAAATTGAACATCATCCACAGCTGATTGGAGCTGTCGCATTCCCATAGATCTTCCAGTCGTCTCCTTTCAAAAAGAAGCACTAGACTCCAGTTTCACTCTTGTTACAGTTCGTCAGTAGTACACATTCTCGTCACCACCGGAACTATAACTCCGGTCACGATTTCCTGAGGCAACTGTTTTGACCACTGTGCGGTTGACCTCACATCAGGCACGACCGAATTGTTGTATGTAAACGCTTACTCACATTCGCCTATGAGTAATGCTGAGACTGCCTGATCGACAAGGTATTTGTGGCATAGCCGCTTAGGACTGTTTAACGGAGGGTGACTGGACAATAACACTTTATAAATCTGAGGGTGGCTTGCCTTTCACTTGGCAATGTTTCAGATAACAATATCAAACCTTGATTCCTCGCAATTTTGCAAGTGCATTTGAAAATATCCAAACAGGTACAAAATCTCTCTCGTATAACGTCGCTTCCGTTGGAACTGCTACTACTACTTTCGTGGGCTACTCGAATCTTTGGAGCAAAAGAGGTCATATCGACAAAAATCAAAGTTTCAAGTCACCTATTCGTAGGCAATGATGTGGAATGATGTTCTGTGGTTGTGCGAAAAAAGTAGGACAGAAAATCTAGTCATTATTTTCAGAATGTTATACCGAGTAAACTAGCAGTTGAAATGAGAACAATGAAACCCGTAGACATCAGGTTGGAGTTAACGGACAATCTAAGTATTTACAAACAAGATTATGCGAAAAATAATAATCAACCCGACAGGAAATATTATGAAAGGAAGAGATTTATCAACTTACCAAAGCCGTAACAGAACGATTGCTGTTTGTTTCTGCGCGCGTTAATTTGACTCAAAAAGATGAATATACACATAATATTTTACATACGTTATACACATTCACCTTTTAATGTCAAATTTATGCGCGTAGAAACAAACAGAGACCGTTCTGTTATGGCTTTGTGAGACTTATCAATCTCTTCCGTCCGTAATATTTCCTGTCGGGTTGAATATTAATTTTAATGCATTCTTGTTTATGAATACTCCCCCGGTTGTCCGTTAACACCGAACCGACGTCTACCAGTTTCGAGACCTCGGCGGGGCTCCGCACCTCAGCTAGTACAATGGTTGCCATATTTAAGTATGCCGTTTCTGTTGCCTGTTCAAATCCAACCGGAGCTAAGATTTTCTGCAATTGGGTCTCATCTAAATATATGTTATATATGTTATATATATGCATGGATAATTCTTGGAAAGTGGCAATTGGATACTCATCACATGCGGTCTCTTGAGGTTTCTCGATATGACTTTCTGTCAGCTTCCATTCAAGCCTCATGAATGCTTTAGAATGATAGCATTATTTGAATGAGACCCAACTGTGGAAAATCTGAGCTCCAGCTGGATTTGAATAGACAACGAAAACGGCGCGCCTAAATATGGCAAGCGTTTTACCAGCTAAGCTACGAAGGCACGCTGAGGTCTCATAGATTTCATATTTGGACTCAGTAACTTTCCCAACCAGCTACGTTATATGAAATACATTAAACACTTAAACGGAATGATCGCTGAAGCAGGAATTCATGAACAGTACAGACTGAAATCCTTGAACATTAGCGCTGAGCACTGAAATTGTGTCACTTATGAGTATTGTGGCTGATTTCATAGTTTAGAGATGGTACCACTATTTATTTTAGTCTTCCTCGAGTATTTCCTTTGAACTGAAAAGAATTTCCGACGAACTATCCAAATTTCATGCTTCGCTTTCCATATCAACCAAAAATGCTTTGTACTACCGTTTGGCTTAGCTTTTCTTATTGCGCAACATTTCTCTTTAACTTTTGACTGTACTACCTTTACCTTATATTCAACAGTAGTTTTAGTAGCTTTGAGATGCTAAGAGATTGTCACAGAGCGAAATACATCACGCATTCTGTCTTAATGTTTAAAAGACCAATGAAAAGACCACTGGTTCCACCTAACTTGAACCGGATAATATCGGTCCAACTATTATTAAGCCTGTCCTAATCGATGTGGATAAAAGTGAACTAACGGTATGGATCAGTTTGCATATTACAGCGTAACAGATTACTAAGGTTTGTTAGCAAACAGTTGTATGTAACTTGAAATTCCTTTCGAAGTTCCTGTCGTTGTCGGTTCTACACAATTAATTCGATAACTAAGTTGTACGTCAATTATTTTTGACCATGTTTTTTAAATGTTTCGTAAACTCAGTCGAACAAATGTTACTTCCACGTAAGTTGGTTCACATGAGTTGCATATATATGTAGAAACAATTACCTGCTCGAATAAATCAACAAACCGGAATTCGCACTCAGCCTCAATGCCAACGTGAGATCAAAGTGGTTTCTGAAATCAAACAAAATTTGCGGTTGCATGCTCCTGCTGTTTGGTCATTTCGTTAAGCAGAGTCGAAAAATTGTCATATTAGTTTGTACTGACATAAATTTTGAAAATCGTCGTTGAACAGTACGAAGTAATTGACAAAAATCTAACTTCGTTCACAGTCCTTGGAGTAAAAAGTTTGAACAACTGACGGCGAGAAGAGTTAAATTACAACGGTATGCAGGTCGTTGGTCTAAACTGGCAACCAGTGAATTACTAGAGAGGTGTTACTACTTAACAGGGCTTCACTATTCCAAAGCAGCCGGAAATTCGAGGCCACCACAGGTAGACCAATATTATATTGGCAGTCTAAGGACTTCTGCTCATTCATTAGAATAACAAAAAGGTAGAGAGCTGTTGTATCGTCGTTTTTCATAGAATAAACTCGTCCTATGGCTGATTTGCCGACCAGTAGTCACGATAACCGAAATGGTTGTTAGGGGTTTTGTAAGCAGGTGTTCGCATTGAAATGAACAAAAAATACCTCGACCGAATTGGGCTCATTAGCTCTTTACTCTGCAGAGTATCAAACCCATTATGTGTCTGATTTTAACCCAATCGAGGAACGAAGTTCAACTATCGAGGAGAGTATTCTGTCAAGCAGATGTCTTAAAGGATTACTCCAAGTATTCGCTTATGCAACACAGTCTGGTAACAGATTATTTTGGTAACAAGCCATATAATTCAGTGTTGTCAGTGCCTGGCCAACTACACTACTGTCAAGTGGCAGAGCACTACTGGCTGTGTAATGATAACCGGCTTTGTGTATGCAGTAATTTGTGTTGTCAGTTTCTGGTGTTTGTGACTGTTTGTCTCTCAGTACATTATGTTTTGTTTATTGTCCAATATGAGTTGTAAGACATTAGTTCAGATAAGGTTTAAGTAAGTAATAGACTTGGCCTAATGAAACTGGTGATCACTTTGTTTTCTGTTACTCCGGAACAGTTTATTTGGGTGAGCGCGCAATGTTCATTTAGACTCACAACGGTTGTGTCTATGGAATTGTTGATGAGGATACAGTTTTTGTTTTTTTACTGTTGGTAGAGGAAGTGAAGTATGTGTCAGATAAGTGTTAGCCAGTGTTGTGTTTATTTTGCGGATCAGGTTAAACACATGATAGTTTATGTCACTAAAAATCATGTATGGTGTTTTGGAGCTCAAACTCTGCCTAACATGAACGTGTTTAAGGAGTTGTGTTGTTTATGCGGATGCTAACTGTTGATCGTGAAACGCAGGCTCTTCGGTGTCAGTATGTTCGTGGATTTCAGTTGGTTTCGAAGTGATTCGTTAGAATCTCAAAGAATTGGATTTTCGAAACAGAGCACCTATTCTCATGTTCACCAACGTCCCCATCCATCACACCAGATTCTAACTCACTTCATCTCTTTCCATATGTACTAACCTACTGACCTGCTCTGATTCATCTTTGTCCCTCATAGAGGAGAATAGTTACAATACGTATTGTTGTATACGTGTCAAAGCCACCTGTGTGCCCCACACTCATGTTGAGACTCAAGCTGCGTTCTGATTGGTCACGTCTTCAACGACCATCGACTCATTCGTCCACGCACGTAGGAATGATGGTATCGTTTTTAAGAGGACAATAAAGTAAGTAATTCTCCTAAGTGTAGTGTCCTCTCCGCCGTCGTTTCAGCCTGTAAGGCTTAATATTGATTGCACCCGAACAGGAATACAACACCTACCACCTTTCGAAAGGTACGTACTTGTGAGGAACAGTACGTCTCACGCACTGACGGCACACAAAAGTTCAGTAGGAGGACATTTTTTATTTTAAGAAAAGTTTAGGATCTGTTACACAGCTTATCTTTTCTTTCAAATGATCTTCATGTAAAGTCGTAATTCACACGTCCCTAGGGTGTTGACTATGTTGTCAGTGAAGCTTAAACAAAGTTTATTCAAATGTTATATTGCTTCCGGTAGTATGACAGACCAATTCAGGAACTTTTTCTTAAAGGTCCATCGTTCTTCGTCAGTATAAAGATCGCAAGGGAACTTTCAAAAGTATATACAACTAATCAGACAAGAATATTGATTTCTATCGAGTAACTATAGGAAGGTTAAGACACAACGTGGACACATAAGTTGACAAGATGGAACCAACAATTTTTCACATTCTGACATTGAAATTTAAGAGAGTAAAAGATTTGTGACATGATGAAAATCTGATGAGACGACTACACCAACGACGTGTCAGTAGAGTGGTCAGGTCGACTGTTTCTCCTGTGCTAGACCCCAGATCTTGAGGGTGTAGTATAATGGCAGTAAGAAATCAGAATCAACACGAAAACTGTTGACAAAAGTTAGACGTGGAACCTGATCTTTCTAGGATATTTTGATTTATGTAGAAACTTCACGATGTTTCAGGGTTGTGGTCCCCTTATGAACGCTGTTTTAATTCCTGGGACTCCATAAGGGTGAACTTCTGCATATAACCGGTACATGTTACATAAGTGCATGCATCTACCACCAATATTAATCGAAAACAGTTCTTTGTAGGGCGGCTTGATTAGGAATCCTTTTTCAGCAGTTAATCATTTCACACTTTTCCATTCCCAGTTCTCTTCGGATCATTATATAACGGCTTTGTTTTGTAGCTTTTTAGGCTTTATACCATGTTAACAAGAATAGTTTCTCGCGCAAAGCACTTCGGTTGGATCAAACCAGGCTGTACTATATAATCCGCTGTACACTTCGTGAAAGGATCGCAGGGTGATTTGTGTTTTTGCAATCTTGCGTTTCTACTTCTACTAGAACTATTCAATGTAAAAGTAATAAATAGAAACATGTATTGAACATCACTCAAAACTGATTACAGATGTGACATTCTTATATAGTATTTCATCAACTCATTTCAGAAAGGAGCATCGGACTCGAGCTTTGTTCTGTTTAGTGTTCGTCAGCAGTTCACATCCTTGCCACGATCGGAAGTTGAACTTTCATAAGACAAGACGTGTTGAACACTGTGTCATTAAACTCACACATGCATACTTTCATCCCGATTCGACTTTGAATACAACTCAGACTGCCTGATAGCCTCAAGAAGGTGCGCAGTAACTGTCCAGCTTATTCCAAACAATTACTCCTTCGACTATTATTTTCCTTCAAGTTGAAATTGCCGTGTCCGTTGTATTTTTCGGAGTATATTTTGACTACTGATAAGTAGTACAAAATCCCGCTTGATATAATTCGAAAATCGAGGTTATATACCACTGACTGGCTCTGAAAAAATCAAATCTCAGGTGTAGTGCTTCCTTTCGACTCGGTATGGCTGAAAAAGTCTGAGGATTAAATGTTGAATTCTATCGCTAATGAAATTGGCCTGTTCACTGCGAACTACCACGGTTTCTATAAGAATGGAAGTATGAAACAATGCTTAATCACACTTTTTTCTTAAGTCTCTGCCTCATTAAACAAACGTCGATAAGGGAGTGTAACGCTGGGTTCGATCTATGAAGTCGCCTACTGCAACCTGCGTTCCTGATACCCATGAGTGATTATTGACATCAGTTCATCGCCATTGATCTCATTCAGTGATGTGAACTAGGGGAGTAATTACTGGCCAAGAGACTTTCTACTGCCAGTTGGGCAAGTGGGACGCCTTGATCGTTTAGTACCAAGAAAGGTAACCGGCATTCTGTTAACATGACCGGAAATACTGTGCACAGTAATAAAAGCTAATTATGCTGGCCTTCATAAGTGATGAAATGAGAGCAAACGAGATAATCTGCGATAGAACATGACTGAGGACAAATTTTCTATGCTTTCTGACTATTGATGTGCTGTAAGGCGTTTGGGTAAACGTATATTCCACCTAAATTGAAAGAAGAGACCGTCCGATCTGATTCAAATCAATGCCTGCCTGCCGTTCGACTTACACGCATATTTAAAGCAAGCACCAAAAGCCAAGGAGATAGTCCTTACCAAATGAATCACGTATACGTGGGGTAGTCGGTGGAACGTTGCTAGATTCAACGACAATATAGGCAGAGTAAATCTCAACAGCCTTAAGTAAGCTTTCATTATAAGTGTATACTTGAGTTATCTGGTGTCCAAAAATTAGAAGGTGACGTGCAATCTATTCAGCTGTTTATTTCTATTGATCTGATAACACTGGTCACCTAACTTAGCAGATATGTAACTACGATGTACGTAGCTACATTTCTCTATTTTTCACGTACCTGGTGAGGTACACATAAAACTGACAAACGCATTCTATGTTGGCACATCAAAGGAGTGCCTCGTTTGACGATGCAGTCAAGTTTGAGCCAAAGTGTTCCCTGTTATCTGGGGTGGCTGCGTATTACTACCAGTTGGAAACCAATCTTAGCAAACGACTGGACAATTACATAGGAAACTTGAACGTGGAAAACAACTACAGGATATTTTTTCACGTTTGTGAAAAGAAGAAGATTTCTATGGGCTTTTTGAACAATTAGTACATACTCCTAAACGATAGTCCTTCGCTGCTAACCGACGGAAAACAATGCCGTTAAATCTGAATAGTCGTTTACTATTCGGAGTTTCACTGAGTTCATCATAAACTATTGTCAAGCCATATTTGCCTCAGAAACCTCTCTTACGTACGAATATATTTCACTGGGTAATCACCTGATTCGTGCCTTCTACTTAGTCCTAGTGTTCAGTACTATCAATTATTTGACACTGTAATATATATCTGTTTTATATACAGAAAATGATGAAAACCACAGTAGAGGTAAGCAAGTTATAAAATCTTTCCGTATTCGACTTCTTCAGTATTTTATCATCACTCGCAAAATGTCACCACACCATGAAAACAATAGCGAATATTGTGGCAAGACAAGTGGACATCTTTCTCACTGCTTTACGAAACTAGTTTCGCATGTGAAGAGGATGGTTACTCGTGCAACTGGTGACCAGATAACACGGTCAGTCAATCGAACTGGTGTGTAATTCGGATGTTCTGAACATACCGTGTGATTTTAATTTGTTTCTCTGACCGAAATTTGAAATGAGCAAGTCATGCAATTTATTTTGCGGAAGAGTGGAAATGGTATACAATGATTTCTATCAGTTCTGCTAAACCTAGTACTGCAAACCACCTCCATTTATTGGTTGGAATGTATATAGTTAACTGATTAATCAACTCGCCTCAAATTAATCCAGCGTCCACTGAAAAGACCTAGAAGCAATCGGCTCTATTGATCCTAGCATGTCTTCTGATTGTAAGTTAATAGTCAGGACAGCGAATTTGATGATAGTTCACTTAACAAACTGTTCGGGTTGTTCCACCCAGGTTATCTTTCGATTGTGTTCAACTCGCTGATACCTTCTTACTTTCAACTAAATGCCGAAGTTTGTCATATTTTGAAGAAGTCACTGTACAGGGTTGGACGTGAGTCTCGCCAATTCGTTTGCTACCGTGTTCTGTTAATCTTTCTAAGCTGAAGAAGTTCTCATTACACCAACGCCACGTCAGACAATACCTAACCTCAGCATGAGGGGTCTTTCGTAAATCTAATGAACAATCATTAACTATAATCTACTTAACCTAATTAGTCATTCGAGTGGCGCATCATTCGGCTTGCAGAATACTTGCCCGGTATCTGGTTACATCCAGTCTATGTTACCCGCAGCGTTCATTCCAAAGGCATCAGTGATAGAAAAGCTCATATGCAAGCTTATCTCACATATTAGGGATACAAAGCGGAGTATTTAGACAAACTGTTCATCAGACTGGCCACTGTTGAAATTGCTCTTGCTGTTAGCCTACTGTTGTTCTTATATGCGGGTATAGTCTAATATAATGTTTGCTGAACTGACGTTAATTTTCCATTTAACACATTCACGTATAGCTTCTTCTCAGTCACAATCTCAATACTGCTGACCTACACAAACTAAAAACATCTACTGCCCAAGATGGATTCCAATGTGTCCGAGTAGCTAAGGCCTATCTCAAAAGTGTTTTGACTCCTATGTATTCTTTGAGTCATCCGTGGGCTAACGATGAGCATTTCTTCCCGTTTTGTAAAGCTCGGTGGATTGACAAATTTTTTTAAGGTGGTCCCGACAATATCCATGTTATCAAGAACAACTATAAAAATGTTTACAACTGCAGAAAGTCGAATATGTTTATCTTCATCTGGTTCCTGGTTGAGTGGTTCAGAAAGAACCAAACAAGGAGTGCAATGGTTTCGGTAAAATTGAGTGTCGAGAATAAAAGACTGAATAGAAAGTAGGAATTAAGCTCAACGACAAACTTTAGCACATAGTGCGAGCCCGGAACACCATGCATTATAAACAAGCGATCGATCGTAGCTGCATTAGACTAGAATGATTTTGATAATCTAATTGGCCGAAGACATCATGAATTCTTGAATGCACACTCCTACTATATGCTTGAAATTATCAAGTGGTAACATTATAAGCGAACCAAATTGGTCAGACTCTGACGGTCAATGCTTAACAGCGAATTTCAATGCGAGTCAAGTCTAAGCTGATGATTTTGACTAGATAGGACCAAATTTCGCAACGAACGTTGTGCTTGATGGATGAACGATGATAAAATAGAGTTGTTATGTAGGGGCAAATGGTGTAGGCTATAGATAAATGACTACGGCCTAACACTAACTACATATAACAAAAGAAGGGTACACAGTTGAGTAGTAAGATGTATGACATAGATAGGTATAAGCAGGAAGATGATTAAAACA
>LUCH01000196.1:224709-242395 GCA_013368495.1 Paragonimus heterotremus | reverse complement strand
CATGTTGAATCACGCGCCGGCCAGTGGAGCGCGTGATGTGTCTGTGACCTTGTGAATAGACCAGGGATACGTGAGTGAGTGGGACAGTTAACATGTAGTCTCCTGACCGGATGTGGGGTGAATGGATGGCTAGGATTGAGCCATCGGGTATAGCGCAGGGTGCTAAACCGTTACAGAGTCGTTGTCGATATTTCAGAAATGCGTGACAAATTATCATGGTTTTTGACGGCCTGTCTAGAAAGAACAGCTTATGACATTTTGTAGCCTTCCACGAGAATCTTCATTCTCTGTTAATTCGTGAGGGCAGTATCACTCACTGACTGGGTGGGACAAACTTGACTGGATAGTTGAAGGTGTGGGCGCGCAAGCTGGCTGAACACAACTGAGTAGGTTCCAGAATTTAACTTCTCAAATAGTCTAGTAAATTAATCAGGTTCCAGAAGGCAGTCACATTTTTATAAGGCATGAGTTTTCTGTCAAACATTTCAATGAGCTTGCTTCAAACGTGTGGCTATGTAAAAGAGCATAAAAGAGATCGTCTCGACCAGTGACCTAGCACCTCGCTTGACAGAATCGCCACAAGTAAATTCTACATATCAGTCGCCTGCGAATACCTTTCACACTGCTCACTAACAGCGACATGAAACTAGTCTTAACAAAAGAAGACTTCAACTCTGTTTTCTTCTATCAGAGTTAGACAATTTACGTAGGCGTATAAACATATACATTAAAATACAAAAGCTATCATCAAGTATAAGATTAAAATCAAGATAGTCACTCTGTGTCATCAGCAGTTTCGACTTCAGTTTAAGACGGTCATATAGATATTTAGGCCATGTTAATTAACACGTAAAAAAACGGTTACCGTTGTGTAACGAAAAAACACTCAGTTTATAGCTCACTACGAATAAAACTCTTGGCACAATAATTCGTTGTTGGCATAGGTTGCTAGGCATATGTTTCGTGGATAAATGGAGTTCAGAAGCTTGAGTAAACTTCTCGTCATAACATAACGTGAAACTATATTACCCTAATATGTGGTCAGTTCAGCTTAACGGCCTTTCCGCAAAGTTGGTAGCTGTCTGATAGCTTTGTAGGTGACTCCGAATGACTGACCAATGTTCACTTCATGAGTACTACCTGTTAGGTTTGATACGTTGATGCTAGTTATTGATTTGCTGATCCCACTTTAAAACGGTGCCGGGTGTTGTCCACCTAACTATCAAGGTGTCGTGCGTCAAATATACTTCACAATATATAAATGTTGACTAAATTTTCGCTGAAGCTCAACTAGCTTAATCCACCGAAATAATTCTTTGTGCAATTCAATGGGTGACTTCTTGAATCTTTAGGAGACGTTCCAGAAAGCTGCATTATTTCAGTTTGTAGTGCATCAAAACCTGCTAGCAGCTTCTACAGTCTAATGAGCCTCTGGTCTAGACCTTTTCGAACAGACGCTCTAAGCTCAAGCTTCGTTATTACTGAAGTTTGTCAATAATGCATTTCCCGCTAAGACTGGAGTCCGAACTACGGCCCTAGTGCTTGCAAGACGAACGTAATAACCACGTTGTCAGTAATCTCATAATAGGTAGAACCGAATAATCAGTCCATACTCTCAACCCCAACCTAAAGTTCAAGTTGTCCGATCATTTGTAGGGGCTAATAAAGGGAATCGCTCTGTTCATTCTAGTTGACGATTCCGTGGGCTGGACCTCTCATTTGAGGAGAAGCTACTGTTTTCAGTGAACCAACCGAACATGGTTCAAATTGTCTAAAATCTTCAAGTCTGATTTGTTTTCTACCCGTTTCAGTAAGTTGTTGCATGTTATACTCACCATAAATAATGCCCGAGAGCATTAACACGAGTAGTCTACAAACCACAGTTACAAATTGAATAATTCAAAAGTCGAATCATTTTTTGCATTTTTAGCAAGACACAACGCACTGGGTGAGTATGCTGGCGTCTGTAGATTCCTCTCATTCACCACCCATTTGACTACGGATGTACACATTTGTTTATCCAAAGCCTTAGCATTCACAGGCACACTTCCCTAAATTATCTCAAACTGCCCTAGACGTATAAAAATGTTCATTTTCGTTTCCAGCTTGTAGCACACTAACAAATTCAACCTTGTATAAAACACAAATATGCAATGTACGGCAGCTGTAGGAGATATTTAATTACGAATAATCTTATCTACGGTGGGAATACAGTTAACATATGGAACCGCGTACCCTTACGCTGATTGGATTTGTCACCTAAGTTACGACAGCTTGAAAATACCCGAAGTGTGAATCATTTGGTAATATGACACAACTGTTACTGTTGTGACTCACAAGACGCAGCAATATCTATATAATCCATGTGATGCAGAGCATCTCTAAGGGCTGAACAAACACACTCATCCAATGTTGAACATAGTTACTGTCCCAAGCAAGAATCTAGGGCTTTATTGTCGATGTTGTTCGACATATTTTGCAAACTGTTTCAATTATGTTTATGTTATGTTTCATAAGTGGCTAATTAATTATCAGTAAGCACTTTTTGGACATAAGGACATGCCAATGTTGTGTGACGGAGAATTGGACTTACCACCCACAGACGCAATAGGTTCAATTAAGTGTATTGGACCTAATATATCAATAGATAGACACGTGACCAGCCACTGTGTCGGTGTGCAGTTTTCATTGTGTAAAACAGTTATAATTTCTCTACATGACTGACGGCCTTTGAGACGACCTCTTGCTGTCAGTTCCTCCAAACTGAGTATTACAAGTTTGTTGGATGACGTCAATCGGTGGGTTTATTTACTCGTGTGGTTGATTGTCATTTCACCTCAATTTTCCCCATTTCACGTAGAAGTTGAAGGAAAGGTTCATCTGTTATAATCTTGTTCATCATTCAATTAGGGAAAGGTAACTGCGCATCTTTTTCATCAGACAATAACACACATCTTTTCTAACGAAAACCTATCTCACGTCGATACTAAGCTTAAATGAGTAACATATTAGTCCGTAACAAGCAGTTGATTTGATAAATTGTTGGCGAATTAAACTAACAGATCGTTTTCCTGAGGGCACGAGTGTTTCACTATCTTCCCTTGGTACACTCTGGTGCGATGACTAATTACTTTACCTAAGTGAAGGTTGCGCTTATGTTAGCAACTTGTTCGCAGTTTGTAAACCACGACCTACCCGAAACAGTCATGTGTTGTCGAGTTTGCTGTTTCACAACGTGATTTTTGTTCACTGGTTACCTTGAAATCACAAAGTTTCAACCACTAACATGTTGAATATCTAATCACATGTGAGAACTGACTAACTCAACGATAAACGATAAAAGAATGAAGTAAACAATACTGGAGCTCGAACTCACGATCGCATGGTTCGTAGTAGGCAACATGAGCATCGAGTTACCTTACTGATACACAACATTAAAGAACTACGAGCAGTAGTTTATCATGAGTTAGATTTTTCGGTCAGTCAGCCGTAATTGTGCGCAATACTCCAAACATTAACAGATCAAGAACGTAAAACTCGATTAGTGAAGAGGCGCCGAACATCTTACAAATTGACTGTTGCAAAGCAATAGCATTCACGCCATAATATTGTCTTTTGTGGTCGGATTGAGTGACAATAACTGATTATCCGACACCAGTCGTTAGCTTAACTCAGTCATGTTTTTATTAGAAGCTCCTAGAAATTCATAGCACACAGATGAAGATTCCACATCGCTTTTTCTCACGTTCAGTCAAACTAGTCAGTGTAAGTACGCTGCATTTAGCTACGGATAGTAAATTGCGCGGTCGTTAACCGCAGTTTGTAGGAGTGTCTGAACAGCCTGAAGAGATAGATGAGATTGGGATGTCCATGGGTGGTTAATATTCCAGATCTATACCCTTTGTGTAACTTAATTAACAACCAATTTACCTAGATATAAGCAAGTAGTTTCTAGTCAACCAACTGTACCAGTTGGCGCAGTTTTACATGTCTACACTTCATAATGCAGTGTACCTGACAATCATGTGCAACAGAATTGACAGAAAGTTGACGGATAAAACTGTAAACGTACAAGCTCTTCGTACACCTGATATTCAAAACTCTTCCAAAAACCCTAACCTCTAATGGCAGATTGAAAACAATAAACCTCACTTTGCTTTGGTTGGAGACGTCCGATCTTGAAACCACTACACAAGTTGGCTTCTGAGGCTGTTTGAAAAATGGTATATTACAGAACATAAAACTACCTTCACTGATGTTAGTGAATACAGTCTTTGGATGGATTTTAGAGAACGTAAGTGGGAATACAGTTTGTTGAAACACAGTCCAGAATGCTGTGGTTAACACATCGACCTAAGGACGAGGTCTGATATATTTTCATCTTACTGAATGTTAATATCACTGACATAAAATGCAGTTGGTTTCTCACTGTTGTATATCAGGCAGTTTCGTTGTGAGTAGTATACTACTCACAAGTAGTGTATTACTCACAGGCGACATTCAGAAACAAAAGGGCAAGCTCCCAACACCAGAAAGACGAAGGACAAGAAGAGAATATCAGAATGGTGTGTACACGTTATGAGAGAAATGCCACCAGAGCGAATGACAGCGTACTCTCTCCCAATGTATGTGAATGCACGTCAACCGTGCAAATGAGTGTACGCGTTTGTGGTTCTATTTTTAAAATGACCTGTACAGGAGTTCGCGCAATAAACCACTTTGTAGGTCGAACGTCTTTTGAGTTCACAACACTCACAACACGGGATGTCTGACAAACTCATGGAAAAGCTATCTTTTAGCTAACCCACGCCTTGGTGTAACTTTACAGTCGGTTGAGCCGGATGTCCCATATGATTTGCACATGGAACATGTATGGTGTGGTTAATCTCAAATATTCAGTAATGCATGCATTTAAATCTTGTTTATAATGTTTTCTGGACTGCATCTTTTGCAGTTGTGCAACTAGACAAACTAAGATATATTGTACAATTTCGGTAACTTGCTATTATTTCGTTCCTTCAATTGACCATCACTGATAAACAGATTCAAAACAATTAAAAATTATAACGATTATAAGTAAATTTTTTTCTTAACCTAAAGTATTGAATCTCTATGGAAGTAAGTGAACTCGGTTTACGCTTTAGCAGCAGCTTTTAATCTGGTCTACCTGTACACCTAGATAAACTGTGATTCTCAATAACAGTATCTGTGAGGAAGAATGAATGTGGTCTTCTAAACAAATTTTCATAGTTGGTGGTTGCTTACATTGTGAGAAGGTTCTACACCATGGTCTAGATCATTCTGTGGTTGATGCTTAGTCTAAACCAGTTTTGACAACGAAAGTCAGACATTTTTTGGGAACTACGGATAGTTTGGCTTTTTCTTGTCACCTGGTTCCTTAAGTTCATAATGATTTAACTGATGGGCTACTTACAAGCGCATTGATTATCTCATTACAAAGCGTGTTCCCTGAAATCATCAAATATCCTTACTTTTCAATTTAACAGATGGAATACCTTATTTTAATGTTGAAGAACCGGAAAGTACGCTTTACGATTGGCCAATCCAGAGTTTACTAGTGCCTTTGTAATGTCATCAGTGTGTGGCAAATGAGTTATTGAACATTCTCAATCAACACACACATGTTAGATATCATGAAAATCTCCAGTGAGCTTTTAGAGTAAAAAAACACTTGGAAAACGTAAATTTTCCATGAAACCTTATCGTACTATCGTGTCTTATCAGCATTTCATATTAACAAACAGTATGACATCAGTCAGAATTCATCGTAACACCTCATTTTCACCGCATTTATTGACGTTTATCGGGATTTCATCCACCAGAAAGAACGATACGACCAGTGTTTCCTGCTTCCATAAGATGATCTATATAATCATCTCGGATTAGCTTAACCATCAGGCATATTGTGCCAGAAAACAACTCTGGGTAGAGTAAGTGTGTGTCTACTGAAGACGTTGACTGTTTAGCCGAAATCAGATACACTTCACTTATCAATAAACCACAGCGTGCGTAACAGCAAAAGTTTTAGTGACCTAAATTTGTGAGGCGAATTATGCTACTATGGAAACACATCACATTCTTTTCAAACTTTCTTGAAGTAGCCATGTTTTGGTTACCCGTAACTGTCAGACGATTTGTTTGAGGTGCGTTCAAACCCATCCGTCCACAATGGATTCACAGTTACTTGGAAATGTTTGTTAAACATTGTACAATATCTTTACTAAATTTGGTGTTAATATAGCCAGACAGTTTGATATGATTTCATGATCAAGTTATACTACTCAACACTTCAACCATCTCCAGTACCTTTCGTCCACAGAGTTGTAACCGAAATCGTAGTTACAAAGTAACAGACGGCAAGTGAGGTCTTCTGCTGTTAGTTCAACTTACGTTGCATCTGAACGGAATTCGCAGGGTCCGTTGTTTATTAAGAGTGGCTTAGGCTGATTTCCGACAAGTGTGTATCTGGATATAAAATCCGTTCTCGATATACCAATGCAAACACAGCCATCTCACCAGAATGGGAGTGACGAGTACTTCGCGTCAAGTTGCTCGGCTCCATCGTCCCACTGTTCTGGCCACCACGGTCCGCGATCGGTAGCACCTGGATGTTGACGGAAGTCTCTATAAATGTTTCGTCCTTCGAACGACAGCACTCGACCAACAACAAGCATGCTTCGGTGATTGCAAACAGGGAACCTATAACTATACCAGTTCTTTGAGCTAGCGGGACAATTTCTTCTCTAAAGAGTGGATAGTGAAAAGCTACATTTATGAACGAAACCACATTGCACACTACGGAAAATGTTTGAAAACTATCAATTTTCCCTTGGAGTCTGACGCATGTTATGCCATATTTTTTTTTAAATTTACCGCACCATTTGTGGACTCTGACGTGAAGTTTTATCGCCACACTACTGAAACAATGAACGTCGCTTACCACGTCTCGGTTCTGTGGACATGTTATTTAGCCGTGTCGTTCTGACCATTTTCTCTCCTCTATATATGGTGTTACTTGGATCGATATGGACAGCTAGTTGGGAAACGTAGTCCAGCTTGAAGTACTTTGTTTTCTAGAGACCTGAATTGTCTTAAAAATTGCTGTGTGCCGATTGGATGGGACTAAATACACTTTGCAGGAACCAGATCACACTAATGGACCGCCATGAAGAGAACGATATATCCCTTTGGGAACACAACTGCAAATACTAAGACTGTCTTGTAATTCACAGATAAACCATATGCAGCATATAAGTAGTAGTAGATAGCATTAACTAGAACTGGCAACATCGTTTGGATGTGCGTTTCCCAGTGTTTAGTGCAGTGGTATACAAGACCACTTCTGTATTTCGTGAACGAACTATTTTCAAATGCGCTACATCTGGTTGACGCATATCTGCAACTAATGACCTAATGCATCGTGTACGGAATTGTCTACTCTGTACTATCTCATTGCGCACAAACCAAAACCTTGTTTTATTGAGACAACAATCTGCAGCGTGGTTGCTCAGCTTCCGTACATCATTCAGAAGTGACGGAATCTACTGGGTACATAAATCTGTCAATAATCACTGGTAGTGTGCTGTTCTATGGACAGGCCGAAAGTATGATCACGCATAGGTGGCATTAGTATACAAACCATAAGCTGAAAAGAGATGTTCAAAATACTTTCCGCAGTTTCGTTTATAAAAACACTGTTCCTAACCATGATGACAATACATGTTATACATTAGTCTCAGGAATCCCACTTTAGTCCAAGATTATAATCATTTTGAGTTTACCCAAAGTTTGTTGACATTCTTTGCTGACTATGTCTGGGGTAGCCCCAAAGTGAAAATCCCAGTGGCGGAATATGTGTCGATTGTGAGGGCCGCTCCCAGAATCCACCGCGACCTACCCATCTTCACCTGAATGTTTAACCAAGATGTCCTCGTGCACACAGTGGATAATGTAGTGCTGCATCATCTTATTGAAGCCAAGCATATACAACAACTTTCAGCTGCTCCGTCGCTGGTATAACATCTGTGATGTGATCCTGAAAAAAAATTCAAGAAGGAACATGGGAGTGCGCTCCAACATGAAATGTTGTTTTCGATAACGTGAACTGTGGTGTCCAGGGTTAACTGTTATGTGCTAATGAGTATTTGCGTTTGATGTGGTGATGAAACATAAACCCTCTGTGTTGCTTCTCCGGATAAACAGTTCTTGTGCAATCAGCGATTTCGGATCACAACACTAGATTGTGAATGACCATGCGAATAGTGGTTTCGAGTAGAACGTTTTGGTAATAACGAAAGTCCCTGTAATCTGCGTTCCAACAGACCAAAGGTTCATATATCAGCAAATAAAGCTTAACGTAATACACCAGCTTTGGATTAATATCTGTCAGTCCTTGGCAGTATGAAATATCACACAGCGGTCCTTAGTTATGTCTGTCGACCTAGAGTTGTATGACAGAAGAGAAAATTAAAATTACCTTTGAGAGATTTCAATAACATCATAAAACCTCAGGTTCTACGTGCACACCCACCACGCACCAAAATGTTTTCCAACCCACCGATCTTCCTGAACTCAAATCACAATTAGTGTATATCCTGATAGAAGACAATTTCATAAAACTTAACTTGTTGAAATAACTTACGTCTACGAACAACATTTTGCAAAACGTCCCAAACATCAACCAACTAAGATATCAATAATCCGAAAGTGATCAGAACAACTAACATTTAATCACACAGGGGAGCAACTTACTAAGTAACTGATCAACAAATTAATACATCTTCTAACCGATCGATCAACCAACCAATGATACAGTCATGTGAACGTTCAAAAACCCTAACGCAGCCAAACTGAACATATAGACAAAACTCAATCAATACAGCATTAAATTGAACAATCTATAACGCACATTCCGTAGAAAATCACATATCATTTACTCCATACTGTAAGTGATTTATAAAAGTTATGACAAGACCCACAGAAATTGTAAATATTATTTGAAGTATACAGAATATATTGGAGTGCAGGTAAGTATCTTGTTCGTTTTACGTGATTTACACCTCAAAGATTGTCATTTACACCGTGAAGCCATTAAGTATGTACTAGTAAAATAAGCGGGTACCTTTAAGCACAAATAATTTTCAGCTAATTTCGCACAGAAATATGCAAAACAATAGGTCGCGAAGATTAGTCGTACGTTAATTATCTCTAAAATAGGGGGAACATTGTGGTAAAGCCCACCTCACATCGAAAGGCTTACCTACCAAAATGGACTGAAAAACAACCAAAAGTCTAAAATCCCTGTGTGACCGACAACACCCAACGGTAACAGTAGAGAAAAATGTCAGCCAAACGAGGCAACAAGTCACAGGTAAAGACACATGGTCTGTGAAATTTCACGACAACTAGAAGCGCATTTTACAATGTGTTAGAAATGTAGCTATTAGACATCGCGATTCCCTCTATGTGTAGAATGAAAAATTAACTTACAGATACTTGGATTGTTCTTGTGTTTTTAAATAGTATTCATGTCCGTTTGTTTGAACGGTTTCGTTTTATGAATACTTGTTTACAGTTCTTTTCGTGATTTGCAATTATGAAATGTTACATTTTAGAACGTCACATGAATTATGTCTTGTCGATGTTCCATTCGCGGACGTATAAATTTCCACGTACCATGTAAACTGATGTATAAACGACAATATCAGCACATTTAATTTCGTTACATCTCATCAAGCACTCACACGGCACAACGTAGTTTTGTGGCAAAGAACGAAACGAGAAATTCTTTATAAATGATACGTAACAGATGGACTATCTAATCCAAGTTCATCGCCAACATGCGTTGTAATCAAGCGAACCATTTACGTTTGTGACCCTCATAATGAGAAAAACATGTAATTGCTTGTCTTACAGTTTCACAGGCCTGGATAACTGGTAAGTTACTGGTAAATTGGAAAAGTGAAGTCAGAGAAATTATGTTGCATGATCTATGTCATGACATATCTCACTGCATCTTTAAAGATTGTTAAGTTTATCAAATGAAAACCATACCGTGAAGTTAGTGTACGGACCTTACCATTTTCTGGCCAATCAGAAGATGACGTACACTTCCCGTTGAATGCACAGGACTGGCTGTTCCTTATGATGACAACAGCCCTGGCATATCATAGACGGCATGAGTTGATGGTCTTGTAGATGATCTTGAACTCCTTGGCTGAGTCCGGTTGATGATAATGTGTCAACAGTAAGTGGCAGATAACAGTTGAAGTTGCTCATAGATTTGGATGGTGATGACAGTGACTTGCTTAGCGTTCACTGGTTGCGTAGTCTGGTTTTGGACCCCGCTCGGCATGCGTTCACTAATTCCGGTCCGCAACTGGCGCTCGATTCTGCCAATTTAGGGGATTCCGCATCCTTATTGATATTGGTAGATAACGAGAGATTTGGCGGAGGGAGGCACTGGCTGCTTGACTGCGTGTGTTGGACGGTGGACGGTTCTACAAAATATAATCCATTGGAAAGCATTAATGATCCTCCTGACAAATGGTTCTGTAGTAGTATGCTTTGGTCACCTTATTTGAAGGAAGAATTCAAAGCCAATAATTTTTTGGAAGCATTTAGTTTTACCTGTTGCTTTCCAGCTGTTTCATTGAGTTTCGTAATAAACCTAAAGGGACAGCCGTTTTCTATGTACACCTCCTATAAATTGTCCAATCCAATCTCCAAAAGTTTCGCAGAACAAATGCGTCTAGCTCGTTGAAAAAGTGTTCGGGCTAGTCCACGTCTATAAATGATTTCCACGAAACTGTTGAATTACAGTTACCAACCAGTCCACGTGTTCTTGAGAAACCCTGTCCACTGGGATGTTCCATTACGTCTTCTAGCGATGGGGATATCAAGAAACGTTGGCGAGTTGTCATGTTCTTCTTTCGAGGTCATGCAACTATTGCTGTACGAAGTGTTCATCATGCCTATCGCCGTCAATACTCGTTGTCGATTTGTCACAATAACGAGTATATCGTCCATGTAAGTTTCGCTTGCTGGGAATTCATCCAGAACATTGGAGGCTCGACTTTCAGGCTTACATACAAAAAATATCTACTAGAATTGATCCTGGGGGCTTTCCATAGCTACTCCGTTTATTTATTCACAGACTTTGTCTCGAAACAGAAGGCTAATATTCTAGGTGCGTAGATACAACAGACGTTTTAGTTTGTTATTGAGCAAACCGATATTTCTGTCGCGTTCTTCAATAAAATCCAGTAGATATCTTATGGTTTGACATAATAGAAAGTTTTTGAACAGAAATTCAATATTCATGGGAGCAAGGTATTTTTGTCCCATATTTACGGTGTCCAATAGGTTGACCAGTTCATAACTGTTCTCTATGCTACGTCCGGTCAATAGGTCATGCACTGGACTTAAGAGCTTTACCAACCACCTAACCGTTGCCGGTCCAGTCATCCCTTCGGATTGTTTCAACCTGATGATTTCAAACAAAGACTAAACCGTTCGTAGGCTGTAGAGTTGAGAATGGTTCTCGTGGCTAATAGCTTCAAATCGTGTTGGCTAATTCAGTGAAAAACAACTATGCAAGACTCCGTTTTTATGCGCCTGTGTCACATAGAAATTGTACATTCCTACAAATTAACCTACGCTCTTGAATCTGTCCACCATCGAAGTTAGCAACCTGCTGAACGATGAGCTATGGTATATAGGTTTAAAAAAAACAGTACCAAATAAACTATTTTTGCCGATTATCGTGGTATACAATCAGGCAGACCCAGATGAGAGAAATTTGTGGTTCGGTCGGCCTGAACCCGGGGAGAATTACAACGTGTTCGGGCTCGGCAAGCGCTATGCCAACCGAGTCATCAAAGCTACATTAAGAGCTCGGCTGGGTGGTCAAGATAAACTGAATAAGAAAAGGTTTTGAGTCTTCAATGACTTGCTTGCAAAACCATCATTCACCTGATCTCCACATATGATTTGGCAGTAGTATGAAAGTTTACAACTAATATTAGACCAGAAACGCGGTGGAGGTAAGACTTTATAGGCGTTTTTGTTTCTTCGCTTTCAGGTGACATTTATTAACGGTTCAGATGATCAAGAAAGGTTAATCCTTTTTGTAGTGGTGTGAGTTCGTGGTGCCCATTATGCGGACGAAACATCCCCGGGCGACCGGTTGTGTTCTTGCTTAGTCTAATCAGATGGGAATGCAATATACATATAGAATGCAATCAATCTATCTTCCACATTGAGATCCGTTGAACCAGAAAGTGTCCAAAATTATTTACCCAAACGGTACAAACGACAAAATTCGGCACCACCTTCTATTATTTGAATTGGAAAGAGCACCCATTTTGTTGGAGCCACGAGGCACACGGGAGTCGATCTTACGCAAGCATGAGCTCTTATATCACCGTCATAAAGTGACATTAATGAAGTGCGTCAACAACATGTCTCAACAATCGTTTGGTTTTGCGTGGAATTTTCCAACTTTGTCTTTCACGCAGATGAAAATATACAAAAGCGTACGAAGCTCACCATGTTGAAGAGAAGAATAAGTTTAAAGTGTATCTATTTTCCGGGACAAGTGAATAGGTATCGGACAAGATTAGTGCGTAGAACGTAGAGCAGAATAGTCTTTCAGACCGATATGTAGTACGTTTTGATAAATCGACAATTTGCTTGGCAGTTCCCGATTATATTAGTTGAATTTAATCTCAAAACCTTACTGTGATGTTTCTTTATGTTTAGATTGGGGCCTTATTCACCCGCAAAAGGTTGCCTTCGATGTGGTTCTGAGTGTTTCGGTCAACTAATGGAGTTAATTAAAGTTTTACACCGTCAAAAAAACTACTTCCTCCAGGAGGTTTATGGTTGTTGGCAAGGCACTGTAATCCGAACGAAAATGTAGCCCCGGAACTTGTTTATCAGCAATGTGAATCTTCTCGTCGACACACTACACCTTAATAATTCCGCTTTTTGCCCAATCCGTGATTTATGATAATCGCAAAAGGTCGCTCTACCTTTTTCACATACAGCCAAGTTGACTTTGGATACAGCAAGTAAGTAACGTGATTTCCACCGGCAAACTAACACTTTTAGTCAATTAAGTGATAAATACTCGAAAACAGCTAAGCAGCCTACCGGAATATATGTGTTCGTAAAAATGTGATGAAGTAATACTGTTTTGACCGTAAAAGACGCTTGAATTCCGGAGTTGTTTATTGCATGAACTCCCACGCAGGCCAACAAAGGTGTATACTCATTTACGTGTGACCTGTATCTACACACTGGGTAGCAGTACACTGTCATTCGTCCTAGTGACATGCCCCCAGTAGTGCGTACACATTGGTCTAATAGTCGCTTCTGCTCCTTCGTCTTCCTGGCGCTGAGATCTACCATTCATTTTCCGAAAGTATGCACTATACTACTCACAAACGGGACTGAATGTCATGCAACAATAAAGTATGCTACTCACTTTTGATCGTAAGTTTAACCATCGAACAGAATTGTTGGATACCCTACAACTCATCAGATCTTAGTTTCAGTTTTGTAATACTTCTTGTTATTGCATAACCCCTTCGGATAGCAGTATTTACCCTATCCACGTGGGTTCAAGGGAAACTTGTCAAGCGACACGCCTCCAACGGTAATAATCAGTTTATTCTAAGTAGGGAATAGGTAACCTTTCCGCAGTTCCAGTCATATTAATTAACGGTGATTGAGCGTTCTACAGTTAACAGTAAACTGCAGAAATATCTTCAACGGATAACTTATCACGACAAGTCTGAAGTCTATGCGGTTTTGCAACACAAAACTTTTCACGAAGTTCGGAATCGTATTTAGAATTTATCCATTTAGAGTCGGTTTTATTTTCCTCTGGAAATTTTCGTCCTACTTACATTTTGGTCCATCATCTTGACGTATCGGGTCATAGCGAATCGCATATTGATTATTTGACTGGTGTTTCCGGGACGTGGGTTTTGATTCGCAATAGACTACACGGAGTGGTAGTCCGTTTAAGTAAACTGAGAAATTGAAACTGATGCTCACCGCTTCAGTTGTTTTGATAATATTTCGTTATGATAAGGATTATGTGTCGTTACCAGATATGGCTGTTTTTATTTGACTAAACGTAAATGATCACGTGATGTTAAATGAAGAGTTGACCTTCGTGTACTATTAAGGTCTTAGTTCATCAACTTAAAGCTCAATGTTGGAATGAGAACGCCAGTCGATGGACGCCTATTTACTCGTTACACGTATACTGTAAACCGGCACCAACTGATAAGTTGTTATTTTGAAACTGTTTCTAAACCACTGTTGATTTTGTTTTAGATTATCGATCCGTTAATATATCGAAATTTACCTGAGCAACTCGTTACCCTACTTGTCAAGTGTTGATAGTTGACCAGATGTAGTGATGCTACTGGTAATTTGCATCACAGTTATTTTTTATCACTGATCTTAGTATCCACTGTTCCTTTAAAACAGGTTCAACATAACAAACGTTTCGATTTGTAGCAAAATACACAAATTACTTTTCTGGGGATAGTAGTAACACGTTAGCAAACTTGACAGCCGGGTTAATGAACAGTCCACCATCAACCGTGACTAAGCCGTTAGCTGTAATTTGTCTTCAGCTCACCTTCAAGCCAAATGTACTTTTCTGGCTGAAAATGTTATATTCTATCGATTCTGAAGAATTACGATTAGTTAGCGGTCTGTTGCAGTTCTGCACCCTTTGATCTCAGACTCATTCAGGTGTAAACTTCAATTACGAAATTAAACTTGTTACATGGAGAACGTTGCGTAAAATTGACAAAAAGTAGTAAATATTGTTGAGCTATGCATACATTTGCTGCCTACCTATAGAGTTGATAAGTTGCACATTCTACCAATGATGTATACATAGAGAATACGAGATCAAAAGGATAGTTGTAGATTGGATCAGAGTTATAGTGTTACACTTAACAGATTCCGTAAAACAGACACTTCAAACTGAGGTGTTTCGTTCTGATCAAATTTTTTGGATGGAAATGGAATCCATTAATAATCACGGTAGATTATGTGTACTCCCAGTCAAGTGATCGCTGACGATGTCCAAGGTCCGTGATATGAACGTCAGTTACCAGTTGAATGATCCATAAATCAGGTTTTACCCTTTACAACGATGAAGTATCTAAATCATATCAACATGCTTCTAAGAAGCCCAGTTCGACAACTGAACCAAGCGTCAAAATCGAAATAGTTTTATCACAAGCTCAACAACAAGCTGCCAGCTTAGACTGTATGACATTGTTTTTACGTTGGCATGGGATACCACGCTCCAAAGAACGGATTTTCATGGCATTCGTGCGTTAGAGAAAGGGAATCGGAAGATAGCTCAAAGGGCAGTCGTTGTAACCAGTGTAACAGGAGAAAACAGAGCACACAGGTGTTGCGTTATAACGGCATAACCCTTCATAAACTGTTCCCAGGATTTCATGGCTTACGTGAACTTACATATAAGGTTGGCTGTGGAAGATTTCAGCGAGCCTCTTGAGTGATACTGGTACAAATGTTATTTATAATCAAAAGTTGAATACAGCCTATAAAATCGTATATACATAACGTGTTAGTAGCAGTACATCAGATGTAAGTGATTGATAAAACTATATAACAAAGTGCTTGAAAATATCACAATCCGACTAGGTCGGCAGAACCACCAGTTGAAACAGTGTGATCTTGTGGGTCATGAGGGACTGATGGGATAATGTGAAAATAATGCTTGACTTATAATTCGTTTGTTGGATAAGGCCGCACAAGCCCTGAGCGTATAACTGCACGTTATGTTGGCTCGTGCGGCGGCGTCAAGGCAGGATATGTTTTTCATTATGTTACGGAGTATGGAATGGTAATTTCCTTTGATACACAGCACGGCAATGTATGACAAAACCTGAGTAGGTGTTGTGTTAGTGTACATAGCCTGAAGCCATATCAAACAACCAGCAGGGTAATGTGTTGCCGGTAATGACACTAATGTTACTCACAGAGCTAGAACTGCTAGCCATGTCGGGTGTTTCATTGTAGGTGCTGTGTTGGATCTTGATCGGATAAACATAGCCGCTTTTATGGTTCGTATTATCTCTTGACATATGAGGCAAAAGGTTATCAAGGTAGAGGCACGTTGTATATCGTACACGACATAGTAAAAAAAGTCATTGTCCTGAATGGGCAGGTGACAATTTCAACGAGTTTAATAGGGAATATGTACGGACAAGTGTATTGGATGTGTGGTGGTGCGTTCGCTACTGCTGTTGTAGCTGTTGTTGTTTTAAAAATGACTATTCCCTGCTAAGCACTGATCAACTGTGTGTTTACTAGTGGATGTTTCTGTGTGATTAGATCTACTTGGTTGATATTTAAAGTCCATCCAACGTGTCCGTGAAATATTTCGTTGGTGTACTACAATTAACCAATGTACTTGGAGGAAATCACGAGTTTCTTGTCGCTTATAGCTGTATGTTTTTCGAACAAACCAATCACTGGTCTGTACAATTGCATGTATCAAAGGGAATATTAAGGAAATATTTAGACCCATAATAATGGTAATATTATCCCAGTCCACAAGAATCGTTTGCTGTTTCTTGATTTGACAAACCACATGAGGACGAGAAAATAAGAAGTCGAGGAAGACTAATCAACAACAGACAACTTGGTGTATCAGTGTATGCTTTCCGTATGCTTAAGTAATTATTGGCACATTTATGTTGCATGCTTTTGGAACTAGGAGAATAACGCGAGCTTGTTTTTGTCTGTTACACGGCAATGTATGACAAAACCTGGGTTGGTGTTGTGTTAGTGTACATAGCCTGGAGCCCTATCAAACAACTCACAGAGCTAGAACTGCTAACCCTGTCGGGTGTATCATTTTAGGTACTGTGTTGGGCCTTGATCGGATAAACATAGCCGCTTTTATGGTTCGTATTATCTCCTGACATATGGGGCAAAAGGTTATCAAGGTCGAGGCACATTGTATATCGTACACGACATAATAAAGAAGTCATTGTCCCTAGTGCGTAATTGACAATTTCAACGAGTTAATTAGGGAACATGTACGGACAACTGTATTGGATGTGTGGTGATGCGTCCGCTATTGCTGTTGTAGCTGATGTTATTGTTTAAAAAATGACTACTCCGTGCTAAGCACTGATCACTTGTGTGTTTACTAGTGGATGTTTCTGTGTGATTAGATCTGCTTGGTTGATATTTAAAGTCCACCCAACGTGTCCGTAAAATATTTCGTTGGTCTACTACAATTAACCAAAATACTTGGAGGAAATGTCCATGAGTTTCTTGTCGTTAAGAAGCGGCATTTTTTTTAAAACAAGCCAGTCACTGGTCTGTACACTTTCAGGTATCCAAGGGAATATTAAAGGAATATTTAGGTCCAGAGTAATCGTAATATTATCCCAGTCCACAAGAATCGTTTGCTGTTTCTTGATTTGACAAACCACATGAGGACGAGAAATTATGGAGTCGAGGGAGAATAATCAACAACAGACAACTTGGTGTATCAGTGTATGCTTTCTGTACACTTAAGTAAATATTGGCACATTTCTGTTACATGTTTTTGAAACTAGGAGAATGACGCGAGTTTGTTTTTGTCTGT
>LUCH01000196.1:206147-221712 GCA_013368495.1 Paragonimus heterotremus | reverse complement strand
CTGTAACCAATTGCTATATGATCCAACTGTGTCCACGGCTGAGAAGCACACAGAGGTCTCCGAGTAACACAGTGCTTTTTTCTGTGTTGGAATGCGGTGCTCGAAATATACACACCGTGAGATGCACACAGCTGCAACAATCTTTCGCCATGATTAGTGCGTTGTGCCCGGACAATAAACATACCTCCTAGCCGCTTCCCATCCGGAGAAAGACGACCAAGCTGAGCATTGAAATCGCCTGCTAGTATGATGATGTCTGAGTGTTTAGTTTGCCTCAGAAGGTCAAAGAGGGTGTCATTGAACGTATCCTTGATAGCATCCAAACAGCTGTCCGCCGGAGCGTACGCTGATATAATGAATATACAACGTCTTTCTGATTTGCGTCGACAGACTTTTACCGATGTATTGAGTCTGACAGCGCACAAGTGACTGTTCACTGGGATCCAGTCGGACAGACACTGCTCTGCTCTGGAACTTAGTGTGATTCCCACCCCAGCTTGTCCATGAGATTCAGCTTCAGCATCACCAGAAACCCTGGGAGAGAAGCGCTTGGATCGACAGTTATCTAGAGGTGAGCTCAAATGGATAACCGTGCTAGAATCGTAGACTCGCGTCTCCGACACACAGCACATATCAAGCTCCAGACTTAAGAGAGTACCTGGAAGGACCGGAGTTTTAGTCATCATAGCCCGCCGGATCAAAACAGTACACAAGCCCGACCACTTTGCGAGGGTAACAGTATAGGTCGGGGCCAGTGGAGACAACCGTCGAATGCAGTAGCTGCTTGTCGAAAACGGCACTAATTGACTTCATCAGCAGCGTCATCCGCCCACTTGGCCAACGGGCTACCAGAACAAAAGGCTGAGCATTTAGGCCATTCAGGACAAATACAATAAATTTTTCACGATAATCAATTCAACTCAATGACATGCCTGTCATAACAGACAGGAAGAAGTTAATAAGCGTTTGTTCTTAGAGTAAAGTGATCAAAAGCGGGAAATGATACACGTATGATTGTTAAAGCCACATGGATGACGTTAGTGCAAATGAATATATGCGGGAAAGGTCACGTGAACTGGGAAGAGTACCCCCTGGAAAACGTATGTGCTATGGTAGTTGACTGTAGTGGACACAGGGTAATGAAGCTATTGAGGTAGACAACGTGAGCTAGTATTCCATTCAGTGTCATTGCTGCCTCATTTGTAGTCAGACATTTGGGTTTACGGTTGAATGATAGCATATTGCTTGGGTAGATCGGAGGAACTATTCGGAGAGGGTGTGCGTTTCACTTCATGATGCTGATTTTCGCACTCGGTTGCCGGTCTGAAGATACGCTTCGTAAAGTCCCACCCCTCGTAAGACAGATACATCTTTCAGTGAAACTCAGTTTTTAGAGCAGATCTTAATGAGGCATGTCAAAAGTGTTACTTTGGGGACCAGTACCGCGCTTAAAAAGATTTTTAACTATGTTTCACCAGGAAGTCAACAGCTTTTGTCTCATATTTCAGTCTAAACTATCAAGACGACGAACATAGCTGGATGTTGACATCCTAATTTCTGTCAGTAGCCTCATAATAAAAGCCGAAGCGGTATAATTACCAAAGGCATATGACAAAAGCAGATGAACAAAATGAATTTGTGATCAAGAGGCCTTTTAGTTGGAAGGTGAATGGCGTGAATCACTAACTTTTACGCACACGGTATTGGTTGTATTGGATTGATCACCACGACTTTATTGATGAACAGAATTTTGAAGTGCGTGCGTCTTGGCAACATTGCTCGAGCCGATGTTGTGATCTATCCTCAAAAATGTGTTACGTAATTGAGAATTTCGGGCTTCAGTTTCGGGTGCTTGCCTGACTGTTCATTAGGGTCGTCGACTGAATCTACGATCTGAGAGTGGGTGAATGTTTGACCGTTTATTGACGTAGATACAGATAGTTTTGCTCTTCTAACTGCCATTTCATTTTCAAATGGATTGATAAACGACACGCGGTGCATCATGTCTAGGGTCTGCATCAGCAATAAAATGATGACAAGAAAGGATGACCTAGAAATGACAACAAGATGAACAAATCAGCTGTGGATTATTCAACAGATACTAATTCATCATACTACTGGATTGGGAAGGTTTACAAAATTACACTAGATATACTGCTCCAATGCTGGCTCAACCAGTTCTAAGAAAACTTGTGATATTCACCATGTTGGTGCGAAAGTTTTAATATTCATCTATCTGATGGGTATTTTCTAGCAGTAGTTCAATTTGGTTTTTGGCGCGGCATGATACTACAGGACTTAAATAATTCTAAGACATCAGGTAACCGGCAATACTTTTGTTTGTAAACATTTGTTACATATGAAAATCGCAATGATCTACGACAAATCATAAGTTTACCAGGCTTCCGATTAATGCAGGCGGGTTCAGTGGTGAAAAACAAGATATATTAACCGCTATTGAGGGCCTGGAATGTGAATGTCACAAGAATAGTTTACTCGGGAAGTCAACACATCGGGGTGCACACTTCAACTTGACAACAAACAAACGCACTAATTTACATATAACATTGAACCAGAGACATCACGGTTGCTAATGTCGAGTTCGTATATGGAAAACACCATTTAGTGTCAAATTGAACTCCAATGTTTCTTCTTGTATTTCCTTCCCGGTTAACTCAACACCCAAATACAAGGTCCTGCTTGACTACTGAGTTGTAGTGTGAGTAGAATAACGCAATCATTCGTCCTCACTAGGCCTCTACAAGTAGTTTTCTTATCGGTCGCGCGCCGCAACGTGCCTCGACGTATTCTACATGAACCTTGTGAGAATATGACTAGTTTCTGACTCACTGTCGTGAGCAACAAATAAATTCTGCTCAAGAAAGTCGATAAGGTTTTAAGTAGAAGGAAACCTCTCGTGATCAGCAAACTCCACAAACGCAGAAACTCTGTAAGCAATGGTCATACAGAAGTATTTGCAGTGATTCGTTCTTCAGCTCCACATCTAAACTGTGTCAGTGCTCGACCTAGGCGATCTCCCAACCGTACACCGTCATATAGAATGTCAGTTGAATTTAAAGTCATGCTATGCTGATACAACAATTTGTTCCGTAAAGTACTCTGTATTATGGATCGCTGTGGATCGGAACAGAACTATCAACAGAAAGACAATCTGATGCGTAAGAATGTCAGTGAAAGGTGTCACACACCAGTGTGATACTGATGAATTAGAAGGGCTTTGCTATACTTGAGTTGAATTCCACTCAACTAACTTCCTCTCGCTCCGTTCAAACCAAAGTTTTAATCAGCCAATTTAGAATCAGATCACCAAAATTATGTTGCTTATTTGATAGAGTGCATGCGTAACGAACCTACTGTTCATGAGTGATAGTTCTGACAGGTCGATTCAGTCGGGAAGTCATGGTGTGGCTAATGATGCAGTTGTCGAAGAAGTTACCTAAAGTGACGATGGACGGAGTGCAAATGCCTGTGACAACAGTGATGCAAACTGCTAACGAGCTCCAGCAAAAGCGGATCTTTAATCTATAGGTTTTGTTCGAAACTCTGTGTAAATGTTGCGGTCGGTTGTGACTGACGTTTTGTGTACATAAAAAGATATCATCAACCAGTTATCGATAATTGAAATGCGGCGCAACAATTTTAATGATTTCTGTGGTTACCACTTGAGAAGCTATCGGGTATACTAGGGATAACCGAAAGCAAACGTCGTTTAAGTTTCATATATCGGTGGTGCTCAAGGGGAGGATACTCCTCAACATGGTTATCTCGACAAGATATAAGCTGCAGGTCACACTCCCGTCATGACAAGATTAGGCTACTGTTATCGAGCTTTGATTGTAGAAACTGCAGTCCATTGGTATCATGTGAATAAACAGTTGTACAACTCACAGTTACATTACTCACCTGAACCAATATTAGGTGAAGATGTTCGAAAGCGATACTAGGATCCAGCTATCTGTATGTGCAAATGTAGACTCATTGGACGTATATTCACATTGTACATCTGTTGCTACGAAAATGTTATTTCGTATGATGTGTTTGATTTAGCATGTGGGAAACGCGTAAACCGGAAATGTTAGAATCCGGCAGTTTGTATTTTCACTGACCCAGTGAACTAGTCTGGAGGATCCCATTGGTTTGACTAAGGAATGAATTTAGTTTTACGATTAATGACTGACGGCGTATATCATTAGTGAAATTAGCACGTAGCCGTCACATTCAAAGAAACTAGATGGAATAAAGGATGCCTTTCAGACACTTAGTACTCATTCGAAAATAATGGCATCCACAAGCTTTATGCTTGCTCATCACCCACAATTCGCTTAGTTCACTATCTTGAAACCAATATTTTACAAAATAAAATAGTGATGTATTCATGAACAGGTCGAACAAAAAACGAATTGTGCAACGTATATTTGATTTCCTTGTAGGCGTCGCCAGCGTGCTGAAATTGCGGAAAGGTAAGAGTGGTCAGTTTTGAAATCTGTTTTTAGTCGTATGTGTGGACATTTTATTGATCATCGACAACCGTTTCATTATAGTAGAAACCTACTGAAAGGGGACAACTGACGTGACTAACTTATGAATAGAGTGACAGTTGTGTTCTTCATACTTTGGAGCTTTTGCGTATGCTGTTCGTTGTAAAAGTCAGATACATCTGTGATGTTAATTAAAGAACAGAATAATTTCAGTTTTTGATGACACAGAGTTGCTGTGAATATTACCACTAATCAAAACGGTACATCCCCAAAGATATACTTACTCCCCTGATCAAAATAATGTGCAGTTAAACATTCATCGACGTTATGGAACCAGTAAAAATGTTACCAATTAAAATAAGGCAAACAGTGGAAACGGACTGTTTAATCCCCTGTTCGACTGTAACGTTGTATATATATATATATTTATATATATATATCAGTCAGTTATTTACATATGGAGCATAAAACGTTCAGTCATGAAATATATCTGGTAAACCCAGGCCATCAGTGCTACGAGCGATAGTAACGTTAGACTGACAAATAACATTGTGTCTGGTGGGATTCTGATTTAATTAGGTCCCAAGCGGACATATCTAAACTCTGAATCAAAAAATTTTCGAATTTTTACTAGTTAATGCTAGGAGTTTGACATAAAGTCGCGTGAAGCACTTCTGATGTAAAGTTTAAAACAGGCAGCCAGTTGTAAATTTATACCTCTGGCAGATGTGACAAATGCCTGCAGACATGTGCTAGAATAAACCTCAGTATTGAGCAATAGTGAGCGTTACATAGGAGATGAACGTGCTGGACAGAAATCAGGTAGGTGTATTCACCCTCTTCAGGATCAGTCATGAAGAACACTGGGTGTTTTGCATCTCACCGGCCAGAAATTACAACACGGTAGTTCTTTCGTGTTTCAGCACTCATATAAAGAGACCATACTGTTGGATTCATGAAGACGTTTTTTAGACATTCACAGCCCTAGAGAGACCAAAATCAAATAGAATCATTTACTCATAACAGTTATACTAACCACCGTACACATTACCCTAGGTTTATCGAGTTACCTATTGAATCCGGCGCGTGCGCGACTGCTGTTCTGAGAATTCTGGAGATAGTCCGCATTGGTATCATCACGACATTTGCGTCACTTGAATAGTTGACACTTCTTGCACTGCGTTACAGTTCAAACTACAAATCAACCCCAGCTTACTGATAGTATCTGACTGCATTCTATGGGTGTGATATGGGTTGGCCCAGTTTAAATCATTTCATGCATTTTATAAGCCTTGCCCAATATATTATCGTTAATCTTCGACGAGGTCTGCAAAGTAACCATATTCGTTGAAAGAAAAATGTACAGTCATTTAAGAGGCAACATATGATATATGGTAGCAGATGTGTAATGCTTAATGAAAAAGATTAACATTTTAAAAGGTCATATTCAACAGTTTATGACAGAATGAAATAAACAGTACACACAGTTAGTTATATGAACCGTCAACGAAAGACTATCTGGTCCCTAAAAAACAACACCCCTTGGAGTGGTTATTTTAGATCGGTTCTCTCAACTGTTTCCCTAAGAGTGACTGTTTCATGTGATTCTTGTATTTCATTCGGCAGACTTTGTCCCATGTATACTGGCATCACATAACAGGTTGCTTCTATTAACTGATTTTCACGCGGACGTGCATAAACCTCAATGTTTCTGTTGATTCAACACCGAACTACGTATACTGCACATAGCAAAAAACAAAGATGAACAGCATGAGTAAGGTGAACTTTTCTGGGAGCCAGTTGTTTCGATTTGTCCATCGTAGGTCCGATTTGTCGAGTAATGTTTATCAATGCATGTAAGAAAAAACGCCACCGCAGAATGCATACCAGTTTTTCATAGGAAAACTTTTGACAGTTGGCGAAAGCAAAACTCTGTATAAACAACGACGCTTCACAGGTACCGTTAGTGGTCAGGTCACTGAACACACAATCTTCGTATCTAACTAATCGTGGTTGTTGTGAATCACAACTGTGAAAGGCAAATTAACACCCATTTATAAGTATGCTAACTAAAAGGTCAAGGGGACGGCTGCGTTGATTTGATCAAATAAAAGATTAGCTGTCATAAAGTATTAAGCTGGACAGTGATCTAGCACCTTTGTATAACGGATAGCTCGCAAATGTGCATGTGAACACTACTTTTCAATAGCGCTGATTTCAATCTTGTATTCAACGGAATCGAACAAGAAAGTCATAGTTTATGAAGAGTTGTGATACTGGTTCAAATCGTTATTGGGAAAGTGCCTGAAGAAGTGTTATTGGTACTGTCACAACTTACACATATACACCAACTACAAACAGATATATTCCACGAAAACAGATGATGCAAAAGGAGCCCAAAAGATGTTCGCATAATTAGTAGGAAAGGCTATTATAGGAAAAATTGGCTGCCTGTGAAATCAACAATGATCGGCACAACTGGACGCTTTCTTCTAACACCAGTGAAAAGTAACATTGAAGAACTTGTATGTTTCAGACTCTCAAATCGAAACGATTGAGCAATCATGCTTCTAGAGTGTGTACCGCTCACATCAGACACGATGCACCCAGTGGATTGAAGCGAGCATAAGAGTGTACGTGAAGTGAATGTTTTTTTACACACTCTTACAGGGTAATTAGTATGCACGTGATTGTGACACACTTTGGGCATTGGAGGAATTATCAAGTGATCCGGTCCAATTCCATGTGGTATAAAGATAGCGTTTTGTGATCGGTCTGCATTGTATTCAATCAATCATTGACAGCTGATTAAGACTAATTAGTCAAGACCTACAACTTTACAGCTGGAATTTTTCTCTCAGTAAGATTAACATAAATCTCTCCTTCAATATGATAAGTACAGAACGTGATGAAATCTGCCATGAAGAAATATAAAACCATTTCATAATGTGGTTTCCTTTTGATAATACGGGTTGAAAAGAAGGCAACAGTTGGCGATGATTATCAGCGCTAGTTAGTCGATGGTCAGATAATTGATCCATTCGATTCTCGAAATGAGTTTCAACAGAAACATGATTGCACTTATGTGGTGACAATTTCTAATCAACACCTATATCTAACGTAACGAATTTAACTGTAATGAATAACAGTTAAGTACGTACTTACTGGGATCCAGTGGAATTGATTCCTCACTGTGTTTCATATGTGATTTCCGCAGCCGATTGATATATCTGATTAATTCATTCGAACGGGATATACATCACCTGTTGCTTGGATGGACGTACACTAACCATTGGGACATCACTTCTTTTGCAAGTAATTTCACTGACTACTGGGAAGTTAAATAGACTCCTTTGTACAATAAACTATTGAGGAATGCATAAATTACACTCTATGGGGGCCAATACGACTGTCCAGAACACATCTCATGAAAACAATAGTACTCAAATCTGTTTATACATTCTGAGAAGTCGTATGAAGCATCATATCGGACACAGGTGTCACTAAAGGGAATGAATTGAAAGCTTTCTGAGGAATGAACAGTAAAGGTTTCACGAGATTACGTCCCAGTGCTTTTTTATTAATTGTCAAAAAGTATGACGAAATACCGATACCTGATCGCATCACTTTTGCAAAAGCACTCAGTTTTGCTAACATGTTTAATGCACAGGTCCCAGTAAGTAATGAAAATGTAATTTCATAGTTAGAGAGGTTCATGCAAATTACAGTTGGATGACTAAACCATAAATTAACAATAGTTTCCTTGCTAACTATATGACAACAGTCTTTTCTTCAGCGATCGAGTGAATGCAAACAAAACGTTATGGACTGAATCACGTCTAACCAGGTTTTATATAAATGAAGTATACAACTCAGAATATGAAGATGGCTTCAAGCTGATGCGTTATCCATTAGGGATGATGTTGGTTAACTCGAGAACTGAATATATACCGTTACCTTATCATCACTGTATACACCGGCTTACATTACCCGTGGCTCGAGTGTGAACAACCTACCAGGTGTTTATTTCATTGATTTACAACTGCGCTGTCCACGACTTGTCACAAATAACTGAACCAACCGAACTGGCGAAAGAAAAGGTTCCAGAGGTACAGCCAATGTGCGTGGGCCACCCTCGGAGAAGTAATCAATCCATGGTGAAATACGATGCCTAAAACGAGGCGTTGATTTACTGATTTTTCAGACTTTCATTATATGAATTGAGTTAATTTTATACAAAGCCGCCCTATCAATCTTGTCTCTAAAGATTACACAGAACTTTACGAAGGTGAGTAGTTTTATTGTTCCGACATGTTTATAGTTATAACAAAAATCTGATCCTCGAGGAGAGAGAGACTAGCTGACAGCCATTGATCACAAACTTGAGGTTCTTTTGATCATGTACATTTGACCTAGTGTTGAATACTGTCAAAATTAGACGGCTTATTTTCCTTTCTTTTGATTCAAGCTTCCGATGTTACTGACTGTTATATTTCAGCATATGACTACAGTTTTGACGTTTTGGTTCGAATTAACTTGTAGAGGTTACGTGAGAGCTCACCTGGCTGCGTTTAGGACAATTAGGGCAGACTTAGCAGCCAGAATCGGTTTTAGAGATCATATTGGTAAAAAAACATGTAGAAGTGTCGGTAATCAGGGGGTGAATATTAATCTTGTGTGTTCACTTCTTTCACATTCGGATGAATATTGTAGCTGGGGTACTTGTCAAAAACGCGCAGTTTGTTGAACCTTTTTTTCCCCGCAGACTTTATTCCATTGGGTGAGTGAACAACTGATACACATGCGTCACAGTTATTTGCCCATTAGCATCCTGTTACATTGGTAAACAGTTTATGGATTCATGTAGTCTATTATTGAGTACTAATAGTCAGAGTTAAGAACCGTCTGCGAAAAAAAATTCCCGCACACCACTGCAGTGAAGCCAGATATAAATGACCGTCTGTCACAGGCTCAGTAGACAGTGCCTTGATTTATTAAGCAAAAAGGAATGGCGATTGAGCTGTGCATTAAAACTGTAAGACCAGAATAAATTCTGTTGCGAATAAACCGGTTTGTGATTGTCTACTATCCAGTATGCTCGGTGTTTACGAACTAAGTTCTTTCTGTTTTAGTCATCGACACATTGAGCGCGATACTTCTCCTGTTGGGTTACTTTTCCTCTGCAATTCGTCAGTTTACGCATAACTACGGGGACCCGGTTGTGTTGTTTCGTTTGGCTTCTGGCGGAATGGTTCTTGTTACTTTTCAATAAGTAGAACATATTGAGGACCATCATGAACTAGGTATGAGCAACTAATATTCATTGACAACCCCAATAATCAGGACCAGAACCACGGCCACGCTGTTCATGAGGCAACCGTGTTTACCACTGCGCCATTGACCTCACATTAGATACGACTGAATTATCATATGTGAATGCTCAATCGCTATCGCATGTGAGTAATGATCAGGCTGCCCGATCGCCTCATGAGAAGACACAGTTACTGTCTGTTAACTTCAGTCGGTGATCCCTCGACTAGAACTTCTCTTCAAGTTGAAATCACAGAAATCATTAACTTGTTGGGCGGTATTTGATTAATGATGAGTAGTAGGGGATTTTGATTTTCATATAGATTAAATATCACCCACAATTGATCGCACCTGTCCCGGCAATGGCGAGGATATGCATTACTGACGAGCTCTAATGAAGGCGAAAATCGAGTCTAGTGCTTCTTCTCGTAAGGGGCCAACGGGACAGTACGTAGGAATGCGACAGCTGTGATAAATTGTGGGTGATGTTCAATTCATATGAAAATCAAAGTTCCCTACTACTTGTCAGAAATCCTCCTTAGGCAATCAATTTCCTGGACCATTCCGTGGATTCCTTATGATACATTTGGTTGGTTGGGTAACTAGGTTTCAATGTGAAGTTTCTGAGTTTCCTGTGTGGCTTTGTGGCTCAGCTGGTAGAGCATTTGCCACGTGTGAGCATGTTGTTTTTGCGCTGATTTGGATCCAGCCGAAGTCCAGATTATTCGTAATTGGGTCTCTTCTAAATTATCAAATCTGCCAAACTACTTGTCAGTAATAAAATAGAAAGCATTAGTTTGTCATGATAAATTTGAAGAGAAAGAGTGGTAGTACATGAGGATGACTGTGATTTCTTGATCACGTTAGGCTGATGTCGCATCAACAATAACGATTGAACAGTACCTGAGGTGGGCTGCTTGCAAGTCCAGGTGGTGGTGGCACCGACTATCAAAGTATTGATCGTCGACACACTGAGATGGTTGCGGACAGAAAGGGGTATCGCATTGTATGCATTTTATCTGTTAGTGTATGATTACTCTGGATTTATCTCGAAGGTCACTTTACACTTAAATATAATTTGGTTATTAGTTCGGTTTTGATTTGATACATTTGGAAATCTGTAGTGTGCACTTTCATAGGTGTAGTGAAATGTATCATGAAATACAAATCGTGCAACTTAGCGTTCCTGACTTAAATTTCCATGTTAAAGTAAAATTATTTAAAAACTGCATGAACGTCTTTTATTTGATGGAACGAACCTGAATGTTCAACTTGATGCTCAGTAGTATATAAATATGTATATATGCTAAGATGGACTACATAATAGCGCAAACTGCACGGATGTCGAATTACATCGTTTTGAATTTAAACAAAACAGACAGACAAAAAATAGATCAAGCCGTTGGTACAGCACAGTTAGTACGCATCGGGTATAATATGCTTATGATCATTGTGGTTTACTTGCAGTAACTTTATATAATACAATTGCCCCCCTGTATCAGCAAAATCGGGGACAAACACGTGCAGGTTGATGTACAATACATCCGCTATAGGAAAAGCTATTTCTTTAGTCACAGAGGATAATTGTAAGTAACCTGGTCACTGATAATCTGAAGAATATCGGGTATTCAGCAAAGGCCCCTAGAGGCAACTGAAAATATGAAAAGTGAGAGTTTCATGAAAAATAGATAGGTTGGACCGTAAGAGCTGTGCGCTTGGCATGAAACGTCTGAAGAGTCAGAGGTCCAGGGAAAGCCTATTTGCGGTCTACGTTGATTTCACTAGATCTCCCAAAGTTATGGGCCACTGCTTCATCAATCCAGCAGCCTACGCAAAGAGACTCCCCATCATTAATGGAAGCACCACTCATGAAGCTCATATTGAGTCTACAAAATTACAGATGTGCGAGCGTTCTGGGCTAAATACGCTACTGCCGACTGCCTTCGATCATTGCTTAACTATATCACTTCAGACATCGACTGTTTGGTGAACGTAATATTCTGGCTGGTAACAAAGTATTCACTGTTTGTTTATTGCGCAGATAACTCTCAGTCTTAAATTTAGCTGTTTCCGCCTACCTTAAGTGGCATGCGCATCTATATCGTTGAGAATATTTAACAAACTTGCATTTGCTATAAAACCCACTTACTAATGTGCTTATAAATACCAGAGATCGACACTGGCTGTTCTTACTAGTCGTGTCTGCCTAATTTATTCAACACCAAACAAAAAGCAGGGCTTCTCAGATTGCTCTGATGTCTAAATCTTTGTAGACCGAGTGACACTGTGTTATTTGTTAAAGAGTTATTGTAGAATCTGTCAGGATCCACGGCTATACGCAGTCTATCGGGGCGGTTGTAAACCTCTTGATTCATGGTAAAACAAGACGGAATGTTGAAGGTTTACTCAGATAAAACTGGTTCTGTACATAAATAAGCAACGGTTAGCAAATTATACAACTTACAACCAAGTGAACTCTGTGCATGGAATTTAACCGTCAGCAAATATCAACCAATAACACGGTAGCGTAAACAGTTCAATGCGGCGGTACAAAACAAACAAAGAGCGAGTTCAAGGGAGAAGTTCATAGGGTCGGATCAGGGTTGGTTACGTGTAATAATTTAGGAAACGTTCTGCCAGTAACTGATGTAATCGATACAGGGGTATATATGTCTAGGACCTACAGTACCATAGTTTGACCAATGGAGTATGGGTATGGGGATCAGTTGAGATTGGCATCGTGCACGCGGCCCGCAGCGGAGGGTTAGTCGAGCGGTAGGGTAGCGGCGCGGGGTACGACGGTTCCGTGGTTCCATTCTCCAGCTGCCATTTCGCCATCCCACTATCAGTTTCAGTTGGAGTGATCCGAACACAACTTCTATTGACTCGGGCCAGAATCTACACTCCCCGGGTCCGCCCAACGGACCCGGGGATGAGCGCTCCACCTACAGTATACGATACACGTTATGTTCCGTGATTTGATATAAAACTCTGGTCAATCTTTTGATGGCAGTCTACTTGAGGGAACTACTGTCGACTGAGAAAGTGAACTTTCCAACTTTCTTGTGTGGACTTTTTTCATACGTTTGAGGCAACATAATTACAACAGAGTTCGTCTGTTATAACGAGCAGTCAGCTAACCGTTACCTGTTCATGATCAGTTGAGGTTGCGGCGAAATTTATATTGCTTTCCAATGGAAATCATTATTAGTAAATTAAATGGAGATACACACGCATCTGCAGATAACTGGGGAATGTAGTAAATCATAAATTGCATGTATCATTCGAAGATAGTGGAGTCATTCAGTATGTCAGAAGAGCCACTTATTATGTGATTAGTTCAGTACACTCTTTATTCCCTTACACTTCGATTCAAAATCTATCGTCCTAGTTACAGCCTTATTATCTTTCAGTTTTCCTCAGGGTCGTTTAGAGAATCAACGCAAAGTCTTGAACTAGTACATACGCTTTCTAATAAAATATGGTTGCAATATAAACACATGTTTATCAAGGTTACTGTACAATACCATTGGGCAACATACAACCAATTTTCGCTGGCAAAATCCGGTTGGTTTAAAGTTACCAGTTCTTAACAGACATATTTAATGAACATTGAAGTACACAAATCTTCATTGACTCTTTAGTGACCAGAATTTTCGTTGGTCCCGACTACACTTATTCAGTGTTTGTCGAGTCATCAAAAATGTCAGTAGATACTCCGTTTTCACTGTAGTTGAACATCCGTAAATTGGATATCCTACGATTGCACCTATAATAGTCATACACGCTTTTATCACTATTGTGTATGTGGTGCCAGTGATCGATGAAGCTCCAACTCTGGGAGAGTATTGAGTAAATGTTTGCGTAGACGTGAATGTTAGGTCTGGTTTGTCACCTTTATGTGATGCTGTGGCTCGCTCCTTTGTTCATCAACGTGAGCAAATGTGAATATTTGCAAGAAAGCTGATATGGGTTTAATGTAAGTGATACCACAGCATGTCTCAACTTACCAGCAAGTAAACACTTTGGCAGGTTGGATATTCGAATCTATCTAATAGAACCATTAAACCTTCTATGGTGCTCGATTGCAGTTACCTCTCTTCGTCTCTCATTTCTGAAAAAAAAACAAGCACTTGTGATTATCAAACTCTCAGTTTGCAAACATCAAGAACGTTCTGTTGATACAGTAGAATGACGTTATGACTAAGACTGAAAAAGCAGAAATTAGCTTTTTACAACTGCCCTTCCGTTAAAAAGAACATCATAATTAGTTTGCTGTTATTATTAGAAATATTATTATTAGGCAATATCGTGTTGCTCTGATGCATAAATTGCTGTTTCTCTTACATAAGGTAAAAACAAAAAAATTAACGACTGTAATCTTTTCGCCACCAAGGAACGATTTTCACATGTCTTACTGAGTAGCTAGAAATCATTCTAAGTTAGTGATCCGCCGAGCAAGTAAGTATCGGGCTGTACTGCCATGAGCTTTGCGGTCAGAAAATTTCTTGAGGACACTTAACTGTCCGTAATTCTCAACCAATCAAGCCGATAACTTGAAACAGTGATTACGTAATTACTAACGATTCCATAGTCAACGATCACTATCGTTCGATTTTCTTACAAATCCTCAACGTAATTCCTCAATTTATTGTGTTAGAATTAGCGTGATGAACAATCGTAGAAATCAGTTCATGTTCGTTGTTGTGATGTTTTCATGACTTCATAAGTAGTTGCGAGCTAGCCAAGTGGTGATTCTTCACCAATGTAAGAACTGATGCCAACACTGTCCTCAGATAACAATAGAATCTCAACTCCAACCTTCTGACCGATTTCATATTTTAACTAATGGCGTTAGTGATTGGAATTCCCTTATCAAGGTATATTGCGATCTGAATCTATCCAGATACATTTGGCCCTGAGACGTTTGTTGGGTAACTCTGCCTTTTTCAGATTAAATACGTAACAATATAGTTGAGTAAAACCCAATGTTCTGTGGCTACCACCTTGTATTCCGTTAAATGTGACCTTACGAATGGAACTACTATCCCCAACAAAATTTGTGTTGCAACAAACCAGTGTGATGTACTCGCCAGTAAAAATGGCGTAACCAAACAGAATAACAGTTTGGAAGATAGCCTGACGGTCATGATCTGCGAACAGATACCTAGCTTGCTGAAGTCGAAAGAGGAAAACATGTCGTCTGGGGGAAATCACGAGTTTATCGACCAGTCAGAAAGGTTTGGAATGTTCAGAATACTTCATAATTCGGAAAGTTGGAGAATCAAAATCCTTGATTAGAGACGTTGCGGTCACTGCAATTTATGACCGTAGGTTACCATGATCTTATAGCTTGCAAAGGTGCAGTTTAGCCGCCGCTCATATGTTTAAGGCAAGTGTTTGTAACTGATAGAGATTGACTGCCACGAGTGAACATATCACGTGTAGGTTACAAACCCATAAGAAGGATTATCAATATGGTAAGTAAATAAATGTTGAGATCCAAAAGAGCTACAGTGAAGCCCTAAATATTGCTTTATCTCCATGATGAAGCGTTGAGTAGCAAAATCCAGACGGGAGGAAACGGATCGATAACTTAACATACAGAAGAACAGCGAAACACAAGTTTGCATCAAACAGTGAGTTGATATTTGAAAAAGGCCAATAATAGCGTGTAAGATGTCTTGCGCATTGACATTTCGTTCGCATCTCATCGGTTACCTTCGTATTTTTCCTTTTTTCTAAACCCGTGTATT
>LUCH01000196.1:155156-204871 GCA_013368495.1 Paragonimus heterotremus | reverse complement strand
GAGAGAGAGAGAGAGAGATGGTTCGAAACAATGCAAAAATCCATACAGTTCGATTTTGCCTAGCTGCTTGCCCCCTCACTATAAAATTTGTATGTCAATTTCGCAAAAGTAACCGATGAGATGCGAACGAAATGTCAATGCGCAAGACATCTTACACGCTATTATTGGTCTTTTTCAAGTTTATCAGTGGGAACCAGTGTTTCAAACTATTACGAGTTGATATTTATATCAACCGCTTAAGATATATCATTTGTTGATAAACGGCTTCAAGCCTAAATAAATAATTTGAGTGAAAAATCCACAAAGTTTATATGTCCACTGTTTTCTTCACTTCGGTGATAAGGAAAATGCGACATGCAACATAACACGCACGCGACTGTGTTGATGTTTTCTTAATTTGTTAGATGACTAATCAAATTTTCAACCAATCTTCAGTCTATACAACTTTCGAAAAGAAATCCTCGCTATTGTATCACAAGACGTTTCTCACCATGTGCTATTTTATATATGGACCGCATGCACTCACAGGCTATCACAACCTGGACAAATCCAGTCGTTGTAGCTTGACGGAGAGTTGATATCAGTAACATTAACTATCGTGAGACATTCATGCAGCAAAAGTAATGTTAAGAATAATCACTGTATCCACCTGAGCCTCCTATGAACATAGATCAGTTAATTTTACATAAACTACATTAACACCTTCATTCGCCATGTTAACACAATTCTAACTGAGATATTTCGATTAGCGCGCGAGACTCATATTTTGTATGAGGTTATGCTGAATACTGTTTTTCTTTGTCTTTTTAGCAAACACGGAGACTTTTTACAGTAAGCATATTCATTCATAGCTTCTGAGTCAGAAAAACTGTTATCATGTTTATACACCAGCACTTAATGGAAGATATTGACTGCGGTACACTGCCAGAAACATTTATGTACGAAGGGTACTCAAGATTGTTTCGGTATATAAACTACACCTGAGATTAGGAAATAACCATGAGTCTTTACACTTGATGTAACAAGCAGACAAGTAACCTGCATGAACAGACGTTCAAACAGACGTTTCGGCTGCACTTATTCCGTGTTTGTTGATGAATCTTGAGCGCCAACTTGGTCTACGTGAGCTCAGTTAGGTGCAACCTTTATACAAGTCTACAACAAAATTCCACCAAAAGAAGTGACTAATTAGAAAACAGCCTTAAAAAATCTTTACAGCCAGTTCGCTTCAGTGGCCGTTAGTAAACTGATGTAAGGGTGTTTCAACAGGAATTGTATCTGGGTCCTCAAACGTAATAAGGTTGCTGACCCAGATGATCTCGTGCGGACACATTTGAAAGAAGGTGGGAATGCATTAGTGGGGGGTTTTAACGCGATTGTTTCAATTTGTGTGAACAACGGATACTATCCCTCCATGCTGAGGTAGCTCGATAATAGACCCCATACTCGAGCAATAATTCCGGGACTGTTACGAAAACCAATGACGAATCAGGTTGATCCCAGTAATCACTAGGGTTCTGATATCCGTTATACTTCGCCGACTCACTACAGCTTGGGAGAAGGACATTAGGAGGGAACAGGCCGGGTTTCCCCCTGGACGGGGATGAATTAATCAAACTTTTACTCTTCGTCAAATTCTAGAGCAGCATCACATATACAGCCTGCCAATAATTGTCGTATTACTCGATTATGAAGGTGCGTTCGATTCGATGGATCGATCTACACTTTCGGAGTGGCCTGAACTTAGGGGTGTACGGATCAAGTTAGGTGAACCTACTGTCGGTGATTTATTCCCATGGTCCAGCTGAGGTTAGGGTTTACGGTGAACTCTCCGACAATTTCAGCACCACGATCGACGTAGGTCAAGGTTATCCTGCTTCATCATTTTTGTATAATTTTGTCATCGACGAAATAATGGAGGATTGTCTCCGTCAGTCACAAGGTGTCGGCATGGACCCTTTACTAAGTAACAGACTGAGTGGTCTTGATCATGCTAATGATAAGGTGTTACTGTTTGACAACTTTCAAGTGGCCCAAACAGCGCCAAACGCAAATTCACGTTCTGCTAAATACTTCGGAATGCACCTTGCAGCTTCAAAGTGCAAGGGACTTTTGCAAGATTAATGTGATTACATAGATTTATTGTTACGTAATGAAATCACGGAGGCTGTTGACTGGTTTGTATACCTGGGAAGCTGCATCAGAGGCGGTGGTAGTGTAGGAAATGAGACAAGATTGCATATTCCTGAGGCTCGGGTGACATTCACCCAACTCAAGCACCTCTGGCGACAGAGGCATCTCTCTGCTATTCACAAGTCACGTATATAAGGCGACAGTGAGAACTATGTTACTTTACGGCAGCGAAACATGGCTCCTCAGGGTAGAAGACATGAACCGTCCTCAGGAAGTTAACTAACGATGTCTGCATTCAGTCGCTCTTATCGGGTGACACCAACCAGTAAACAATGAGGAGGTTAGGAAGCGAGTACATGGTAGTGAGTATTAAATGAATTATTTTGCTCAGTCACTATATTTGTACAGATGTATATTGTTACGTCATGTACTAGGAATACTAGCCAGCTTTCTGGCATACTGAACGCCTGTTGTTAATGCTGTGGCCGGCTGACATCAGGTGTGAGATGATCAGGTGATGACCTGGCGCAGAAAAAGGAAATCGTTCAAGAAGGGGTTAATCGCTGTAGATCGGGTTCGTCTCGTGAGCTGGAGGCCTCGCGACTTACAGAGTTGGTGGTTGAAGACGTTAGGTAAGATGGCGGCTAACCGAGCTCAGTGGAGTGAATATTGTCGTTGTTTGGCCAAGTTTTCTGTGAAATGAGTAGACTTGATGACGTGAGGCAGTGGAAACTGTAAGGAAGCTGTCTTGCTGATGACGCCTTACTTACTTACTTACTTACTTACTTACTTACTTACTTTCACTGTGTTGTCTTTTTGCAATGTGTAGGCATCTTGACTTTAAATGTTTAAATATAGGCTGTTTTTAGTAGTTAGGTCCTTCGTAGTCCCTTTTTCTTTCTTTCTTATCTCCTCTTATACAGAATGTTTTGTTTTCTTGTGTGGCAGTTGAACATCAGTATGAATCACGGATGTATTACTGTCTATGTCGAGGAACATGACGACTGACCTAGTTGAATCTTTTCAGCACAACGCATGTCGGCTCATCGAGCCTAATAACTCTGTGACAGTTAAAAATTTTGACCCTAAATTCTGAGGTTGCTATTTGGCGTCTGTAAGATGGTGTACGAGTTAGGTTTCTCAGATGTTGCACTCCATTCTCCCATAAACAGATGTTGATCACCCGTTTGTCGTTAACTGTCAAGCTAACATGCGTCCACCCTGGTGGCCATGTGGTCACGACAGATTATACAGACTGAAAGTGGACAGCTGTTTCAACTGCGAACCCGTTAACTAAATACGGTTGACATGAGAAATATACACCGTGCATTTCGAATCAGTTCGAAAGACTTCAACAACGATCACTTCCTACTGTTAAAGTAAGCACCCGCTTTGACCACCTTCAGATTGGACTCAATAAGCATCCCTTTGTACCAAGTTTGTTATAAATAACCGCGACGTTCTGATAGGATTTCAGATTGTAATTTAAAATAATGTTAAACTAGCCATGCATTTGTTTACAGATGGATCTCGAAATAATGATCGACAATCGTTCATAAAACGTGAGTTATAATGCTTATATTGTTACATGAAAATACATGATTAAAAAATTCGTGACATTTTGAATTTTGATCGTGAAATAAATGGATGTAGGATGGAAAGTTAACCTGTAGAAATAATGAACTTTTGATAGATTTTTATGTACAGGAAAATAAAAGATGGGATAGAATGAGAATCCGTGAAAAAAATAAAATGACTAGCTACTCGCTGAGTAAATTGTGAAAGTATTTTAATGAACTCAAACTATCTGTCAGTGAATTTAGCTGTTCGAATAGAAGCGCTTAAGGACTTGTTGAACTTGCTGTTCCTATTTGAATAAGAAGACAATAATCAACCTCTTACGTAAGGCAGTATTTCTGTTTGTTTGTTCTGTCACCAAACTTCCACAGCCTACAGGCTATGCTTAGTGGGATACCGAATTTTAGAATTGGGATCAACTTAGGTCACGTGTCTTTCGAATAAATCAACGAAATATAGCATTCTGTTTATTTTGTTACTGCATTTCACTCCGTTATGGTTTCAACGTGAAACAACTGTTACATTTGTGAATTAACTGTGTTCGCGCAGATTTGTGTGATAGTAGTTAACAACTCAATAAAACTGAGCAATTAATAAAAAATGGCGAATGCACTGACTTATCCCAATGTTATATATTGAAATAAATAAAAAAATTTAATACCTATGCTGCCATTGATTAGTAGTATATTCAGAATTGTTGTCGGTTTGTCAGTGCTTTCATCTGATAAGATGTTTAGGTATTTGGTATTTGAAATGGACAATTGCGTCTGCTGCTAATCTGGTAACCTGCCAATGTTTTTTTTAAATCGGTGAACCGTTGAAAAAAGCATTATTTAATGAATAAATCTTTCCAGAGATATCTTTTCCATATGTTTCGCAATATATGTTGCAGATCACGGATCTGTGGTAAAAATGACACTGAAAACAATGTTTTTGTTATAACTGTTCGGCGATAAAACCAACCGATTAGTATTTACCGCTCGTTTCCTAGAAAGTGACTCAAGTCCAGCAATGAAAACCATGTATATCCGTGAAGAAATTAGGAAACAATCAAATATTTTTGATACTGTGTTTGGACAGTTGGATGTTGGTTGTCGTTAATTGCAACACTGGTTTACTAAATGTAACTTTATGATGAAAATAAACAAAATTCCACAATGCCATTGATTGTTAGATTCGCTAAGTTTACCAATAGAATGAAGAGGCCACACTGATAGTTTGTCGACCACGTTGCATACTGAAATTTAGATTTGGGGATGTGATTATCAACATTTTAAGACCCATCAGGCGCACACAAAACTCTCTATTACGACATAAATGGAACGGGGAAGCCGTACTGACAGTTTAGATAACTAAGCCTCACATCAAGCACGTGATCACTGTGATCAAATATAAGCCGTAATGTTAGTTCGTCATTCTAACCTTTTTGAACGCTTTTACTGTCAACCACCCGCACACCAGCTTGCTAATTCGGAATCCACATTTGTGCCATGTGAAACCGTGTACAGTCGGCTATACTTTCGAAGGACTGAGATAACTGTACAAAGAATAAATGTCTGTGACCGGAATTTGAAAAGTCATGTAATGAGCTGCTCCACTGGAAACGACCTATTTGTGGCACCTTGTTTCCTAATATAATCAGACCCGTTTGAATCAAACTGTCACGAGTGTATTAGTAAAGTGTATCTCCAAAACCTCGCTTGCAATAAACATCACCGGCTGTCAATGATCAATGGCATTCAGGAACAACCCAAATTTCACACCACACGTACGGCTTGCAATACTGTCAGCCCTTGATTACCGTCGTTTTATTTTGCAACAATCCTGAAGGCTTGTAGATCAGACTTTTAAATTATTTTTGAATAAAAAATGCGGCCTTTTACAGTAGTCCATACCAGCGATTTACGTGCAAATAACATCAAGATAAATCCACTCTTAACTTTGTACAACTGCGTACACATCCATGGTTACTTTCTGAAGTAGACTCTGATGAAACAGGTTGGGTCATACGACTCAGTGAATTGCACTGATCATGGATTGCTTGACTTTGGAATATGAAGACCGCACATGATGAGTGATCTCCGTTTGGATGACCATCCATCTATTAAGGCTAGTGGAGACTCCATCCCATGACGACCAAACATGTGTTGAAACATGAAGTTTAATGACAGTATATTCAAGAAACTCTTTTATCTTCTTCAGAGCACCACCCAACCTTTTTCCCCGAATGGTTTATCTTCGATAAATTGGTTTATAAGCTTTTGGAAAACGGAAACTAGTTAACCGTTATAAATTCCTCTGGTAATCTCACATTACCCTATGCACAACTGATCACAAGTAGTACCTACGCTACCATCTAAGAAGATGTAATGAACATTACAAGTTTTAATACGGAAAGCAGGCAATGATGTTAATTTAAGTAGCTATTTTTTCATGTATTTGTTATCAGCTTCCTGTGAATAATAGATTTTACATAGCAGTTATCACCAGTTGACGATTACTTGACAGACTGCTGAAAGGGTATGGAATAGAGAGTTTGACATAAGTTTCCCAACGCTGAGTTTAAGATAATTTTCGCAACCAGTATTAGTAGCACACTGACAAGGAACAAAAATTTCAAGAGTAACGATGAACAGTTACAAAATAATTTACGAAAAGTTAACTTCTTTCGGGTTGTGGGTACGCATAATTTACCTTAATAAATCATTTATATGTTACGTCCTCAACCGCACGAATTGTGCTTGTCGTAATATGTTAATGTAATTACTTAATCAAAATAGCCATTTTGAAATATCACGTTCATCCGTTTATCGATCTGTTAATCTGTAATCCCGATGTTTCCCCTTTGGTTTCTCATCATGAAGCCGAAGACCATTTCGCTGAATTTATTACGGGTGCTGCAGTGAAATACACTTTTTCTGCCTGGTATACCGCGCATACACAATCGTATGTTTGTCAGAATTATCAACATAACTCAACATTTTCTTTGGAACACTCTCAGCTAAGACCATTCGTGTGAACCATGCATTTTGACAGTCTGCGCAATTGTCTGTAGTACAATGGGCATTAAATACCACACATATGATGTACTAAGAGCCAAGAGACACGACATCAAGAGATGCCAGTGTACTTATGTCATTAGGCGCGTGCTGCACCACTTTTGTGTCATATGCTGCACTCAGTGGACACTCAGAGCACCAGCTGCACAGAATATACGAGCGGTGTACAATCCCGGCTTGTGACAGTGACCACTTGGTTATTGATTACAATTATTTCTGAGCTTTAGTCGACCTAAACTGAACAGAACTGACCCATAAAGTGACGTTCGCATTCACCTGAACTTTCAACCAGTCTGCTGTGGAAAGAAGCATTAGGACTTACATTTTGATGGAACTAGTCATTAATACATCTTCCTGCCATAATGGGATAGTCGAAACACAATCCAAGTTTTTATAAGACATTGAACTCACATTACGCACGATCAAATTATAATTTATAAACGCTACACCACACATGTCTTTGAACACCGTTTGATCACCTGAACAGAGGAAACAGCAACTGTTTTGTTAGTTCACATTAATTATCTAAAAGCTGAAGCTTCTTTACAAGCCAAACTTACAGAAGTCTGACTGTGACAAACAGTTTCAGATCACTGATAAGTTTTACATAGGTTTACTTGATATCAACTGAGAAGGCCAAGACTTGCAATTATGAGCTGATATAAAAAGAAACAATCCAGTTCTAATGTTTCGTTTTAGCGTGGAGTGGTTAACTTCTCACCAAGATGAAGTCACAGAAGATTTTAAGCTTACTGAACAATGTCTGAATGCTGGCAGGAAGTGGAGAACACGACTGACATAAGTGTACGAATTTCATCTAGGGCAAAGCTGGAGTGCGTTTTTTTTGTAGAACTAGTGCGGTAAACATCTTACGCATCAGTGTAAAGGGCAATCAAATGCCCGTGACACTCGATTTGCATGATTGTCAACATAACACCAAATATGACCATAACAGTGAGAACTGTGGTGTCCACTGTAAGCGCCCAAATGATTGGATAAATCAAGTTCATAACAGAATACCCCCTCGAACGCGATCAGCATGCGAGGTTCATAAAAACGGCGATCTAGTTTTGATCTAACTAACTGCAACATAGACAAATCTGCTGATTTTGCTGTGCGGCATACTACAAACTGACCTTGTTGCTACCACGAGCATTTAGAATAATCTTCTAGTCAAATCGTGGTTTATGATGAACAAGTAGCTGTTAATGCGGTGCAAGCATATTCAGTATGCTCACCTGTAGCACTACCGAAACTCAGTAAAGTTACTATTAAAAACCTTGAATTATGTATTTTTGACGCGATAAACGATAGAAACTATTAAAAGTTTAAGTCTGGCTGTTTGGTTTTACTCTGATTTAGTCTTTTTACCAGCAGTTTGTAGTTTTCTTATGCAATCAGTCCGCACACACTAATATTCATCTGCACATGTGTGCAAATGTACCCTTAAGCAATCGGTTATATTGATGCTAAAGCATACTATTCAATTCAGCATCAGGGTATGTCAACATGTGTTCTTAATTGAACGAGTCAGTAATGGGTTGATTAGCATGTGATTCATCGTATGAGTAATCTACATGCAACAGATGCAATGAAACCAGGGGCTTCAATGAACCTGAGCGAAAAACGTACAAATGTTGCGAGAAGTAGTAAACATAGGTTTTTATATGAGGACTAGACAGTTCGCATACATTTAGAAATATGAATTTCCACTCGTGGAATAAAGTTAGTAGTTGAAACACATGTTTGTGGGGGTCCGTCTTTCTCTTATTTCTGTCTTGTGCCATCGTACAGACTGGTTGGAGAATAGGGACATGTACAGCATGTTTTCTGAACAGGCGTGAAAGCAAATAGTTCGCGAATCAAAAGTCCAGAAGTAAAACTAACTGCATTATTGAAGAGTAACTGAATCTATAACGAAAATGACATGGGTATGTTAAACGTCTTCACAAAATGGTCAATAGCTAGCCCTGTTTTCGTCCAGCTAAGTATGATAGCAAATCTGCCTTGAGTTCCTTAACATTTTGACTGACTTCAATATAATTATGTGGTTACTTTATACATCCTATAGTAACACTAAACACAACAGTAGTGTTCCGAATGTAATATGAGTTACAACAACCTGAGCAATTGCTAACGTCATAAAATCCCACAGTGTTCGTGCTGTGACGGGGATTACAATTAGATCGTGGTTCATATTCTGCACAAAACGAATCCTCTTGGTTCTGTCTCATCGCAACTCTATTCTGCAGTGGCGTCATACAAATGTCATTATCCAACTAAAGTTAAGTCAACGCTTCCTTGAATAATGATACATTTTTTGCGCCTATAATTACATTTGGTACACAGATTACATCTTAAGGGTACACTATATTTTGCTTCAGTAAAAATCTTGAACTATCAATGACGGTAATAATTCCGTTATATTAGACTTGTCCTTGACAATTCACTTCTGATCGTCTATAATATTTCAGAGCATCTGATCACATACCTCAAACGCGTTCGCAAAAGTAAGAGCATATTATACAAAGCCATAAAGTTTTTTATTTAAAAGTATTCTTCAAATATTTCCTTGAAAAAGATTTCTTTGAGGCATATCCCTTCTGGCCGAAGTTCCCACAGCTGATGACGTTGTTACTTCCGAAAGCATAATGTTGTTACTGCTTATACGGTACAGGAACTGAGTAGACGACGAAAGGTCGCACCACACTACTTACACTACTACCGTTCAATAGTGGGACAGGAGCATTGATTTGGACATTGAAGTAACGGCGGGGAAAATAAAAGAAGAAACATTGGCGTGCAACATGGCATGAAATGCTTCTCAGTACATACAGGAACTGAGCATTTGCGTCCATGGCAACCGTGATATCCTGAGACCAGTACCGTATGCAGATGAGTGTTTTGTTTGTAGTCGTGTTGAAGCACATAACTGATGTATTGGTTATCCGTATAAATAACCTCGTGTCATTCGCGTTCTGAGCTCACAACACTATCTGTTCTCTTAACTCATTTTTATTGTTTGCATCTAAATAATTACTTCATTACATTGGTCCCATTTACAAACAGTTATTTCAGACATGTTATGGGTCAACTATAAACTTTGCAAATGATATAGACTACACACAGTTCATAAGTGAATGCATGATCAAGGGCATCATCCTCAGTCGTTGACCACACAGCAGCGTTCCGAAGGGTAGCTGACGTTTGTTGAAAAACATCCTTTGGAACAGTGATGAAAGTAGTGTTTAATTGACTGCAGTTCCCCATTTGATCATCGTGCTGAACAAAACTGAACAATTAATTAACCTGAAAGCCTCTTTCAGTTAATAGCAGGTTTATTATTTTCACGCATGTTCCATCTAGCACCTTTGGAAAAGCGGCACCAAATTCGAGATTCACCCTTTTAAAACTCTCCATGTTGATAATGGTTCAACGATCAAGACAGCTGTCTCGAAAAACGTGAACAGTGGTCCAGATTTAGATCGTGACAAGTATATGAACAATTGGTGAGCCCTTACATGAGCGAAGCTTGACCTTAAGGTGATTTTCAAGAAAGGAATTGCAGTTGGATCAGAGAACTTAAAATGCTACAATACGATGCAGTGTTCAACTTACAATAAGAACACATTGGAATACCCGTTAGTTATATCTGAGAAAGTGTGCAGTTTGGAGCTTGAGTCAATGGATCATGAAAAGGCTAGAAGATGACTGACTGTTTGCAGAGTATGGACCAGAGTGTAATGACTGGTAACCTGTAGGGTTTTACAACAAGCGGGCTTGAATCCGTTTTCGATGGCATGGGCTGGTAAAAGATCTATCTCTGTTTTATACAAAATGGGTTAATAGGCAGAATTATTTGATAAATTTTACCGGCAAGGATGATTAGTTCATACCTTTTGTTCATCTTAGTTTTTCACGTATACTTGTAAACAATCCATTTCTCCAACAGGTTTTACCGATTAGTATTATAGTCCTCCCAGCAGCCCTCATATATGATGAGCCCAAATACGGTTTAATCCGTCCAAATTACCTGATATTCTACCGATAGTAGATCGTTTCATGGTCCTTTCCAAACGCCTCTACCAATGCCCTTGCTTATTGCAGTGAAGCCGCTCAAATTTGGCAAAAATCTTGCATAACATGCCTTTCAGTGTGTTGACGCTAATAAACTCAGAGTTCTATTTCTTTGAAACATTCGATATATAATGATAATCCATTACGGAAGGCACTGTCTCTTTGATTATGTCTCTTTCTAAATCAATTACTTGTATATTTCATGGATTGAGACTGTCCCTAAAAGTATCACACAACTACCGCAAGCTATAGCTCTGTTTTGAATTTTATTCACTGGCATTTCTTTATTCATTCGTGACAAAACTGTAAACAGAAACTGAAACACTTGAATTTTCTAACTGGCCCAGTAGCATATTATGATTCGTTACTTCTGATGATGAACGTGATAGCATATACGGCCTCCTAAAAACCGCCTATTCACTCCTTAATACATGATAGATAACCGCTCCTGGTGTTGCTTACTTCTTCTCTTCCAGATAAATATTTTAATAATAATTATGTGCCATCATTCAGTACGTTTCCATTGCCAGATTGCACTTCTGTAGTTTTGGTCAAGAGTGCCCAACATGAACTTAAAAAGTAATCCATTACGACAGAGGACAACTTTGCCGCAAAGTGTAACACACACGCAGCTGCACATACCACTTTGTAAATATCATCTACTGCGTAAACAGCCGTAACTGTGTGCGCCATACCGAGTGGAAAATGCAGGTAAATGGATACTGATAAGAAAAACTGAGACGAGGTGTAACCGAAGCTCTGCAGTTCCCACTGATTACAATAGGCCAATGGATACCACTTTGGCAGTGTATACTATAGTACTTGAGGATTAAAGGGAGCAGCTGCACAGCCGTGACAAAGTGAAGAGGTACCTCTTGATCACATGACGAACAAGTGTTGTTTTCACCTATTTTAGTTCTTAAACCTGGATACATTTTCTGCATGTCTGAGTTTGGAGTTATAATAGCTGTTTGATAAAACAGGATCAACGTCACTTTCAGAATGAGTTCTAGCTGGTCAAGTTGCACTCATTTTATTAAATACTTCATCAACGTACTTCCTACAGTGATCAAACACTAAACTAACCAACTGCGCATGTCTTTATAGCTCATGTTTCTTGGTTTTGGCATCGTGCATTTAGGAAAACAAAACGTGCACGTCAATGATTGGGTTGTAGGACACCTTCTCCCTGTGCTTTTGCCGTAAGTAGAAACTTGATCATTCATGATACATAAATAAGTTGCAGTATTCAGTCTTCAAAAACATGATGGTCCTCTTGTTGCCCATTGACTGAAACCCGTTAGTCAGCGGCAAAATAACCGTTTAACCAAGAAGCGTTCATGCAGCTAGGGCTGCGAATATCGGACTTCAGAATAAATTGTCAGTGACCTCAAAACGGTATGAAACCGACCAGCTTTTTCAGACACACTCTCATATAAGAAACTCGAGTAACAGCTAGAAGATGTGCAGCTGGAAAGGTTGTGTAAATGCACTGCGTGAACTACGGCATTGGATGAGTGTAAAAATAGATTACCGATTGAATGCAAATGTAAAGCATGACAACCATTCAAATGTCGTGGTGATATTACGCTACCAGCACAGAAATATTCTTTCGATCTTTATGTAAACAACCAACGAAGAGCTTGCGTCTCGTGCATCACTAGAAATCACACTTCATAGAAAATGAACCAAATTTTGTTTAGAGCATTCTATCACATGCGCGGAGTTCGGCCAGTCAAAACTGACGACTGGTTTATCGTAAGTTCATGCCTTAGTTTTGATACAGTCTAATGTAGTTGTTTGGTTTCCAGTACTTTGTATAACTTTCAAAGTGGTTACAAGTTCAAACATTTCAATATCGCTGTCTACATGCACAGATGCCACTGTTGCGGATTGTCCAATTGCAACATTGAGTGGATCTCACAGAGAACTCACAGGACCTATAAATTCATATTTTGTGGGTCCTGGCGAACAAATCGTTCAGTTTTTCTGTAACACTCCGAAGCTGCCGAGAATCGTCAACTTTGAATATTTTCAAATCGATCATTTGACCACAGCTTTCGCATTTCGACCTTTTGGGTAGCCCCTTTCAAAAAGTGGGACCACCCTGCGATTGCGCTCGTCAGTGCTGCACGCCTTTTCCGTGGCCGGAATTTAGCTAGTTCATTTATTCCGCGTCCTGTTGGGTGTGCGCACGCAGGCAACGTGGGCTTGTCGGCGTGGTGGATACGTGTGCATGATTCACCGTTTATGGTACGACCGTGCGGCCGTATCCTTGTCAGTGTTCGTCTGATGTGTCATGTGACCTACCAGATTGGACACGTGGACTTTGACCTGCCTACGCCTGTATTGGCATTGTACAGCCTACCGCTCGCTTCTTAACGTACGTTTATCCTTCACGCTACAATACACTACCACCGCTTAACCGTCTCAGTCTTCTACACATACAATACGACAGTTACATGATTCATTCATTGCAATACATTAGCTACGTTATGGGCTATCTTAAGAACCCCCGGGACACAACAGCATACTTTATATTAGGAATAAATGCACCAGTGTTGAGTTTGTGGAAAAGTATGTTAAGTGCGAGAATCATGTCTGGTGGACACTGAACCTAAAGGGAATGGTGAATCAGAATCTTAATAAAAATGATTACTTGGTCATTCCAGGTGGTTAAATTTGCACGAGATTTTAGTATTAAACGGCTTATGTTATGCCATATCTTGAAGCCTATAGAGGTATAGATTGTAATACTGTTTAATAACCTGATTTGCTTCGACCACAACACCATTTCATTCGGTTCATCCTCCGGTTTTATTCTGTTTTTACTAACTGTAGTATTATGATAAAACGATGGCTAGCGCCTTGCTGCTAGGTGCACTGACTTGCATATTCCTGTCAGTTAATTTTCCAATTGGTCCGTTGTCTGCTCACATTCATACACTCAACCGATTGCCTGTTCAACCTAGTTGAACTAAGATTACGGAGTTACATGTGCCTCACTTGATATAGTTTCCCACGCTTTACGCTCAACGCTATATCGAGAATCATGGAGATGTGAACCAACGCTGGCTAAGAGCGTACGTGTTAGTTTAAACAATATTATGACCAAGATATTTTTCTGAAAGAAAGAAAGCAAGCAACACAGTTAGCGACCTATGTAGAGCTCACATGAGAACAGCATACGTTAACTTGTGAAAATACAGTTCACGTGTGCATCGCGAGAATTGTACAACAACTGAAATAATTTTTTATCCCGTACACTTGGTTATAGTGAATTTCCAAAACAAACTTTGTAACGTTAACAGATTACGTGATTTTACAAAGAAAAATAAATGAAACTAAATTGTTTGTCAACACTGCATGTTTCAGCTATCCGCATTGCCGGATCATCGGGTAACCGTGTTTTTCACTGTGAATATGTTTGTTTGTAAGCGTACGTGTATTTTGTTTGAATTTCACAAAGACTTAACCGAAACAAAGCTAGCCTTTATTATTTTTGAAATCGTAAATTCTCTAAGACTTTCACCTAATTAGAGAAGGCTTCTTTGAAAAGTCATTTTCAACGCCTTGCAAGTAGTACATGGATAGATTGTGCAGTGCTGATATGCTTGAACAGAAACTGGGAGCACAGCTCTAGTCCGCTTTTGGCAAATATAAACTTAAGAAAAACTAACTACTGAAATATGATGATGTCTATCGTGATTTTTGATCATTTCTTCACTTGCTGAAACGATTATTCTTTAATTATTTACTGTTATACAAGGTTTACGGAAGTTACTATGGAAATGCGCCTACGGATGCTGTCCCTAGATGTCCACTTCTCATGAAGACCATGCCACATATACTGACTTTTATGGCTTGTAATTACGAATTCTTCACGTATTTATAACATGGTTTTGGTTGCGAAGTACTGTTACTTTTCCTTATGTACTGACTGTTTAAAACCCTCGAGAAAATACGCCGGTTCACCCACGGAATAGTAATGCATTTGATAGAAATCGAATATTTCGCTTCGTCACAAAAAAACGGAGAATCTTGGCCGCCAGAATAACACAACTGTCTCTGTTAATTGCCCCAAGACAAACCAAAAGACGAGTGGAAGAATTAAGTTTGTTCCGCTCCAACACCGTGTGATACAAGCAGAAAGCTACAAGACTTTTATGTGGTGCACATCAAACTACAGACATTTTCGAATTAGAAGGTTGAAGGACAGTTACCAATAATAGTAGTTAAGGTTACTAAGCCACCACTGAACATGACGGAATAAAAGTCGAACAGGTGAAACATAGTGAAGGTTACCTCTCAACTGTTCTAGACATTTATACTCTTTCTGATTGGGTAAAGTCGTTTTCTCGATGAAGGAACGTGGTATGGACGGAAAAGTCGGATCTCTATTATTTCATTCTGAAGACTGTTGAGCTCATTCACAGAACTGTTTCTGAGGATCAATTTGAATGGGTTTGACAGGCTTAATGCACCTATTTGTCCACCGTCTGAGCCTCAGTTGATATCTGTTCTCAGTGTCTTATAACTGTAACGTCGACTCTGTCGAATGTTATGTTTTGGGAGAGTCATTTTTATTTCTTCACTTCGAATCCGTCCAACGATATATTGGATTGTGCGGTTCCGACGAATCTGGTTTACGTACCGCACACATATGGTTTCACCGACTCTCACTTCACGGAAGACTGATTCTCACCATCGAACGATTTATTATTTTTTCCAGTACTGTGGCTCACGAAACATGTGTACGCGGACGGACTCATCGATCGTGAAGTAACGTGCACGAGTTCCCTATATCTGATTGTATTGTCACTCTATTCCTACACTGCGTCCTTCCTTCTTGTTTAAATCCAGGATCATGGTATCAAAGGGAGTTCTCACTTCTCTACTGACTATGCACTCCGCCGGCAATTTATCATCTTGGAAGTTCGCATTTGAAGTTGTCCAATAACTAATCAAGGAGGTCTATAAAACATGAATTCAAGGTCCTTCTCTTGTGGCTTTCAACAACGCTCAGTTGAAAATGGAGACAAACCCTTCAGCTTGTCCATTCGACTGAGGATGGTAAACAGAAGATTACGAGTCGGAGACCTAACTGTTGGTAGGAGCGCTGACATTAACAAATATTTTTGATAGACCGAGACAGGTGAGATGTACATGTTCAGAAAATTTATGTTTATTATTGAGTTATCAAACGAAATTTCAGCAGACAAGAATAGTGGACAATATAGGCTAAACAGAAGGCCGTACAAGGCGACGTATTCAACTCGTCTTACAATTATGCATAACTAACGAGATAACGTATGAAGCTGTTTCATAGTTTGACTCGTTGGCCTTTCTACTCTACGGTTTCCTGTAGGCATACAGGACTGGAGTTCAGCTGTTGATGACAAATTACCGCCATTCTACTACCATCAAAAACCAAAATTCCAGACATGTTCTACAAAGGATTCCTTAGAATTGATCGAGAACTTAATCAACGTTCGTTTTGCTGATGAGGTATTGTAGTCCGCGGACGTTCAGTCACTGTTTACGAATGTCCCCTTACACGAGACACTTGTGAGCTCGCTAAAACGATTTCGAATACTTTGCTCTTACTAAATGTCATTGTGAGAGAATCGTTATTAGTGTGCATCGACGATATAAATTTTTGTCTTCTTAATCGATACTATTGTCAACTTGATGAGATAGTAAAGAGACGTCTTCTAGGACTCGCGTTGTTAGACATTTCTGTGTTAAGTATTGAACAAAATTTAGCAGGTGTAAGGATTCAAATATCCTCTTCCGAAATTCACAAGTCGCAGTTCAGTCTACCGAACCACCATGTTGAACTCATCAACACAACTGCAATGCATTCGTCGGGACATGTTCCCTAAGTGAATTGCTTAATTTTTCATGTACTCATTCAGCACAACTAACTCTCCAACATGTCTTACCAAATATGCAACCCGTCCGGATAATGATATTTCTTCCATCCGTACATCGAAGGCTACTGTGAACCATAACAGTGGCTATGTTTGTTCGATCGAGGCCTGACACATCGCCTAACGTGGAACGCCTCACATGGTCACCGGTTCCAACTTTGTCGACAACATTAGTGTCGATACTGACAATGCATTACCTCGTTCATTGTTTGAATTGGCTGATAGTCACGAACACTGCCACAACAACTACTCATGTTTTGTCATACATTTCTACCTGACGCATCAAGAGGAATGACTATTCGACACTACGCAGCGTGTTGAACAACACATCTTACCTTGATGCGATCACTCTAGTTAAGCAATACACGGTCCAAGGGTTAGGAATTTTGACCCCAAGAATTGTATATTTTTATCTGGCAAATGATTTACTATTCATGGACTATTCTCACTTCAATCCACATATCCGTCGTACCTCACAAGCTTTCGATATCTCAATCGACGATTCGCAACAATGAAAGCCATTTTTACTATATAGTTTCATCCGAGAAATAAATTATATGTCAGGAAGTTTTTCACGTCAACTCATCCATTCGTCATAGCCCGCAAACTTCCACCGTTTCAGCTGGTGATTGGCAACAGTCAAAATTCCTTCTACTGCACTATCCGGATTTTCATAAGTTGTAATATTTTGTTATATAGCTCCTTTATTCATCTGTATTGGGTACACCGCCACTTAAGTACCACATATATATCATTCCAAGGGAAATACGTTTACAGTGCGTAAGTAAAATCAATATGTAGAGACCAGTACTCTGGAGGTGTGATGATGGGCTTACTATGATGGTTCGGTTGAGCGAACAGCGCTTTGTCAATTTCGGACAACGAACTTCGAGTCCCTACACTGTGTGAGTTCGAGGGTAGCAACTGTCTGCCTTCTTTAGACACTCATTAGACATCCAGAAAATTACTCCACTAAAAGAGTTGTCTACATAAAGTCCACATGATTGAGACACTACATACGTTTCAGTAGTTCGAAATCGATCAGGCACAAACACGCATTAACGAATAGGCTATTCACATGAGTAACATTAGTTTGCATACAAAAAGGTCCAGCAACGAAACTCGTCTTGACTTCGTCCGTCCCACAGTCTAACGGTTACCATAAAGGTTCGTAGATAGGCATAACAGACAAAAGCTGCAATCCGGAAAGGTGGTCGCCGTGAGGTGAGTACCTCTGAATAGTGATTGCATTATGCATCAAACAGCGCACTGGTCAATAAATTCCGTTGAACAAACGTGTGACGCAGCTGAAGTCTGTGTACACTCGCGAACCCAAAACCTAGTTAGGCCTACAATCAAAGGAGATGGGCCCGTCGATACCACTCAACAATGTGCCTGCCAATTTATATGTGATTGCGGAGTAGGATGCACAAGCGGAAACAAGGGATGCTTGATCTCTAGAGTAAATCAGTGAAGAAGTAGTTTCCACCAGAGAATAGTAATATACCTGAAAAACGTCAGCCGTCATGTTCCCTAACAGCTACCTTGAGTCACTTTACCAACCAAGCCTGGACATCGGGAATCGTCTTATTTCATTCAGATCCAATATTCTTACAGTATTATGAGTAGGTTGGGAACCAGGTCGATTGAAATTAGCCGTTAGTATTGACAAATAATTGTTCGTCTGGTTCTTTCTGGTCTTGACTGACTACACACTCCAGCCCACTGACTGTTTTTTTTTTACAAAAAGGCAGATTCTTTTTGTGATAAATATAGAAATAATGGACCCATAAATAATACGTGCACCTAACATTGTCATATTCAAATTGTTTTTCCACAAACCTCACTGTTGTGTATGTAGTAAACAGTACCATGCGATGGATGTAGTCAAAATGTCCATTGTCATTTACAGGATTTTCATTAAGGAGCCAGCAGGTTTCACTAACCGTGATATTAATCTCCGTCTGGTTGAATGGCCTGCGCTCCAGTGAAAGCTAAGCTTAGTCAATGCAACTCTATTCGCCCTAACGGATTAACCCGAAATTTGGTCAATCAGTAGTCCAGTCATAACACGTTACGTGGTTTCTGATGTCCACCGATGACCTCATAATTTACCTAACATTTCCATGTCCAGAGGCTTAACATTTCTATGTTCAAAGTAGGCTATAAAGCCTTTGTTACTGTCAATTAACCGATCGAACAGATATCAGTGTACAAACTCATATACCATGATGATTAGCTACATATGCGCGTTCACACAATGTAGTGAATATGGAAGAAGATAAACGTACTCGTCTGGCATTAGATAGCCTGGTTATCTGTTGATCGGGTAAGATAGAGAGCAATTTCGACAAATGCATTCAATTACACCCTGCGTATGGAATTACGCAATATATACTCTATAGTGCTATAGAAAAATGCTGCATAGGAGAATCATCAGAGCAAAACGTGTGTTTTATTTATAATTCAGCTTGCTCTAGGATTTCCATCCAGCTGCTATTTCTACAAGCCGTAATTATTACAATTTAAGAACCAAAACAATCAACCGTACATATTTTCCAGTAAATGAAGTAAACTAAAACTTGAAATAAGGATCAGACATGATAAAAAAATATCGTGTATTTACATTTACGCCCGAACGATCTAAAAACTTAAGAATTCAAACTATGGGCTATTACTGACCACTGTCATATCTAGCTGTACTGTCACTCAGTTAAACAGGCAAGCGGCATTAACTGTGGATATCTTCTTCAAACAGAAAGTAAGTGGGTGGAGACTTCGAAGTATAATGCTGCTGAAGGCAAGTAACGTGGGGTTTTATATAAGTTACACATCACTCCCAACCGATTTCAGACTTCAAATTCCAGTAGACGTTTTGATTAGCCCTTTCCAAAAGAAAGCACCACACCTGAAAATTACTGTTCGTAGAGCTCGTCAGTATTACTCATCCTCACCACGGCCAAGACCGGAAATCCGATCTCGTTTTCATGAGGCAAACATGTTGACCTCGGGATAGGTACGGCTGACAGCGTTATCGTTTTACGACTTAGAGAACAGTGACTATGTAAGGATTCACCACTCCATAAATAGACTGTGGCCAAACCATTCCATACTTTCTTAGCAGTGACAATAAAAAAGCGTGCTTGAAAGATTATTCGTAATCATGGTTTACTGGTGTAACGAAGCTTTTTAATGAGAAACAAAATGTCACCAACAAACATACTCACTGACTGTCTACAAATCTGTCCCGAAAATACTGATTTTCAGTTGATTCTAAGCAGATGTCATGAGTCAGTCTTGGATACTTTCTGTCCACTTTAAAACAACTAACACCCAATGAACGGAAGTGAAGTAATTTAAAAAGACAGATATTTCCGTATTTTCCGCTAAATTCTGTCGACTTTAGTCAGAGCGAATAATTTTGTACAAAACCTAAGGAAGCTTACACAGGAATGCATGCAATTGGTTGAGTATTCATATAAAAATTAAGAGAACGGCTCTCGACATCATTGAGTTTGTGTGGGATAGTTTGAAAACTTCCCATTTTCCCCAGTGTAACACCATTTTGGGCGAATACACATTGCCCTTGTTGCTTTTGGTCTGAGACTATTCAACATGATTAGCACCTTCAGAGCAGAGCCGCATTCCACACACTAGTGTACTTCTAGTTTAAAAGAAATAACTACAGACTACTTGTGCTTTATAACCGAAGGAACCTTATAACTGGAAGTTAAATCTGCAAAGGAGACCGCCAGAAGGGAGACAAAGAAAACGATTGCCAATAATTAGAGAAATTTCACATATTTCTCCTGGTGCAGTGGAGTTCAGCGACCGTATTATACTAATCATACCGCGGCTATTCAGTAGCAGGTGCAGGGCATAATTTTTGACAACGTACAAGCCACAAGAAGACTGCAGGAAGGATCATCAAGGTGCAGCATCACCCATAACGGTCCCTGCTACTCAATGGAACTGAGCACTGACATCTGTGGTAGACGAGACTGTCTGAGGCCGAGTACTGCGTGCAAATGAGTGGTTTTGTGGTAGGTTTGGTTTACATGCTTAACCCGTGTATTGCTTTGTCGAATAAATAACCCTTGTGCCATCCGCGTTCTTGGATCACAACACTAATACTATGCTACAGCTTCTAGTTTCACTCAAACACGGTTTATTCGAAGCTGGAAAACTTGCATTCGTAGCTGTGTGTTGTGAACCAAGTAGGAGGATGACACTAGGGTTATTTATTCGGGAAACCAATAACTCGGTTATGCGCTTCAACATATCGATAAACAAAAACCCTCATCTGCGTACGCTACTGGGCCCGGAAACTCACGACTGACAGACGTTAGTGCTCGGTTCCTGTATTTATCGATAACTATTTCATGCCATGCTGCACTCCAGTGCTTCTTGTTGTATTTTTTCCGCGGCTACTTCAATGTCAAAATCCATGCTGCTGTCCCACTACTGGATAGTAATGGTGCCAGCAGTATACTACGATCGTTCGCCCACCCTACACTTCTCCTGACGCATAGATTGTTCCAGCTGCAGCAAAAGCCTTTTAGGCTCTCTTTGCACTCTCGACGACCTGTGAACCGGTCTCAGTGCTGTTGATGCTCGTGGTGTGCATTCTCTTCTGGTCTGAGTGTCATATCATTAAAAAAGTTAGCTTCCATAAACGCGATACTGATTTTTCTCAGTCTTGATCAAATACACTAAGCCGCAACGTTCTACTACCATATACGGTCCTTTCAACTTTGCTGGGAAATTCCTAGGTCCGAGTCCTGTTGCGCCCAGACTATGTTGGTCTCCCTAGTTAACCCTCGAACCAATTTCAAACACAGCATTCCGACCAGATAACCTTGCAGTTGACTGCTTCTTAGAACCTTCTTGTACTCCTGTCAAGTTTGGCTTGGCCACTCTTCGAGCTTCTGCTAGTTCACACATGTTCATTCGTCGGTCTCCCTATAAACCAATCTTCTGATCGACTGGCAAGCGTGGCACGCTCCCCTAAATGAGCTCGAACGGCGACTTCTTCGTTGTCCCTTGTGGCGAACGGCGCCGTGCCAAATGAATCAGTGGTAACATCTCCTTCCAACTTCCTAATTTCGCCGCCAACCATTCCTTGATTGTGCGATTGTTTCTTTCCTTCAGTCCATTCGATTGAGGATGATATGGCGTTGTGCGAATTTTCTTGATTCCCAAGCGTTCCAAACAGTTCCGAAATACTTCAACTTCGATGCAGAGGCTTTGATAAGTCAATATACTTTGCGAAATTCTATGGTCTGCAACGATGTGTTCCATTACCGCTCTGCACACAGTGCTTGCACACTGATCGTGTATAGCGGTTGCTTCGGTCTACTGTGTGAAACCTTCAGTCATGACTATGATGTATTTATTTCCGGATGTGGTTATTGGGAAGGGACCATTTACGTCCATCAGCCATATTTCTCAAATCTTACTGACCGGAATTGGTTGTGTGGGATACTGACTGGAGTAGTTGGAGCTCTTCAGCAGCTGACATTGCTGGCAGGCCAGTGCATAATTGTTAATATCATCCTACACTTCCGGCCAGTATGCCCTTTGCCTCAGCATCTCATAGGTTCTGTGACAACCCGTATGAACCAGCTGATGACATTCCTTCACAATTGTATCTCTCAACCTCGTCGGTATAACAGGCACGCTTATTCCCTTCCGCAGTTGGTGCATTAAAATTCCGGCACTATTCAACCGCAAGTCTGACAAGTACATTCTTAAAGTTTTCACTTTCAGATTCCTCTCGTCTTCTTGCGGTTGTTCTCCCGGTAGAAGCTGATTAATCACCATTCGGATGGTCAAGTCCGCTCTCTGCTCTGCCTGTAACTTCCCGGGGTTGTTCCCCAGTTCAATACTGTTCACTCCGATCACGTTATTTTGAACTTCATCCATGTGTTGCTTTCGGGACAGCAAATCGGGAACATAAATCCTTTTTACAGATACATGGTGAGTTGTGAATTCGTACTCTTATAATCGTAACGCCCAACGAGCCAGCATTCCTCAGGGGTCCTTCGCCAACTTAATCCACTCCAAAGGTTTGCGGTCGATCTCCACATGGAAACGTCGGCCAAGCAAGTACGGCCTCCATCTTCCCCAGAACCAAACGATCGCCAAACACTCTTTCTCTGTAGTTGAGTCGTTTCATTCAGCAGGAGTTAACACTTGACGGGTATATTCTACCACACCACCTTCCTGCTACATTACAGCTCCCATTTCTACATCGCTCACATCATTTACGACAACGAAGCTCTGTCCAGCCACTGGCAATTTCAGGATCAACTTTCCATTCTTCATTAATTGTTGAATCTCGATAAACATTTGATTTGCATCTTCTGACCAATGAACTTAGCCGTCTTTCTTCAGAATTTCGTATGAGGGGCTCGCGAGTTTCTTGAAGTTTTTATTGAAACAACTGCAGAACCCAACGCGACCGAGAAACTGTTGCAACGACCTCTTTAATGTTGTCACCGGAATGCCCTCTGTCGCCAGCAGTTTCTCGGGCAATGGTTAAAACTCACTCTGATTGACCCTGTGACCTAGTAGAACTACCGTTCGTTTCGCCAGTTAACACTTTGGACTGTTGTTCCGTAGGCCGGAGTGTTCAATCTTCTGTAGCAGACCTGAAACGTGTCCGGTATGTTCCATCTCATTCGCGCTTTAAATGACTGTATCGTCTCCGTAGACTACCTTATTGTTTAATCCGTCTAGCACCTCCAGTATCAGTCGTTTGAACGTGAATGGGGCGCCTGACAATCCGAACGTTATATGTTTGAAACGGTATTGCATTTCTCCCATTGTGAACGCCGTTTTATCTCAGTCAGATTTTTTGATTGAAACCTATCAATATCCGGACCACAAGTCCAACACTGTAAGTATCCCGACATTCTGCAGCTTTTTTTAAAATTTCTGCCGCCGCCGGGATTGCTTGGACCTTATCGACTGTAATGTCGTTGAGCGGTTTGCAATCGACACAAAATCGGACTTTCTCATCGGGCCTCCTTACCAACAAAACGGGAGAATCAAGCGGGCTATCAGCTTCTTCACTGATTTCCTTCTTCAGTATGTCGTTCCCTTTTCGCTCAGTTTCCCGCTGCAGGTGTATTGGAGTTTTCTGGAGCCGAATGGTCGAAATCGATTTCGATGTTGGAGATTCAATTTTCAATCCAATCACATTATGCATATAGGTTCTGGTCTATAGTAAACAATTCCTGAAATTCGCGTATCACTTCATTCAGCAACCGGTTGTCATATGTTGATATTGGTATGGGTGCGTCCGCTTCAAGTTACTGAGTTTTGCGCTCTCTCAGTAATGGAATCACCCCATACTTCGTTACGAGTCTAGCATGTTTCAAATCAATTCTGGCCCCAGCGCGGTCGAGGAAGTGCGCTCCCACAATAGTCTGACATGTGTCGGGGGAAGAAGACGGAAATTTGTTTGATTACCTGACCAACGATTACGATACTATATTGTGCCAGGCCATTAAATGTGAGAGTAAACCCATCGACTATTCAAACAACCATCGCACACGACTAAACAATCTTACGTGGTCTCGACCCAATCAATGAAATCGCGGTTCCATTGTTAATCAAACAGCACTCCAAGCTGAACTGTCGTCGTATCAACCGCCCTTATTAGCGAACCTCCCTTCCGAAACAAACAACAGTCAGTGAAATTTTTGTTTTGGTATGGCTGTTTTTTGTCAAGTGGGCAAAATTTTCGTCGGTGTTTATATCTTCCGTATCTGTAGCAGACGTCGCTGCGATTCTCCACCTTCATCACTTTCAAAGCCGCCAATTCCTGACTCATCTTTTCCACTGCACTTCAAAGATCATTCAGTTCACTTGGTTCGTTGGCCTTCAACTCGTTTATTGTCGGAGAGTTTTCTGCCATCATTTATCGAGCCCCATCAGTCAGCTGTTTCAGCGTCATCTGATATATGATGTCCGCAACCCCAAGCCGATCTCCGACAGTTGGTGGCGCAACTGTTTCGCCTAGGCTTACCTGGAACATAGTGCCTTTGTGCATACGCTCGATTCTGGGGAAGTCGGAAATCAGAGCCTTTAATCGCAAAGGCCTTATCCATTCTCTTTTCGCTTTAAAAAGGTGTTCACAATGGGTGCTTGTCTATATGTTTAACAACATGATGACGTGACTACAAATGATAGTGCACTTTCATATCAAGGTCATTCAATTCCGGATAAATAGATCACTGAATTCCGGTGCACAGCACACTGACGGAACATTTTGCAAATGGATAATCAAACTCATCTACTGTTCTAAATTCACAACCTTCCAATAAATTGCATCTCATTTCTCCAGTAACAAAATTCGGCAAACAGGGTGTTAAGAGTTTATATCGCAGGATTCATGAGTACTGTGTAATGGGGCTCATATTCAACTTCACGGTAGGTTTCTAGTCAAAAGCGTAGTGCTCAAAGATTCTATCATGTGTTCTGTGACGGTTGATCTCTTCTGCTACCTGGCGTGCATCCTCGAATCACCAGCTGTATTCCTAATCGATGATACAAAAACGATCAGTTATACGGGATGAGTAGGATGTTGACGCACTTAAAGTGGACACAGGGTTACGTTAGTAATGAGTTATCTTTATTTACTAACACAAAGACAAGGACATTCCTCCTCAAACTTTTGTTAATAATCATCTGGATGATTACTAACCTCAAAAGAGCAAGTGATAAAAGTTTTATCTGCACCGAAGATAGATACTTAATGTATGTTCACCAGTAGTACAAACAAAACACCTTGGTGTACATAAACGTCATGGTTCTTCTGACGGACAAACTGTAGAAGAATTTACCCAATCCTTCGCATGCAGGAAAGCTTGCTGACTTATCGACAGTTTCAAAGAAGATACGACGTTCACTGTAAGCTTAAAAAAAATTGGCCACCACCTTAGTGTGGGTCTCACATGGAACTGCTACACAAAGGCTGTAGTGACATAAAGTATGTAGTTAATTATAGACAGTTGAAAGGAGAACTGATCATAACCTAAGTCATTCTCTACACTCTGGTAGACAGATCCTAAGTTATCATAATGTTCACCCTCTTGAACTTGGTTCCTTATAAGTTGTGGTCACATCACACAGGAACATATCACCAAATTCAGCGGACACGGCTTGCACGGCTGAGATGTTCTAAACTCCGTTTGATCTGCACGCAGAAGTTCTCGTCCATTTAGCCAACGCACTAACATTCTTCCACTGATCTTCAAATGGGCACGTCTGTCCATGTGTCAGCCTGATTGTTACTGTCAATCTGTAAGCGTATTAGTAGATGATTGGTATACGGACAAGGTGTGCTTCAGCGTTCGTTATTGGTACACTATAAGATGATGCATTCCTTCAAATTTTCCTACGGAGACGTTTTCTTTGTAGTTGTGAGCCGCTCAACAGCATTTCATTATACTTTCGGGATTGCATAATTATTGGTCGTTTCTCTTTCATGAACGACCTTATGAACTTATGAATACCAGTTTGAAGAACAGCATGTGTTGTTCTTGTTGATTTTTAAGTGGAAAAATGTGCCTACTTACGTAATTTGAGTAAAAGTATTTTGAAATCAGAAGAAAGTAGTCGAGCTCTTCTGAGATGTTTACTCTGTATTTCGAGTGGACTTTAGAACAGCGATTGTGGAAACCACTTCTTAAGGGAATAAACTTGCAGGGCTCATTATCCAGTGCCCCGAATTAACATTTCCCAGTCAGTTACATGCTTTCTTCAGTTTAGAAAGTCGACAGGAACAATGCGGATTTAGCAAACAAGAATTGGGGAACACCTGGCATAAGCACAAATTATAGTTTATTGTGTCATTCCCACCCTTATGCATAGAATGTTTCCATTCTGTTAATTACACATGTAAAAGGCCAAATTGTGAAGGTCACTTGTTGAATGATCAAATGTGGTCCACTGGATTCATGAAACAATCTCAAATGTAATACATGTCACCATAGCAACCGCATCCTTTCTCAGTTGTACGCAGATCACAATAGAAGTTGTAGAAGTAAAATTTATACAAGACAGATGGACAGGTTAGCTACTTGATGACTTTTACTTTAAGTACATTTTCCAGGAGAATAGGGAAATATATTTTATCAAATCACAAACGCTCTTATGTAGACTTGATTACTTTGGTTTGTTGGCTACACGAAAACCACTAGTATCGTGTACTTTGATACGTATACGTTCAAGTTATTTTTATTGGGTGAATAGCGAGATGACACTGAGATAAGAATATGTCGTTACATGTTTCAATTTTTTGTTCCAAAGAATAGCAACATTCAGTTGGTTTGTCTATGTTTGAGGGCGTAGCAACAAATCTGGACTAACTACATCCGATTGCTTGAATCATTAAATATTAACACAATTTCGTCAAGTGTTTGCTCTTGAGTTAAAAAAAAGGTGGTTGATACTGTGTCAAATGTGAGCATCACTTCACTAACGTTCACCGGAGACGAGTGCAGCGGTCTAGCTATCAAAACCTGTTGGCCAAAACATGTAATCGCCTTAAACATACATATTCCTCTCGATGACACTTATATGACAACGTGTTTGGTTCAAATTACAAGCAATTCTGAATCGTTTGAGCGTCAACTGACAGGACAGCTAAATCAATAAGTTCACAGTTTTTTGGTTGAATATTTGCATCAGAATAAGCATAAAGTATTTCAGTTTCTTTATTTGGCAGACAAAACTCGAGTGCTCTCCATACACCTTTTTAAACCCCGGATTGCTATTTACTTTGTAGTTAGTATCAGTGAGAACACTGTAAATCTAAATAACATCAGATGGATATGCAAGCAGACTACAGTGTAATGATGACCAAATGAAAGAAGTACGCTTGAAGTAGTGGTTCGGACAGAAGGAACGAGAATAGAAGCTTGCGTGTGTTAATAAGGTGTTAGATTGAGTCTCGTAGATCTACAGGATGGAAACTATGCCTTTCACACGGTGGTTGCATTTGTGTACCGGTTTGCCAGAGGCCGAGACAAGCTGAATTCACGAGTGGATGATCTAGTTGCTTTGTCAGCCCGGACAGAAACACTGTGTTGAGTCGTGAGCCATAGACTAATGTTCGAGACAAGATGCGTGCTAATTGTACGTGCATGTGCGTGCGTACTTGGGAGATTGTGACTGCAGTTGCGTTGGCACACTGTGGGTTAATGGAGCTTCTGCAGGTGCCTTCGAGTGAGGACCGCTCAGCGGTGAGTAAGTGTGACGTTACGCTGTGGTCATATATCAAAAGAAACCTGTCTAGCCGTACAACCTTGACCACACCACTGTGTAATGCTACAACTCCCTCAACCTTGGTCACTTGTAACCGGCTAATTCTATGGTGCAGTTGACGAGGGTGTTGGTTTTGAAAATACACACCAGTGAAGCTGTACACTAATTCGACTTTCTGTTCCACTCTTATATTCCCGTCATCTGTGTTCATTGAAATCGGTTAATTCACTGAGAATAACCAAACGTGTCTGACACACTAGGACAGAGACCAGATGCTCGTAACTATCTATTACTTAGTGTGATTGTACGCTAGACTATTTTCTGTTTGTCCTTTCCAGTCGAATATATATTCTTGACATCCGTTACGTTCGCGGCTACCACAAATCAGCAAGTTGTTGACCTATCACAAGTTGTATCTGGTGACAGCATTATACGGTGGTAGTATTTTCAAGTATTATTCTTATGGCCACCAAATCGTTTAAATTAACTTCTTTGGAATGTTGAACGGATAAAACTGGAAAAACATTTTCTGACTTTCATTTTAAAAACCTCGATTAGAAGTGAAATACGCGCATGAATATGAAAAACTGTGTGATAAAAACGTACAACCATCAGGTGTACCACCAGCATTCACAAGGTCAATATAACGTGCTTAAGCCCTTCGATACATCGGCTGTGCAGAATTTCAATGAGAAACTGTTGTTAGTTACAGTTGAAACTCATAACGGCTGCCAACTCCGCAGTTCAGTCCGTACACATTTGTGAGTTAGTGTGGTGTACAGATTTTCAGTCAGATTAAGTTGGGGACCACAGTCCAGTCAGTCTATAACAGTAATCATTGGAAATTGTGGCTGTACTATTGTAATGTTTGAATGGGTGTATGTTCACTTATCGCTCTGATGAAACCGTAGGGTTTTCTAACCTAGTTAAATTTATGACAATCACGTTAAGACATTGTAAAGATCCTTACGTGACTTGACGTCTTGCATATTTTCATACTGATTTGATTGAACTGGACAGCACGCCGATAACACTGGCTGAATCAAACATGTCTGTTTGTCTACAGAGACACAGATTCGATGAATTACATTCTTCTCTTTCAACCCAAAATAACTGCTCCAGAGGGTTTTATCATCTGCTCAGTATTAGGGTCCGAGTAAGTATAGACACTTCAAACATCGCACTATGAGACTCCGTTTGATCGGATACCCTATTAACGCCAGTACATAATCCACAGCAGTAGTCAGTTCTACTAGCTGACAGGACCCGTGTTGTTCACTCTGTAACATCCAATGAACTACATGAAGAATCAGGGTTCGCCGACGGTAGTCCAAATACATCTAGCGTACAGGAGGCTAACCTGGGAATTCTACGCCTTGAACATTCAAACACACTCTATCTCTTCATTCCGGTTAATGAAACAGTAATGCTTATCGTTCCTCCTATGGCACTACTGATTACAACGCCTATGCATACTGTCTTAAAAACCCCAGCGACTAATATTCTGGATATCAACGACTGGCCGGCTCGTTGTGGGTTAGATCCGTTAGTCAACCAACTTGATCAAGTTTTACTTATTAGATCACCAGTAGACAATTTCAAAGATTTGCTGAGAAAGACCTAATTTAACAATTGCTCGCGCCTTTCGTAACATGCTCAAATAACGTCTAACTTATCCCCATCCTAGGGCAGACCATCAACAAGATCTACGTAAAACAACTTGCCGCCATATGGAGACTTTAAATACTACGGCGACTTGTGATTAAAAAAACAACCGCCGCCTACGGCAATTCAAAGTTGGACGTATACGAAACCCTTACAAACTGAATAAGAAGGACGTAGCAACTAGACATTCTACGGTCGGTCAAGAAATATCTGCTAACAAACAAACGAAGCTTCGCGGATTTGTAGACTAATAGAGTGTGGTCCCTGATGGTCAGGAGGTCAGGGACAACTGCATTTTCTACAGTAATGCTTGCTTCGATCGCAACTTTTTCCCTGGAACCCCTGAAACTAAAATAACCAAAACAATCCGTTCCTTGTAAGTATCTTTGCCTGGGCCCGAACGCATCACACCTACTCACACAGACTACTTTCAAGGCAATATACTCGCAACATTTTTCAATATGCAAAACACTTTTACTAAAAATCTAGGCAACTAGATCAATGTTGAGAACGTTGGTTAATTAGGACATGATTTCGTTCCATTAAAAATAACGGAATCTTTAAGAAGAAACTTGATTACATATTTTCATTTACTCAGTTCATAAAAAATATTGGATTTCATCTGGATATACGAAATAATTCTTCGTAGATAGCAAAATATGATTATTTTTGTTCAGTCGGAAATCTTTTCTGATATTTCCGATTATAGGAAATGGTTTTTGCCGTTCATTTGTTCTCATTGAAAACATGTTTCCGGAATTTTCCGAAATGCGTAATACACTTCATGAAAGGCCTTTTTTAGATCGTTCTCTATGAATAGGGAAGAGAAAAGAGAACGCAGTTAAGCACATTGGATTGGTACAATTGTAAGTTTAGGTCGGGAATCAAAACGGAAGATCTCTGAGAAACATCAATGAACACACGTTTTCTGGAACCTGCCACAAGGACTTCATGACGGTAATGTAGTCACATGTGATAACGTTAACTTTGCACAAACCAGAAAAGGAAATTTCTGGGAGCAGCGTGACTACGGTGACAGAAGTATAAATAGAAATTAGATGAACCACCTTTGCTGTCTAACACCCGAAAAGGGATTCATACACGTTTTGCTCACAACCGATACGTTTCAAATACCCCACGTTGGTAGAACCTAGTTCTCATGGGTGTACTGTATATGAATGTGGGAATTTGCAAACAACACAATGACGTAACCATACTAACAGTTCCTCAAGAGGATTTTGGGCCAGTTGGAAAAATGATAAAACACAGACTTCGTGTGTTTTAGCAGCTTAAGCATTTCAACGTGCGGTGAGTTTATAATCTGGATGATAATAGTATACAGACTTATTTGAGTAGGGAGGAAAGTTTCTCAGGAGCATGAAAATACATCCTTAAGACCTCAACTCGAACTGAGGGAAAGTATTCGAGTAATCAGGGATTCTACGGATATCTTGATGATGGCATGAAAAAAGAACGCCACTGCCTCCATGTGTTACATCTACAAAAACGACTGCTTCCATACCAAAGATATGTTTGGGTAAGACCGTCATATGTGTATATGACTATTTCAACTTGCCCTTATGAACTGGGCATTTCCATGATATCATAATGAACCTGACAGCAATAAGATGATGCGATGCAACATGAATTAGTCAAAGAAAGAAAAGGAGATGTACTAAGTCTTCATCGAGTCCACCAAATATATTCTTCACCAGCACAAAGTAAAATTATCTTTCACACATGGTATGTAGACCATCATTCAGTTGTATTCAGTGAACCTTGGTTCAATTAAAAATCTGTCAACACCATGCGGTACTTTTTTCTTTCAATCAATAAAGAAAACTTTGTTTCGTTAAGATGCTTTTGAATAACCTATGTCATTGTGTTGAGTTTTTCTATTGTTATATCAGCAAACAACTCATGAAAAGAGAGACTAGTAACTTCATTTACGAACATGATTCACCACCGGCAAATAACAGTAACAGGCTTCTTCAGCTAAACTGTTATTCGTAATTCCTGTACCTGCTAACGTCAATGGCTGGGTACTGGCAGGCTCATTTATTTTGCCTCAAAGGGTCTCTGTTTATAGTTGAGAAGAATTTACAATGTGAAGTAGATGCTTCGAAGTGACTTGAAACGTAGTCAAAAAAGCCAAGCACCTCTGTAGAGACCGACGAACGGCACTAGCAAAAATAGCGTCTAACCAGGACACAGAATCAACGGGTGTGACATACGCAGTACTTTTTTCGGAGTAACCGGAATCTCATTATTCAGGTTGCTGAAACTTCGATGATCTGGCTTGACAGCTCTCCAGGTATGTTTGAAAACAATTTATAATGAAACTGTGGCTACCAAGATAATCATCAGTTCCACTTGTGCGACGTAGCTGTCGTAGGTAAATGTCGAAAGTAGGTATCACTAAGTGTGATGTAGAAAGTTTCCCGGTGTGCCAAGTTTGTACATTCGTTGGTCGTAATGAGAGCCCCATCTGCTGGCAACAGTACTTGAACGAGGCGATGGGCGCCCATAACCATTTCTTAATGTTACTCTTCACCACTGGATCTCAGAAATACAACGGCTTTAGTGACGGCGCTGGGACACAGCTGATGGGTTACTCTGGACAACAGACGCGTCCGCAGGGTTTCGATTCCCTGCTGAAATTATGTTGGTGCTACCGTTAGGTCATGTGGTGCTTTACCAAGGAAATTTCGACCTGTCTAGGAAGTCCTAATCGCGGGGTTATCGATTGGAGTTAATAGGACAGTTACTGTGTCTCCATTTCGAGACGACCGGGCAACCTGATCATTACTCACAAGCGAAAGTGGTTGAGCGTTCACATATGATAATTCGGTAGTGCCTAATGTGAAGTCAATGGCGCAGTGGTAAACACGGTTGCCTCATGAACAGCGTGGCCGTGGTTCAAGTCCCGACATTGGCAAAGATATGCACTACTGACGAGCTCTAATGAGAGCAAAACTCAAGTCTAGTGCTTGTTTTCGAAATGGGCCGACTGGAAAGTCTATGGGAATGCGACAGCTGCGATCAACTGTGGTGATGTTCAAATTGAAATAAATCAACCTGCGTTTGTTTGCAGAATTCATCCTCAGTATATCGAGAAACGTGAATGTTTTTGTAGAGGTGGCGGTTCAACCTAATATCAAAGGCTGATAGTGAAAGAGAGTGATAAGTCTATTTTCGTCTGCTGCTGTGTGGATACATTATGTATTCGAGTGGTTCGTGATCAAGCTGGTTTCAAGCAAATTATACTGCAGAAGTTCCAGTTTGATTCCAACGAGTGTAGCAAAGAAATCGGTATTATGATATCCTCGGCACGTGTCGGACAATCCAGTTTAGCATCCAGTTTGTTTAGGTTAAAGTCCATATCAACAGCATTTGAGGCAGGTCCGTCCATGTCTATTGAAAACGAACACTTCTTCTTGGGGGGAAGCTTATACTATTTAAAAATCTTGTTTACCAGGTTTGCAAACGAAACGTAGATCGTCTTATGAAATACTTGATGAACCGTGGACCTTCGCTGCGTGCATTAGACTGAAGTGTAGGGAACCTGATTAGACTTGTTTGAAAATTATTTCAGCAACGCAGTATGTGTATTAAGATATAGGGCTCACACATAAATAATCGAATAGAACAAACATTTGCTTCTAAAGAAGCACATTGCATAGTTCTAAGAGTTTTCCAATTGAGCCCTCCGGGAACTCTACAGGAAGTACTGGACTGGCTAGAAACTGGGTTAATTCCCTCCAAAAAAACCTCCGTTTGTAGCATGTCTGAACAAAAGTCAACTTGATTGCACACTGACTTCAGAGTGGTTCGTCAAAATACGGGAATCTATTCGCCATATTTTGTTCAGACAAACTAGCAGCTAACATACAGTCGAGTGATAAATCAGGTTTTTGGTATACTTTGCGGTAGTTTTCTTCCAGAACTACGTTTAGCCAAGACTTACCGAATGATCCTAGGGCGATGCATCTTAGATATGATCTTTCGGGAATATGAATGCTCGGTGGATATCAGAGGTCTTTTACGGAACTGCGTCCCTCAGATGGCACCAGTTTACTGTGTTGAAAGCCCTTCAACTCAAAATGAGAGTGGACCATATAGGCCTCCATCATTTTTTAAGGTCCTTAAAAACGCAATCAGTTGTTTCACATTACAAACAATAAGAAGTTCCCCATCACGGCACTCATGCTAACATGATTCAAAACTTGAATAAAACAGCGTTAGCAATAATGATCTGCCAGTCGAAAGTTCATGCATTTGAATAATCTTCATGTGAATGTTGTCTAGATTCAAGTAGTCTGAGATTATACCAGGTTGCTTGTAATTCTATGGTTGGACGGTGGCAATTGCTGGATGGAACACTATCATATAGCTTTTCTGCTTATCTTTTAACGCGAACTGTAGGGTGACTGTAGAACCGTTGCAACAAATAAAAAACTGGGGTCAGTCGACAGTATATCTTCTTACGAAGGCACTAAAATAATCCTCTTGAGAAGCTGAATACTGTTGTATTCTCATTCGAATGCAATGAGCATCAAGCTAGACGCAATAAAAGCGGAACTCGTGACTCAGTAGAAGCACATGCTATATTGTCACAGATACACAGATACAATCGAGTTGGAAGGTCCACACTGTATCCATTAATTCACAAACTTTGACTAGAATAATCGAACCAAAATGCCTGTTTACCAAAGATGAAACATCGCCGCCGGAGGAAAAATCCTTTTCTCCCTCAAGCGTTCCTTGTTGCGTGGAATCGTAGTATATGAACGATTTTACAATTGAAGTCTCTATGAGACCTTCACGGTACAGGGATATGTTTGACAGAAGCCAGTAAAACGCAAAATTAGACGATACGCTAAGTTGATGAGATCAACTGGTAAACAATAACATGGTGCGTAGAGACAAGGGTTGTTACTTCCAGCCTAGTCCAGACTAAATGTATCAGACCTATTCATAAGTACACACAATGTACATCACACAACAGAGATCTCCTAGCCTGATGGATACAAACTACATTCAGCTAACCATGTGTGTGCGAGACTTACTGACAAATGAGACAATACTGTCAAAACTAACTAACATGGTCAGTCGGATTCGAAAACGAGTTAGTAACAAATACTGTCTTGTTTTCTTTCGGTCTGTGTGGCAACCCTAAACAGAAGTTGAGTCAGAAGATGGTTGTGTTTTGGATAAATATTCATTTAGTTTCTACAGTATGTAACCATATCAACATAGATATTAGTTTTTATTAAAACAATTGAGCACCAATCACGAACGCTGTAGTATCTAACACTATACACCGACGCACATTTGTAGGGGGTTCTGATGCCATTTAATACGTCTGGAACTAATAAATAAACAATTTACCATTAAAAGGACCGAATCCCCTAGGACCAATGGAGAAGGGTAGTTTGTAGAGTGAAATTCAATTAGGGATCTACAATTACAGTAAAAACAAAATCAATACCAATCGAGTTATAGGCTGTTTTCACCTAGTCAGTGGGGATGGAAACAGTCCATGTCGGATTGCCGATTTTGCACTAGCAACGACCACAAGGGGTTGAAACGATGCTTGTAATGCTTCTTGATGCTCATTGACAATCCGACATTCTACGACCGGCTTCTCCCGTAACTGGACTCATCAGGCAGAGGTAGTGTGAATAGGGGAGTAAACTGCTTACCATCTGCGTTACAAGACAACACAGTTATCCACTCGGCGCTTGTGACAGGGGACTACTAGCCAAAAGCGATTAGAAGCGGTTGCCAAACGAACATCACCAGTAATAAGACAACCACGGACCAAAATGAGTGTTAACGATAAAAGAGGTTATGATTAAATATTTTTTAAAAATTAGCGGTCACCCGCTGCGTAGCAAAAACCTAGAATACATTTCGAAAAGACCGTATTTCCTTCACAGCTAGTCCAAATAAACAAATGTTGTAAAATTTATCATCTTTAAAGAAAGGATTCAGTTGTTCGCTTTTCTTTTCAAAGAGGACAATAAAAGCCGTCATTTTTCATACTTTGCACCTCACGTTCTCATTGATCAGCTGAAGCACAAAAATAAATTACGTCTCAAACTTGTCTACATGTTGTTATTATTATACTAGTAAGCGTGTGGTTGCGTACAACTTAATCATAGTATTGTTTTGTACTGACCCATAACGAGTGGAATATAACAAGAGGCCGAAGCAGACATTTTTCAACTAATCCCTAGTAAGTGGTTTGTTTGATCTCAAATGGCTTGTCTCCAGATACATGCGTTTTGATAGTCCTCGCTTCATATTTGGTTGCACCACTTTGAGCATCAGTACAAAATATGATGGAATAACAACAGGTCTTCCAGCGAAATGGGCTAAGTATTTAAGAATGAACTGTAAAAATACGTACGATGAGTAAACTTGGTGGATTTAGACGCTGGGTATGGTTGAGAGACAACGCTACACGAAACCGATTACAGTGAGTACAACCAAGAGCCCCTTCATATAAAGAAGAGTATCGAAAATTACACTGATCATCACATTTACTAAAAATTAGTTTGACTGACATGACTGTAGTTGACTATGTTGCATAACAAAAAAAACGCTGGAACTCCGACCAAGCTTTAATGTACGTTCTTCAAAGCAACTGATGTGAACTTGTAGTCGTATGTCGTAGACCTCGTGAACAGTTGAAAGATATAATTTCAGAGCAATTTACAATCAATCATCACCTTGTGTTTCGTGATGTTTCACTCCTGACATCGAAGCTTCATCAAACCGTTGTATATCGGGAGTGAAACGTCATATATAAACCACATTACCGACTACATACACTCCGTGTGAAACTGTGAACTCGCAGTCAACTTCAAGTGGTGCTCGTAGAAATAGTGACCGAGCGGATAACAGCATTGTCTCGTAACACAAACGGTAGGCGATTCGATCTCCCATTCACGCTATCTCCGCCTGATATGTCCATATAAGGAAGAGGCCGGTCTTCGAGCGTGGGTCCGGAGGTGTGCATCAAGAAGAATTACGTATCAAAAATGGTGCAATAATGATAAGTATCCACGGGGGTCAGGAAATTATCTTTCCAAGTTAAATCAGGTGACAACCTGAGATTTTTGTACCGTCACACAGTACGTTTTATTTCGTGCCTTCCGTTTAAACGCTGTCTTCAACGGGGGACCAAGTTGAAACCTATCACTTTTTATAAAATAGCGATGGTGTTTACACAACGTGATTCGTATGATCACAACTGGTCGACAGCAGCTACATCAAAACTCTCCTTTAGTAAATTGGTTGAATAAATGAAGATCGAATCTTTTCGGCATGCATTTATCAGAACATATTTAGGCTTGTATGTGAAATATGAATTTCAAGCTGAATGTTTTGTAAGATTCAGATTTAGTAGAAGTACTCCTAGTGTTAAATAGCTGCTGGCTATTTAGAATAACCTACTCAGTAACGAGTAAACAACAGTTCTAATAATGTTTGTTCAGACGGTCGTGCTAACGAGATTATCTTCCATTTCCAAAAATATGCCAGAAAAGACGCTCGAAAGGATTTAAACTTATACGGTACTGTTCACAAAGTTACAACTAAAGTGCTCTCTCAACTTGAATGTGAATTAACCAGATAGGTAAGTTATCCAGCAGAAGGACTTTCAAAATGTAGTAACCAAACACGAGTCCACAAATTGTCACCAGTCAACGGGAAATGAGTTTATTAAAACAATCGGGAGCAGATGAAGTTGAAAGTTTTAATAAGTAAGCAACATTATTTGTACAAAAAAGAAAACAGACATTTTGTGTGCATTCATGATGCAAAATTCATCATGAGTGTTTACTATACATGACAAAAAAATAAAGACTAATTTATGATAAGTCTTTTACAAGCAAATCAAAAGTATCTAAACAGATTCATTGTATCGGAGTCTCCTTCAAGACATGCACTATTTTCAATCCGTTTAACAAACAGGATCTGTAAACTACCCAACATACTTTTTCAGCCTGCACATTAAATGGTAAGCCGTTTGTTTTCATTCATCAGTGTTCATCGTGAATTCATTTTTTATAGTGTCAAACACTAAATTGAATTCTCTAATAATGAACTAATTTTTCTCTTGACAATTCGCGGAAGAGGTGAAAATCCAAGGATGTTACACCTTCAACTATCATCAAACAGTGGTATTCTAACTATTTTCCTACTCTGCGTTAACTAGTATTCAAATATGACATACTGGTGAAGATCCTGTGAACATTTCCGAAAAAATTATCAGCCTCACTCATCCAGCTAAAATGTGACGCAATACTGCGGTTGGGAAATATCGTATCACCTGGGCATAAGTAAGTAGTAGCAAAATAAGTTGAAGTAAATTGGAGAAGGACAACGTTTGGCTTGAAATTCATAAGTTTGGCACGAAAATAAACAAAAAAGCAAAAAGAACACGAGTGCTTATAACAACATACTCATTGAGTGATTCCCTGACAGTCTAACCGCAGTCAAGAAACCGCAGTTTGGCTGCATTGATACAACAGTACAAATCCTGTGGTGGTCATCTGTTGATCTGGAACTGACTGACACCTCCAGCAAAAAGCAATTCTTCAGAAAAGTGTACAGGATAACTGATGATAGCGTGACCTTGTTAGTTATGGACTATCGGGGACTGCGTAGTGAGGTTAAAAGGTCTACCGACGTGCTAGACATACTTCAACGGCAACGATCCCACAGAAGGTAAGGTTGTCAATGTGATTCTGTCAATAGGTCATCAATCCCAGGATATTCTTCACGCGGACGTTAGACAAAAGATTACAGGCATCAGTAAAACCATGAGACAACTTGTGCAAAGGTGCATTACAAATCGGTTGAACTTCTATACGATATTCTGTCTCTAATCCCAAATGATGTCGGATCATAAACAAGACGCTTACTGTGCAGCGCTTGATAGTTCTAAAGAGCAGTTCATGTATTTCGTGGTTAATGCATAGTTGTGAAATGTAACTCAATGGTCTCTCTTTCTTGCTATCCATGTGCTAGTTCGTATTAACCAGAATAAGTCTTTCTGAGTAACAGAATCTGGAGTACATGGTATGCACTTCAAGTACAAGTCCCTCAGGGTCATTTAGATGCTGATACGCCAATTACAATACTTTGTAAGTAGTATCGGTGAGACTGAACACTGGAATATTATCAGAAGAATATGCAGTGAAAGTGCAATATAAATAATGAACAAGTGTAACAAGTCCACTTACAGCAACGATTCGAACAAAGTACAGAAGTGTAATCCCCGGATGTGTGAGTGGAATTTTGAATGGTATCCTATAGACATCGACGTAGTGATCTGCATGAAACAGTAATCCGCAGATCACGGAAGTTGTGTGTGTCAGTGCGCGTAGGACCTAGAAAAATCGTGTTCACATGGCTGATCGGTCCCGTTGACTTCTCAGCCCTGGCGAAGACACTGGGTGGAATCACGGGTCTTAGGCCAGTGTCCGAGATGAGGTTGGTTATGTGTTCCTGTCTGCATGCGTATGTTCGTGGTGCGTGTGCACGTGACGGTAGCCGCAGTCGTGTTGGCAGACTGTGATCTGTTCGAAGCCATTGCGTGCGAGTCCGCGTAAGGGCAGCTTAGCAGTGGATTTGTGAGCCTTATTTTCCAGTCACATGGTACAGCGAGGCGGTCCAGACATACGACCTTGATCACATTGCAGTATGGTGATAGTGATTTCGACAGTCTAGGGCAACGTCGAGCTTCAGTTACCTTAGTACATGCAGTTAAAGAGGGCACACAACCACGGCATGGCAATCATCGCTGTAAACGGATCTGGTTCAACTTCAGGCTCAATTATGCTGTTGGAGTTTAATGAAACGCGAACTATCAAAGAAAACCCTGCCTATAAGGTAGGACTGGAAGTACCGGTGCAGGCTGTAAACAGTGTACAGTATGGCCCGCGGTTTTCACGCATATGTCGTGTGCGTGGTGATCAAAATACATCTTGCGGCTGACATATGATTACGTCGCAGTCCGATGATCTGTGTCAACGTGACCCTATTTTTAACGATGCCCCGATTACCTAAACCGATCCAGCATTCTGTTTAGTAATACTTCAGTTACTTCACATACTCAGGTTGTAAAAACCCATCTGTGTACATTCTTGTACAAGTGTCATTTTCAAGTCATTTGTCACACTGTATAGACACAAACTGATATGCAGTCACATACTTATCTAACTTACGTATAGATACTGGAGTATCTGGTTCGCACTCCGACTCTGCTCGTGTTTTCGGGAAATACTCCTCCGGCTTTCCCGCTGTGTTGTAATGCAATGCCTTTGCCACTCTGGTAGCAACGGTTGTCAGTCCAGCAACCGGCTCTACAGAACAGTGCAAATTTTGGGGAATCCGAAGTCTCCAATCTGCTGGACAACATTCTGGTCCACCGGAGCTGTAAGTCTGGATGTTCCATTCGCACGGCAATGGGTACAACAGCTCAGGTCGAGATATGAGAACTGTGTTAAAAATGCCCTTGGAGACAAGGGTCGGGTGGAAACAAGCAGTAGGACTGATTGTGCGACCGGTTTTAGCGTGTTGTGTTTATAGAGAAGAACAGGTGGATACGAAAAAAGTATCAAAAAATCATGCTATCCCTAGAACAAAAAGTGACGCATCACATAAAGTCAGTATCTACCATTTTCTCTTCAAAGATATAACGTAAATTTACAATGTTAAGTCGTTATCAGCTCATGCGTCGTGGTACAAAAGTTTTCGTTTATTTGGTATCTCAGAGGTCGTGGCTAAAATCCGGAATCATAACCAGTATAGCAGTCGTATATTGGGTGCAATCACTGTTCAATCATTCCCTCAAAATCGCTTACCTGGGTGTCATTTCTTAGTTATTACCAAGTAAACCTCGTTCGACTCAACACAGTTTTCAAGTGGTCTATTGTTTGAAGGCATTCGAACATACTGCTACTTCTACTTCTGTTTTGGTTGTTGGTTATGGAGTAAACGCTTTTCTCCATTGTCAACCCAATCACCGTGTGAACATCACACATGTTAGCACTGCAGTTTCCAGTTGATCGATATTAGAAATCGTCATGTCTTTAAAATTTGATCGATGAATTGCTCGTATACTGCTGGTCCGTGCAGACGTACAATCACAAGTGTTATATAAACCCTGTTGTCCACGTATCTACGGACCTCAATGCCCGAACTATTTTTACCTGGGATGAAAACAGAGGGGCTTCAGTTGAATACAAAAAAACAGTTTAATCAATTCGAAAGAGTCGTGTCAGTGGACCAATTTATTATATACTCAGTCAGGGACAGATTTTCTCGTGCTGATAATGTGGGATACATCTATTATCAAAGGTTATACCATTTTTCTCTAGTTAAATTACCTAGATGGATCTTTTGATAGGTGTTGCGCGAAATCCAATGCACGACACACGGAGGTTAGATAAAGGCAACAAATTATTGATTGTTTGTAGTATAACTCGCAGAGATAATTTGTCGACTGCTGAAGTCAGACGACAGTACGCAACATAAACCTTCACATTTTCAGTAGGAAAATATACAGACCTATCTAATCCTGACTCTAATCTTAACTTGCTCTGTGTTCATCTCTGTAAGACTATCTCTGTTATGACATTAACCAAACTTGATGTGAAGGAAAAATTACGTTACACTTCTGCGTTTGTCTTGCCTACCTGTACGTACCTGGTCACCCAACCAAAGCTTGGATATGAGGGATAACTGGTTTGCTGCTGCTCGTTTCCAAAGTCCATCCCAACCAATATGGCGCAGCTTGGCCAAGTTCAACAGCATAATCCCACTGTTGATGCCCTGATGCTTGATTAGAAATGAACAAAGAGAGGTCAAATGTATAGGTTAGTCGAACCTTATTGTTGTGTGCGGCAACTGACCAATGAGTGGGCGTACTATTCTACGGGATATTAGTTGCTATTACTTGGTACGGAATGGATGAAATGACGAATAATCTAAGAACTATACCGGAAATATGGTTAAAAAGGTCAAATAAGATGAGATTTTGTAAAGGTGTTTTATTTAACATTGTGTCACACCTGGGAATAATTCATTCCAGCAGGAGATAAAATGTATACTCCAGCTAGACTGCTGACGGAAATTTTTTAATAGTTCGCCGTTAACGGCCCTGTTACAGCTACTGAAAAGGGACCTTACGAAGCTACCGCAGTCATGTGCAGTGCCGAACCACCTGCTTTGGTTGGCTGCTCTCTGATTGGCCGTAAATGACCTTGACAGCATACTTGTTTTGCACCATATTGGCTACATTTCCGGGCCGTTTTGGCCGCTGCACATGCCACTAAATCAACGAGACGTGGCGTCTCTGCTTGAGCTACGGCCCTTGTGCTTCTACTGTTACGGCGTCATGTTATCGATTACCAAATCCTACTGAATACCATTTGGGGAAGTTAGCGGTTATTTCGCATATGAACTAGGCAAGGTATATGGTGCCATTTCTTTGGCCTGCACAGCATAATACATTGAACTGCTTTTCTGCGGACGGCCATTGGCGATTGTCAATATCTTGAATTCGAATGGAGGCAACGGCGATTAAAACATTTCCACAGAAAGCGTAAATTTTCCAAAAAATTGCTCATGTCATTCCGAAATATACGGAGTATCCAATTAGTTTGATACAACCTTCATCAACATTTAGGCACCTTCTCGTGGACCAATGAGATATCCGTGAATATATCTGCACCATTTACTAAGTGATGATCAAGCAGACCAAACATTTATTCGCTTACACTGGAGAAGAAGTAGATGTCACTCCGGATGAATATTTTGGTTTTAGTCAGGCAATTGGTTTATTGGTGCACGACAGCAAGTTAGCAATCTGTGGTGGATGTGACAGTTGAAATTAACAAATAATAACGTCCAGCTTCCCAACGACAACTAACGGGCTGTTCACGTAACTTTCTAGTTAATCAAGTGTGAGTAAATATGAACTAACATCCAAGAGTTATTCTTCTACTAAAGTAAGGAGATATTTGAAGAGAGAAAAAAACGAAAACTGTGTGGACGAGTGGGTTTGTAATATTGAAGTAGAAAATATTCTACAATGTCATCGACCATTACTAATTACCACAACATGTCTAGCTCAACATGATTATAGTAACTAGCTTCGTTGTCAATGTTGAGTCACACTTTCTGTGATTTGCAGTGAAAGTGAAACTGTCAGGTGATAACAGTTAACGCTACTTACAGCCAAGATGAACAGTGCTGAATTGTCAGCTTGAACTCAGTGCAATTTCACAGTGAAGCTTCCAAGTATGGTATACCTGACAAAACGTTTCTGAATACTAGCGTGAGCCACTCTGCCCAAAGATAACTAGCGTTACTCCTTTAATTTATCGCTTTTCGTACTGGTTTGTAAGTACATTGAAATTTCACCCAACTGAACACCTTGTCCAGTACATCCTACGTGACTGGACAGAATATGCACAAAGCAATATCTAGGACTTCACCTCAATTACCACCTAGATTGGACACTTCTGACGACGCATATTGTTGGTGATAAACATTGCAGCATTACTGATGAATAATAGATAATTTTGTATTCATATAAATTGTACACCACTCGCCGTTGATCGCAGCTGTCGCATTTCCGTGAACTTTCCAGCCAGCTTCTTACGAAAAGAAGCACCGTAATCGGGCTTCACTGTTGTTGGAACTTGTCAATGGCGCATATCACGAGGCGGCCGGGCATTCTGAACATTACGCACAAGCGGATGTGGCTCATTGTTTGCATATGATGATTCGGTCGTTCCTAATGTGAGACCAATTGCGTAATGGTCAACTTAGTTGTCTCATGAAAAAGTGGCTAAGGTTCCAGTCTCCACCGTGACAAGTAAGTGAACTACTGACCGGTTTTAATGAAGGTGAAACTCGAGTCTAGTGGTTTATTTCGAAATGGGTCGAATGGAAATTCCGTGGGATTACTACATTATTGTTTAGTCTACTGTCATGCCTACAAATGTGCAAGTCTCAACTGTAAAGACGTCTAAAATACTGCAACTTTGGGACTCATGCAGTCAACGTGCTCCAGGTGATGTTCTATGAGCTTAATGTCTGAAGAACGCTCAAGCCACAATAAATAGACAATATTTTGAGATGATCGCAACTAGTGAGAGGAATATAAATAGGCTGAATCTTACCTTCGTTTTTATTTACGTGGCTGACCATGAAAAGACTGAATCTTTATCTTCATAGATCTGCTTACAACATAATTGGACGGCATGTCACAAAAGCTCCACATACTACTCAATTCAAACCCCTCAGTCAAAATCGTCAGTCATCAATACGACTTGCACACTTCAATCAGTTCACAGATGTTGGTACAATGTACCTGAGAAAATGGTGTAGGTTAGAACTGATCGGTGGACTGATGAAAGGTCGGAGTTCATCATTGTTTGCTTAAACAAAACGCAGCTAGAAGAAAACATTTCGCCCAATTTTTGTAGGTGAACATTACAACTATTTTATTTTAAATAACGCAAAGCAACTCATGTTTGGATCCTACACAGTTTTCATGTCTGGTATTTGTTAATTCTTTCCAAACATTTTTAAGCGATCGAGTACATGCCACCTTTTTTAAAAAAGAGAGCATTTTGATGTGTATATTTGTTAAACTTTAACTTTACTGATAGGTGAAATCTAGTTATTTTGCCAATGAGTTGTGCTGGCTAATCCTAATGACCTAAATAGTTGTCACCGACATACATGGAATTTAACACCACTAACGTTATTCCGTTTACTGCTATTTAAACGTCACGCATTCTTATTTGCGCTTTCACCTTCCATCCATAAGTTACTTTTACCCTAGCAGTTCGATACATATAACAAAATGTTTAGGCATATCAAAATTTGCATAACGTAGTCGAAGTGATTTGGACTGTTACGAATCACTAGCTGAAACAGTGGAAGTTTACTGGCTATGCCAGATGGATGAGTTGATGTGAAAACTGACCCTGACTAACAATTCATTTGCGGGATGAAACTATACAAGTCTTAGGGTCAAAATTCCTAACCCTTGGACCGTGTACTGCTTAGCTAGTGTGATCGTATCAAGGCAGGATGTGTTGTTCAACACGCTGCGTAGTGTCGAATAGTCATTCCTCTTGATGTGTCAGGTAGAAATGTATGACAAAACATGAGTAGTTGTTGTGGCAGTGTTCGTGACTATCAGCCAATTCAAACAATGAACGAGGTAATGCATTGTCAGTATCGACACTAATGTTGTCGACAAAGTTGGAACCGGTGACCATGTGAGGCGTTCCACGTTAGGCGATGTGTCAGGCCTCGATCGAACAAACATAGCCACTGTTATGGTTCACAGTAGCCTTCGATGTACGGATGGAAGAAATATCATTATCCGGACGGGTTGCATATTTGGTAAGACATGTTGGATAGTTAGTTGTGCTGAATGAGTACATGAAAAATTAAGCAATTCACTTAGGGAACATGTCCCGACGAATGCATTGTAGTTGTGTTGACGAGTTCAACATGGTGGTTCGGTAGACTGAACTGCGACTTGTGAATTTCGGAAGAGGATACTGAATCCCTACACCTGCTAAATTTTGTCCAATACTTAACACAGAAATGTCTAACAACGCGAGTCCTAGAAGACGTCTCTTTACTATCTCATCAAGTTGACAATAGTATCGATTAAGAAGACAAAAATTTATATCGTCGATGCACACTAATAACGATTCTCTCACTGACTGAACTGTGACCTGTGAGTTTCGGAAGAGGGTATATGAATCCATTAAACGATGCCATTTTTTCCTTCATACTTTCTCACCTCACTTGATCACTTTCGGGTCAATAATGATGGATTGATAGGCGATGATCTTCCGTCTGTAACCATCTTTGCAAAAACGTTTAATTTTATACTATACAGGGTTTCTGGAAGATGATACAATCTTGATATGACCTTAACACTGATTGCTATTTCATATAAATTTGAGCGGTTCATACCACGTTTCCATCTCATTTATTATGTGTCATTTCGGTAAAATTCTCTTCTAACGGATAAGAAGTACTCTCTATTCTCCGCTCCTCTTGCTGGACAATGTTACTTGTTGAAGTAAGCGCTATGAATTTCCGAGATCACCCAACAACAGCCTTAATGGAAAATACACTCTGTTGGTTTATAGAATGTCAGGAACCAAGCGACTAAGTTTTGTGTTTTCATAGTGTTCATCTCAAGCATACAGATAAGATTCTGCTAGGGCCGTTCTCGAATTACGACTGGCTAGTGGGTTAATACAGTGTATTATCTGAGGGAAACTAGTAGGATTCAGTCAGAGCAGGCACTTACTCGACTGGAACACCTCGAAACAAAGTGTAGTAAGAAAAATGATAATCAGATCCTCAGTGTGCATTACAAACGGCATTTACCGGCTGCACCACCCCAGTGAACTGACAACAGATATTAACAGGACCGACAAGGCAACAAAACAAGAAGTTTACGTCGATATATTTTTGGCGAATTGCTTCCTGCACAGCACCACGCTAACTCCCAACCACAATACACAAAATGCACCGGGAGTTGGAACCAGTCCGGCTAAAAGGTACATTAGAATACTTGGTGTGCTTATGCACAGATAATCCCACGCATTCACTGCCCGTTCGTTTTAACTCTGTATGGTGTCACAGACACGAACGTCAAATTTCAACGCAGCTGATCACACAGGGTGATGACAAGATGATCAATTTTCTTAGATAAGTCAATCAATGTGCTAGGTTTATCACTATACCGGAATTAGTCAAGTGGGCAGTTAATGATATAATGTAGGCGTGAGCGGAGATTCGTTTACATTCTACGCTTGTTCCGATTAGCTTAGTGTAAGCAAACAGTACTATGCGGATAACTAAACGAAGTATAAATCAAATGTTTTTAATCTGATTACCGTTGAGCACAATTCTTGAATGGACTTTGTTCGATTAATCAGCGTTACATCAGCATCACGAGCAGGTATCCACCAAATCGATTCATATGATACTACCACTGCAAACGTTCATCTGTCCGATATCACACATCCAACAGAGTAGAACTGGCCGTCAGTATATGCGGTTGCCTGTTGACGCCTAATCAGTTGCTCATTTTATTGTAGACATCCCATCACTCTACTAATAAATGAAGCAGCGCCATCAAACTTTAGAACAAACAGATCGTACCACCCGGAACGGATGTGGTCACTGGATGTAACCCCCAGCTGTTTAAAGGACGCCAACGATCAGTATTTCACAACGTAGATTTTATCTCAGTCTTCACAAATAACTTTGAACAATATAAACTAGCTACTCGTGTCTGTTGTTATGTCCGTAGTAAGTTGTCTGATCAAGCCAGTTTTAGGTGTCCGAAGTTTACAGCAGTTAACGTTACGTTGTCATGGGTGTAATCGAGCTATGTACTACGTTGGTTTCATTGGTAGATGTGTACCAGCCTGATGCTGTATGCCAAACTTAGTAGTTTAATCTCAGTCATTCGTTCATCTCATAACGGACCTTGTACTTCGACTGCGTCATGCACGCGCGCATCGTACTACCAACGTCAAAGGTCACGTGGACAGACATCTGCGCGCACATGTACTAACGCGTGACCCGAGAATCCCTGCCCGACCCGCAAAATTAGCCATGCTAGGTTATTCCCAGCTGCACTCACCCGGACTACTTTCTGTTAACATTGTAGTTTTCAATTCCGCTTACGCACACGTTGGCAGACGCGTGAGGGAGCACAACTTCCAAAGCCGCGTCTAAGAAGTCAAACACTTGAACAAAACGCCATGGCTTTGGACCCAGAAACGTGGTCAGCAGCGTAGTCTTACATTACCACAAAGTATCTGCACGATCCGATCCCTTCACTCTACTCGACACACATACATCGCGTATACCTGGATTATTTTTACCAATACTTTCGTCAAACCTGACATTATTTTACACTAAACGTAAGTCCCACATATTTGTTTGATTTTGTCAGCATTTCTATGGTTTGCATTAGTTCAGTTACATATCCTAGTATCAACCGTGTGTCGTTCTTTTGCAGTAATTAGTAACAGTAAGGCCATAGTTATTCATACATAGCTTCATAGTCCCTAATTACAGATATGTGCTGGTTTCAGATTTTGGCAACAAAGTCCAGAATATGTTCAGAAGAATTACTTTTATAGAAGCATATGAAACGAATATACTGGAATACCGTCAATGATGGTGAAACTCACCCGCATAAACCTGTATGTGTGTTGACAAGATGATTGGCACTCCGGCATCTGTTCACACGCCGCTCCAATGGCCTGTTAAAACGAGAAGAAGGTAGTGGGATTTACATATCAGAATCGACTGGATAACTCATGGGTATGTCCGATAAAAATATTGACAATTTAGAGATTTAGACATTGTTATTTCACATAGATTTCTTCAAATTACAACGTACGACAGATCCACTGTATAGTTGTACTGTAGACATTGGGATTACAGTAAAGTTTTATGTAAAACCTCTTTTTATATAGTTAAGGCCCAAAACGATGAACATGTTCGTCAACTCTTATTTTCCCAACGGAAGACACACTAGAACTGTCATCTACAAGGTTTCCACACTCCCAGCAAACTCAAACTTATCTACAGGTGTCAGTCTTTTCACATTTGTAGTTTGATTTATCATGGAACTTTCAAGATAATCAGGAAAAATGAAGAGTTGGTCTGAAGAGATTCCGAACGGATGTTTCGAGTTGGTTCTTCAGTCCAGTTTGATAAATATGACATAGTAACCAACTTGTTCATGAACACTACAAACCAGAGTCTTATTCCCCGCGTAACAAGTAACCCGATTTGATAATGGTGAGTCTAACAGAATAATGGGGATTTAATTTTCCTGCCGTTTTGTGCCTGAGGAGCCAGTGAGTTTGTGACGAATTGAAATGTTCCGATAGAGGAGGTATATCTGATAGGTCCAGTCTCATTCAAAATATGCACTAATCAAAACCAGCTGCGAATTGTTGACGGTCTGTTTCGCAAACAGTGATGGTCAAAAATGATGCAATCGCAGAGTAATGGAATCTGTTTATTTTAGAGTCGTTTGGATGGGAGTTCTCGTTTCACCTCGCTAATTTTAAATTTCTTCAAACCGAAAATCATTTTTTAATAACCAGGTCTGCTGGTGGCTGTCAGTTTTGTCACTGCCAGTTCCATTATAAGTCTGTCTGCACGGGTATGAAAACAATATACTTGTTCACCACTCATTATTGTGAGCAAGGTAAAAGTCTGACCAAGTATTCAGTTATCCATCTAGGTTGATATTACGAGCATTTCAAAAGCCAATGGTAAGCGTTTATACAGCCTTCAAACCTGAATTCTGAAAAGGTGTTTACTGGCAGTGATCACATTTCGAAACTGTACTCAGGGCAGCATGTGTCTCAGGTTGATACTTACCTATCAGGCCCTAGTGATCTTTCAACTAGTTTCTTATGCAATGTTTCGTAATTGCATGAAAAACAAGTTATGTTCGCTGCTTTACCATTCGCGCTCAGTGTAAGCCATCCTCTGTGAACTATTCAGAGAAAGCGATATTGCTAAACAGGCCTATCGAAGACTCGTTTGTTATTAAAAATATCTACTCACTTTGATTTATTAACATGATTATACTTAATTGTAATAGTAAAAATAGTTACATTTACCTGAAGGTATTCACGAAATGTTCTATGTAAGCTTTTATATTTATCACCTGTGGTATTCATGAAGGCAAACTGCAGAGTTTTTATTCACGTAGAGTAGAGAATAAACAAATTGTTTGGAGTCCAGATGATCAACGAGGAGTTTAATATTATTTGGACAAAGTTAACTGCAATTGGCTATTCCTTGCATGTGATAGCCACTTAACATTGGGCAAATGTCCTGAAAGTAGGTTAAGTCCTTTATACGTAGTCTTGATTAGGTTTGACTG